>VZRR01005727.1:0-317915 GCA_013398015.1 Oreocharis arfaki
ATCTGTGCAAAGCCAGAATTATAATGTGTATTTATCACATCAAGTTAATTTTTAAGTTTTTTTTGTCTGAATAGATGCATTTTGAGATTAAAAATTTTTCTACAAGAGCTGTTTGACAAAAATGGGTATGAATAAAATGCAACCCATGAAGTCTTCCTCTGGCAGTGTGCATGTAATCACATCAAAGGAAATGGCAAGGTCACTGTGTATTAATTCTCTGAGTATTTTATGAAGTTGACCTTTTCTGGTGTTGTATCCTAATTAGTGTAGGCAGACCTGCTGAGCAGTGATTCGAGGAACATGTAACCTTACCTCTGAGGGTTTGGAGGTCTTTGATCATCCTATGGATTAGAATTTCAATTCACGTCCCTTCTGAACTATGGGCAAACTGAGCTTGGCATTTCTCTCACTTCCATGGTTTCCCTCTAACTGATGGATGCTGCTGTTACTGTCAGATGGAGGGAATCAGCATTTGAAGTCTGGATATGCATAAATGCAGGTGTAGAGTGGGGAAAATGGTGACTTATGTTTTCAATAATTCAGATGCTTACCTGAAACTAACACCCTGCTTAGGATTTTTGTTTTCTGAAGGTATCAACCAACTGTAGCTTCTTTGAACATGAATAATTTTTAATATCTCAGTAAAGAGGAGGAATCATTAAGGAGTAAGAAAGTCAGTTTTCAGGTAAATTACATGGGAAATGTCTACAACTATGCTAACTAAAGATTTGCAACTTGGGCTGATATTTAAATATTTAATGTTATTGCAATGAGCATTTCTCTCCTGTAATCATATTAAGTGCTGTGAACTCATGTTTTTAGGCATGCAGGGTGTGTATCATACTTGCGTAACACAGAGGTGTATTTTGGCTTAGTAAACAAAATGAGTCATTCTCTTCTGTGACTTCTAAACACAAGCTTTTAAGGATTCGTGGCAGATATGAGTGCAGAATATTGATTAATAGCAGTAGTACCACTGTTACAGTAAGCAGTCTTAAAATACAGCTTTTCTCAGTTGTGTGGGCTTTATGGAGGATATGAGGAAGTCACTGTGCTGAGAGCTACAAGCCTGAGCTGACATCTGTTTCTGATGCTCTGAGAACTTAAAAAAGGTTCGCCTAGTTCAGAAAAAGAAAGTTTGACAATCTTTCTGTAATGACTCTGAGGCAATACTTTTGGTGGTAAGTTGCTCCATACTCATGCAGAAAAAGTCTTTACAAAATAGAGAAAGTGATATTGGGGAAAAACTGAGGCTGGAACAAACCACACATTCTGAAACGGTAGGAGTGATAAAATGTTGGACCACCGAAGCTGAGCATGTGGTGAATTGAAGAAGCTCTAGATCTGATGTGAGGGTCATTTGATAACATTTCATAGCAATATGGTACAGAACCTCAGACTTAATGGCTGTAATCAAATCTACTGGCCTTAAAAATATGAAACTTTATTGTTGTAATTTTTAGCTAGTGAAACGAAGATGTCAGGTGTTTAAAAGGGTGAAGTACTATTATCATTGCTTTTATATTATTATTGCCTCTATTTGATTTTTCCAAGTGATCACTGACAGCTGCCATATTGACATGGTGGGAAATTTAATGTAGCTTATTTTGGCATATATAAATATTATTGAGTTCAAGATTCCTATTATGGAGTCTGGAAGGGCATACTATGATCTTCTTGTAATAATGTCAGCAGTGTCTCTCTGGCCATCTCCTCTGACCAGCTACAGTGTGCAACCGGAGATTCACATGCCCCACCCAAGTGTAATTTTAAAAATTTTTCTGCCAGGTGTTTTATGTTTTAAAGGCTGAGAACAATGGGCACATGCTCTTTCCCTAGATCTGCTCGAATTTTTGCCTGTTACCATGGCTAAAACTTGCATTTTTGGTTGGAAAAGAGGTGGGCTGAAGTGTGCCATCACTGTGGAGAGCACAGGAAGCGGGAGTGTGCTTGTGCCAGCTCTGCACTGCTAACAGCCCTGTCTAACCCTTGGGTGGCACATGGTGCTCTGGGATAGCTGCTGCTGCTGCCCAGAGCATTCCTCTGGGGACATTTGTGAGCTGCAGTGAGCTGGGAGTATCCCCAGAGGCTTTTAGTGCACCTGCCCCTTAGACTGTTGCTTTCAGACTTTGTGTGCAAAAATCTCATTTTAAAAACATGCAGATGACCTCCTGCCTGAATATCACCTGCTTTTTGTGTTGGATCTAATTGCACACCTAAAGCTACACATTTCTGGAAATGTTGCTGTAAATTTTTATTTGCACAGGTATAGATTTATGGATTTGATCATAAGAAGATTTCTGCTCTGCAACAGGCAGTGGAGTCTTGCAACTGGAATGACTGAGAATCAAGAAGAATGATTCCTCAAGATATATTACATCCTCATTTTAGTTTTTTTGATCTTAAGTATGCCCAGTAGCAGAAGGATAATGACTGTTCGTAGGGGTAAAAAACCCAACACCCCCAACTTTATTATATATATATATTTTAAAACAGTAATTTTAAATACGTAATATGTAAGCATTATCAAATATTGTTCATGATATGTAATCATAAAAAGCGATTAAAATATATTTAAAATATTATTCATGCAAGACTTATTCCAGATATTAAAAACTTTTGAATACTGAAATGAAAGATTTTTTGAGCCAAACTAATTTAATCTGGTTTTCAGAGTGTTTCTTGTAATATCATTCTAATTTATTCTGTGATTCCACTCCTGTTCACTGTAGACCACTTAACAGTGCATTCATCTTGTAATTGTTGCTGTCACTTCCATACCATTTCCCTGAATTAGGAAAAAAATCTTGCACGACTAATTTTTAGTCAACTGTCCCCAGGCTCTCGCAGGGGCCCTCAAGGACTGCTCAGCCTTTTAGAGAAGGTGGAGGAAGGAGGTGGTGACCCTTGCTGAGCTGCCATCTGTGGAATTTCCAGTCTCCCATCCCTCCACTGGAAAGCCTTCTTGCAAAGAAAGAAAACCACTGACTAGGATTAACATCATCAGGATTTAAAAATGAATGACTTTGGGAATAAACTTTCTGAATATTGATATGAGACAGATTGTTACACGTGTCCAAAGACACACAATCAGTTGAAAATGCAGCTGTGTGTTTTCTTGAGTGCGGCCCGGCGCAGCTGTGCATGAGGGTGTTTTATTGCCCAGCATCTGGAATCTGTGGGACCCCCGTGTCCTGTGGGCATCACCTATGCAGTCTTCATCCCTCCCTGCACAGGAGCCATAATTCAGCCTGTCTCTATCTACCTGCTGCTCCTCCAGGTCCTGCTGTCCTTTTTCCTGCAGTTGCATCTGTTGTAACCCTCTGGGCAGGTGTCTCCTGTGAGCACTAGAGCTATAAAGCCTCAGCCTGTCGTTGGTAAAATACCTCTGAGAAATGAAGGCCCTGAAAGACAAAGGCTGTTTTCATTCTGCTTGCCATCTTACCCTGTTTGCAACAGCACTGAAGTACAGGGATATCATCAGTTTTTGATATGAATCAGGCTGACCCCTGATGGGCAACAGGTGGGTTGAGCCAAGTGCTCTTGAAATGTTACTTCAATAGGGAAAAATAAGCATACATACATAGACCATGGTGCTCAGAGTGAGAGTTTAGCTTTCCTAAACTTTTTAATGTGGAGCAATTCAGGCTTCTGAAACAAATGAAGAAGTGCTTCAATAAGTAAAGTATTTTAAACTCCTAAAACCAAGGGTGATACATGGTTAAGGTTAAAAAGTTGGCTGGGGATACTTTTTACCTGCCAGGCCTCCAGCTGTGCTAGAGGATGAATACTTGTGCTGCTTGGACAGTGTGCAAGATCTATAAAAGAGACGTAGGCAAGTGTAGGAAGTTAATGTTATGGAAAAAACCCGAAATTTTCTGTTCCTGAATTTAAGCTGCTTTTTCCATTATCTGTTTACAGCACCAGACTCACTTCTGATAGTATCTGCTTTGAGGATTAAATTAACTTCTTGGCATTTTTTGAATTAGGGAGCATATAAAGGCCATTTAATAGGAGTGCTTCAATTGATGAGCAGAAATCGAAGACAAGAAGATTACATATAGCCCATTCTTTAGATCCTGTTAGGGTTGTGCATCTTTCTGATGCTAAGAACAGACTCTGTTGTTATTTGTTGCTGCAGTGTAATTTTTCATTTACTTGAAACAACATCAAGCATCTCACTATTCTTTTCTCTCCTTTAAATTAGCTGTGGATAAAGGAGGATTTATGCTGCGTGTACAGATCATAAAACAGTTTAAGGAAATATTTTTCCAGGATGATTGGAACTAAAATAAGCTATCTTGGTTTCCTGTGCCTTACAGAATGAGTATTACTTTTGCCACTGTGTGGTTCTCCTCCAGCACCTGAGTTCAGTTATTCCAGTTTGTGGTTGTGCTATTCCTTTCTACCATTTACTCCAGCATGGCCAAATGCATTGCTTGAGCAAGCCTGGAGCAGAGGAGAGCTAATGTAAAAAGAAATCACTCTCCATTTGTGTAAATAATTTGCAGTGGCAACTTCATAAAATTAAATAAAGTAGCCAAACAGGATGATATATACTAGAAGATGGAATTACCAATTGGAAAACAAAAAAGTTATTGCAGCAGATGAGCAGGCCAGAACAAAGGAGCTGGTGATGTAGCAGTGCTCAGTTGGGTGCAAATGAAAAAACACCCAGACAATCAGAAAACACAAATAGAAAACCTGGCAAGGAAATACCTTCTGGTGCTTCAAAATATGCTCTTTGATTTCACTGAGGCAGGTAAAGATATTCTTGATATTTTCTGAAAAATATGAATTTACATGTAGCACAGAAAGACATTTCTGAAGGAACACAGTCATATTTATTTGCAGTTACTAGAGATTGAGAGAATTTGACTGTTCTGGTTTCTACAGGATGTATGTTTTTCTTTCCCAACACACACATTCATGCTTGCTCTCTGTGGTGTATCTGTCTAGTGGTTATTAGATGTGTTCATCCCTGTTTTCCTGTGTGCTCCAGTTTTCCTCCAGGTACAGGTGGACGTATTAAAGGTGCGTGTGAAGATGGCAGAAAAGAACCCTGCACTGAGGTGGCAGCGTGGATGTGGGCACACCCACACGTTGCCCTGCAGGGCTCTGGCCACAAGGTCGGTGTGACAACCCACGCCCAGCTGCCCCCCACACACTGCCCTGCAGTGACCTCAAGGTCAGAATCTCTTGTGCTACACAGGCACTTCCAGCGGGCTGGGGGTACTTTGCATCAGGCTGTGCGTTAGTCCTGCAGTCCCTGTGCTGGGTGGGCTTCATAACAGCCAGCAGAGCAACTTATTCACCCCTGGGCTGAGGGGCTCTTTCTGTTGGAGCAGTCTGAGAGCAGTGACAGGTTCCTGGCTACGTGACAACCCCCTGCAACACGTGTTGTGTGGTGGGAAGAGCGTGTGATGGTGATCTGCGTGTTAGCTGGTGAGGACATACCTGTGTTTGACTTCAGTTTGGATGCTGACCAAATACCAAATGTGTGTCCTCCTGTTTTTCAGGCTGTCTGCTTTTATAAATAATAATAATTTTTGGGGAAGCGGACATAGCAATGGGAAGATGCATCTAGTCCAGTAATTATTTTGATCTGGTATGACAGATTGTTTGTTGGTTTGTTTTTTTTTTTCCTGGGCATTTTGTTTTCTTAGCGTTGTAGGCCTGTCAAGAAACATTTTCTGCTGCAATATGCTACGTGTGTGTTTCCACACAGAATATATATGTGTTCACGTACGCAATAGTAAATTTGAAAACTGTTATTACCATTCAGGAAAGAGATCTTGTGTCTATTGCAGCTACTTCTCAAAAACCACTACTTGAATGCTTGGTGACAGTAAGAAATGACAAATAAATCTTAGGGATTTTTAGGAAAGGAATGGAGAACAAATCAACCTCATTTTTCAAGTGTACTTCTGTATCTCAGTTTCTGTGTGCAGATCTGATGATCCTGTCTCTTAAAGGTCACAGTAAAACTGATAAAATCTAGAAGGACAAGAAGAATGGTTAAAGGTGTGGAGCTGCCTGTACAGGAGGAGAAACAATAGACTGGGATTGCTGCATGAAAAGATATGATAATAGTAAAATAGAAGAATATAAAAATGTGGATGGGACAGAAATAAGGGTAGGGAGTAAGAATTATCTGCATGTGGTAATATGGGATCTAAGGGGTGTCCAACAAAAAGAGATGCTTTAAAATAAGTCCTTTTTCATGGGAAGCACAATTAAATTGCAGAGCTTGCTACCACACAGTATGAAGGACAACAAATTAAAGAATTTTCATCAAAAAAAATTATTTTGTAGGCTATGCCCAATCCAAAAAGTGGATTAGAAGCCAGCTCTGACTCAGGTTAATTCTGTTAAGCTGCTGGAACCGCTGTCAGTGTACAGACAAGAGGGTCACACAATACATGCTCTGCTTCATGTTGTTAATTCACTAAGAGAAAGCGAGGGGAGGGTAGCATTGGGATAGGTGGGTTCTTATTCTCTTTTAGTGTAGCCATTTCTGTATTCACTGAGTGTGACTCTTTGGTAGTGCGTGTCTCTTAGTTTTTAGCTGTAAGACCTAAGAGGCAGATACTGTTTTATTTTTTTAATATATATAAAAAAAAGTAAAAGTGGCGCCATTTAGCCATGGTGTTTCCTCTGTGTTAAAGAGGGAGCAGCAGGGTTTGTTGGACTGACTTCAGTTTCTTTGTAGTTGTTGACAGTGCCATTGTTTCTCTTGGATGTTCATAGCTGGATTGTGGCTGAGTTCACAGCCCACAAAGAATAAGTCAATTATTAGGGGTCACAGAAGAGCATTATATAAGTCAGTTGACTTGAAAATGTACATGTACATGCACACACATATATAAATATTTTACTACAAAGTCCTGTTTTTATTCCAGTCTGATGTCTCTTATTTCAGCTCTGAATAGTAGATCTGTCTCCACTGCTGTAAGATAAATTAAGTCTGAATTTCTGCTCTGTGTTCTCAGAGGTTCCAAAGTGGAGAGGGCATTTTAACAGTCCAGCAAAGATAATGCAAACAGAAGAGTGTTTTGTCAAGGGTAAGCGAATGCCTTAGTGCAAGCTAGTCTGTGGGAGATCAAACAGAGCAGAATCAGCACTGCAAACTCTGAGGTGCCTCTTCAAAGGAGCACTTGACGCTGTAGCAGGGCTCTCTATCCATTATTTGCTTGTTGTTTTATCCAATAGTGTACATGAACCTGGCGATTTTAATTGATACTTGTGGAGGCAGTAAATGAAAACTGACCATGATTCTGCTCTGTGGTTCAAAAAAACCCTTTTTCTTTTTGTTTATTTGTTTTTAATCTCCTTGAAGTTTATTCTTAAAAGTGTAGTTTAAGTAGTGTTCTTCAGTAGTGTATTGGGGTAGAATACTAACGTATGTGACATGCAGATATCTGAACGTGTTTTACTGAACTACAGCAAATATTACGAATTGAAAATTCAGTACAGTCATGATCCAAGTCAAATATAAGTTAAGCTTCCTTTAAAACCAGTAACAGCACCGGAAATGTTCATGGTGGTATAATAAAACATTCACCGTGTTAAAATGGTAATCTGTACATCCTCAAATTTTGTTTCCATTTGAAGTGTCTTATGAGGACAAAGAAATGAGTCATATGGATTGTGCTGCTGACAATATGTAGCACCTGGTAATTTCTTGCACCTCATCCATGAGAAGGAACCCTCACTTCCACTTCTAAGTAGTAAATCCTATGGGATTTGCACAAAGAGAAATTTGTACTGGGGTGAAAAACATTGCCTTCCATCTCATCCATATAATGGGGTGAAAACCTTGTTAAAAAGTTCTGTACAGGATTTTGAAATGTTTTAGAGGGAGTTTTAGGCCATATGTTCAGCCTATGAATTCCAGAGCAAGGGTAACTGCAAACTAGATCCAGTCCAACACCGGATCGTTCCTTTTTGTGGTATCATTTCCTCAGGTGGTGTAGGCTTCTAGGGTGGGTTCTGCATCTCTGTTGAACCTTGAATTCAATCACATTTTGTGAGATTTTTTGATGGAGGAAGCCATTGTAGTATAACAACTGCACTGAGTGCATCAGAAACACGTGGGACTTACCCAGAACGTCAGACCTGCCCTACTTTGCATTTGTGAGATGTGCCACTTATGAGCTTGTCTGCACTGCTCAGTGCACTGTAGCACAGAAAAACCTTCTGTGTGACTTCAAAATGACCTAGCTCATGTACCAGTAGCTCGTGCACCTGTGAACTGTATAGTGTAGAAAAAATGTAAAGTCCATTTGTAGGATGTGTTGGTTTGGCTTTTCATGTCTTTCCAGCAAGATTTGGTACTACTAAATCTTAAAAAAAGCAGGGGTGGCTTTAGGATCAGCTCACTATTCTTTTGGTTTTGTTTATTATTCTCTTCAAGGGGCTGGAATGAGATGTATGAGATGTTTTGCTGCAACACTGCAAGTGCAATTTCATTAAAATAGGACAGCTACAATACCTTTCAGTTCCTATGAGACAGCGTGTGGCTTTTGCTGAAGCTGCAACATGATTTCCCAAAGCAATACCCAATTAAACACGGGGTTATAAGACAATGTGATCTTCACCAAAGATGGAAACACTTGCTCTAAGGTGTACTTTTTTTTTTTTCCAGAATGTTCAGACAAAACTATTATAGGTCAATGGGTTGCCATATGGAAAAATCATGCTCTGGCAAATGCTCGCAGAAGCCAGCAGAATATCTAAGCAGTTCTGGAGAGAGTGGAGGTGGGAAGCTGTTGTAATATAAAAGCTCTAGGAAGGTAGGTGAACATGAATGGTTAGCACAGCAAAAAGGTAATGCTGAGGATCCACGAGTTCTGTGCTAGAAATAGTGTTTAATGTTCTCATCTCTAACCTGGATTTGGGAAGAATAATTGCGTGTGGGTGACACCCATCCAGGCTAGGGAAGGCAGTAACTCAGTGACTCCAAGAGTAGGTCAGTGGGCACTGTAATGGCAGCTGCAACTCCCTGCTGAGACTGGCAAGGGTGTGCTCATGGGAAAATAAGGAATTTCACAGCTTTATTGGGGTTTATGGAAGAAAGGGCTGAAGTGTCACTGGAGAGATCAGTGGGAATGTGTTAGGAATGCCATGGTTTTCCTTCTTCCTTTCTGGTGACTGTGTTTTGTGAAGATATAAACGACCCACACTTATGTATTCAAAGGGAAGTAAAAGCTGATTAAAGATGTGGAAAAGAGCAGAGACTTGGAGCTGTTATTTAAAAATAATCATAATTGGAGGAGGGAAGATGGTGATGCAGAGAGAGCAAGAGGGACTTTATTTCAACTCCACAGGAGGCAGCGTCAAGGCTTAAAACCAGCAAGAACTTTGTGAACTCAGAGTTAACATATTGAGTGCTTAGAATCTTAGTAGGATTTTTTTTATTTTTCATTTTTTTGGTAAGGCTTAGACTCTATACAGATAATTAGAAAATGCACAAGTATACTTGATAGGATTAAGAAATTATAAAGAATTTAAATCCTCGTGCTTCAGCACAAAAGCCAATGAATATGACAATATTCTGAAGAATATTCTCTTACAGGAATTTGGTTTTGTGTATGTCTGCAAAAGATTTTAAAAGCTTTAGAGAGATTGGTGTGGTGTCAGTGACAGATATGGAAAAGACATTGGCCTAGACAAGCCAAGCCAGCGAATATGATAGATTCAATATTGTATTTACCTTCAGTGAAGGTGTTGCTTACACAAGTACAAAACTGAACTCTGACACGGGAACAATTGAGGGATAACAAATGTTCACAAAATGGCCCCAAAATTTTGTCTCAAAAAGCCTTCACCCTCAGCCTTTCAGTGCAACTGTGCCAGATGGCTTCAAACCTGAACTGTATCATACTTTGTAATAGAAGAGATCCTGGACTGCACAAGGGATACATGGACAGTTATCTACATTAAATATGGTTTATAGGAATTCAGATTTCTGGTCATTTGCTTTTTGTAGCATCTGCTTTGCTTTCAGTAGCCAAAAATAATGTGATTCTGCTGTGCAGGGCCTGAAATGACACGACAAGTGTGTATTCCTCTTCATGCTGTATTAACCACTCCAGCAGAATGCAATTGCATGCTTCATGCAAGTACTTCAGGAACAGCACAAATAAAAGAAATAAGCAAATGACCACACAAATGAAATTAGACCTTGCTATCATTCATTTATCTGTATAAATTATCCATGTGACTCCTTGCCTTCTGTCAAATGTACAGAGATCAGAAATGGAGTTTCCTGGCTAAATCCAATTGATCCTGAAGATAACTGAAGTTTAGTCTCCCCTGATCTGTGTAAGTGGCATAAAGCGTTGTGCTTGTTGGGGCACTCACTGCACTCTAAACAAACACTGGCCTTCTTGGTGAAGGAGAAAGCCTATCACTTTTGCTTAGGGTTTCTGAGTGATGGAACTTGGGGATTGTGTTCGACAGATTCAGTCCCCACCTTAGCTGGCACATACCCAAGGTGTTATAGGAGAGCTTTATGCTGGAGGCTTTGTATAGCTTTGCCCTTGAGAGCTCAGACTTTTCATAGCAAAGAACTGAATCAAGAAGTTGCCAGCTGATGCTCACCCTAAGTGGAGCTTATAGAGGCCAATCAGTTGCCAAATTTTTTTGGCTTTCAGACACTTGGGAAAAGTGACTTTTGTGGGGTGAAGTTGCGCATGGGCTTATGAAGTGTCAGGTGAGGGCACTGGTTGTTTAATGGCAGCTGAGACCTGGGATCTCCTGCTCAGGGTGATGGTATGTGTGGGTCAGAACCTGAGGGCTCAACCTGAGACCCGTCTTGAGGGAACTGGGGAGGCAGGAATGGGAGATGGTGGTGGTGATAGGAGTGGCTGGTGTGTTGAACTTCAGCCGGTTTTCAGTTTCAGTATTAAAAAAAAGGCATTTTTTGTTTTTCTGTTCAAAGTATTTAGGCTGTAAAATAAACTACAAAAAAGGCATTATCTGGGCTGAAATGTCAAGATTATATTTAATCATGTAACCTTTGTTTAAAAAAAGTTTCGTATGTTCTTCATATGAAACTTCTTGTGGTTGATCTTTTGCTTTGTAGAGCTTTGTATTTAAATGACTGGAGCAAGGGTCAGTGGGCAAGAAACTTGTTGCTTTAAAATACCTGCCCTTTTTGGAGCACGTTTGCTTCCCAGTGCATCAGCACATTGTGGAGCACAAAGAGGTGTTTTAGCTGCTTGTCTCATGGGACTCTGTGTGCACCCAGGTCCCTGATTAGAAGTCTGTGTCGGCTCCTGGGCTTTGGTGCGGTTCAGCTGGTTGGATTCTGAGCATCTTGTGCTGAATATTAGAAACGGTATATCCACAAAATGTGAAAGTTGTCTTCCAGTTAATGCAAAATAGAGATAAAAGTATCTGAGAGCATTGGTAGAAAACACTGCCTTTCTTTTCATTATGCATTTCTGAGTGTTCTAAAATTAGTCTACAAATTGAACATTCTCTACCTTTCTATTTTGTAGTTTTTCTGACAGTTGAGCTGATATATTTGGTCATTGCTCACAAAAACCTTTTCATCCTGTTTGGATGTTCAAAGACAGTTAAACCCTGTGAGTTACCTGATTAGCTGTGGTCAGTGCAGTTAATCAGAAGTATCGCTAAACTGGGGAAAAAAATGATAGGCCATTAGACCCCCCTTGTCCTAACATAAACAAGTGCACAGTGCAGTCTCCTGCATGCACAGAGGACCAAGGAGATCAGGAAAGTCTTAAGTGAGAAGATGTTGCCTTTTGTTAACATTGCACAGAAGACTGGAAGGGACTTGGGGTGGAAGTGAGAAAAACTGTTTTTCTCTAACTGCCCGGGTTCTGTGTGATGGAGGCCTAAATGTACCTAGCAATCTCTCTCCTGCTCAGCAGGGTCCCATCCTGCAGCTCACTTGAACACCCTGCTGTGCTTTGCTGTAGCTCAGGGAACAGAGGGAGCAATTTGTCCCTATAGTGGGTGCTGGCCTCGGTCTCCAGGGTGTCCAGCCTGTGTCTGGTATGTGCAGCCACCCTGCACTTAGGAGAGGGCTGTGAGGAAGGAACATCTGATATCTGCCTTCGTTACACCCAGATGTAATTGTGTAAAGTGTATAAGAAGGAGCCAAATTTCCCCCAAACTTTAACCCTGCTTTGGACTGGGGCTTCATTAACACCTTCCATTGGTGCTGTGACCAAGGCTAATGTGTTGTGCCCTGGGTTCTACAGCTAAGAAAACCTGTTATCATAGTGAAATAAACCCATCACTTCACTCTTGTAGAACTGAGAAATGGTTGTCAGTGTAAGTATATACGTATATAAAAAAAGAGTGGTCTCCATGGAGTTTCCAAAACTAATAAATGTGCAAGGTCGTTGTCTGCCAGACAGACAGTCTCAAGATGTAGATTTGAACTACATCAAAATATTCTTAGCATGTGAAAAAGAAGAGCCTCTGTGACAAAAGCCCCCCTGAGAAATCAGCTGACATGTCTATCCAGGAGGCTTTTCCTGGTTGCACAAAATATTTTCAGCCTGTGAGGAAATTTATTCATTTTATTTCAAAGTAGTTACTTACTGAGATGAGTCAGGTCCAAAATACAAGTGCTTCATAGTACTGCATGTATAATAAATGCTGTAGAAAATGCTCAAGAGCTGTGTAGAACTCACCTTAGGTGGTGTGGGGAGGGCCAAGGTATTTTCTAAATCTGTGGTCTGTATTTAGACTGTTAGAGATCCTTGAATAAAAAAAAATGTCTTCTGGCCTAATGCTCATGAAATTGGATCTTTGGGAAATGGTCGTTTGAAGTAAATTGGGAAGGTTGGAGAGCTAACAGTAACCATTGAGGCTGCAGAACCAGGCTACAGAGTCAGAGCTCTCAGAGGCTATACCTTCATGATGTGTCTAGAGATTTAACCTCAGCAGGCAATGCCTCACTTTGGAGAGATTTGGGAAATTTTAAAAGCCCACAGTGTCAATTGTACAGGTTATTATCAGTCAGACAAGAGGGTAATGTACTGCCAGGCCTGGGTATTGATTCCCTGCAGTCTTGTACCTCATAGTCAGGTTGCTTTATGAAAACAAGTCAGTGATTATGAGAAAAGAATAGATGGTATTCTTCACATAAATAATGTGACAGTTTAGTTGGTGTATATAGCATATGTTCTGGATGAGACAGTGATTTTATAAAGATGACGTGCAGTAAAAAGAGAAGAAATCAGAGTATAACAGTCATACAATGGTGACTGAAACAAGCCCACCTCAGCCCTGCAGGGAATACCACGGTTATTGTCAGGCTGCCCAGGCTCTCGAGCTGGCACTCTGCTGTCTGTGGCATCCTGCTGTAACTTCATTTTTATCAGTCTAGAATTTGAGTGTTTCTCACAGTAAAATTCCCTAGTGCTTGGGACAGTGTGAGGATTGCAAGAAGTCTCTGGATGCTGTGGCTTTCTAACGTTTGAATTTTTTTTTACTTGGCTTATGACTTGAGCATACAACCATAATACATATTCTCAGAAATTCTGTATGATTCAATAATGAATGCCTTTAGTGAGAAACTGGTGACCTATGAACAAACAAACAAAAATTCCTCATTTGTACTGGTACTTCTCATTAGAAATTCACTTTTGTAATAAGTCACTTATAATTTTTTTAACTGGTAAAAACAGAATTATATTTGAAAGCAGGAACCTTCTCTGACCTACTCTTTCTGCTTCTATATTTGAAGTGCTTTTTTTCCTTTCCTTAAACCAATCTCTCTGTGTGCCCAGCTTGGAATTAGGCACTAGCTTCTTTGTTATGAGGTTTGTCTTGTTAGTTTAAGCATCTTCCTTCCATCCCTGTTTAACTCTCTGCAGGAGCACTGGTTATTGGTGTTACAAAGCCCTGTAGAAACAGATTCAGGAAGGTGTGATATTGAATTCCGTTCTTGTCCCCGTGTGCTTTAGTAACTGTCGGTTCCTCTCGCCACAGTGCAGTAGTGCTTCATTGGCCTTCTGTAGAACACATTCAAATGCAGTGGTAAGAGGACAGGGGCAAAAGTATTTTGGTTTTAGTCTGCCACTAAAGAAAGCTACCTGAAGGCATTATATAATGAGATTATATGAACGCGAGCATAAAACAAAACATAACAGTTAAGCTTTTTTAATAATAAAGCCTAAGTAGCACCTAATAAGAAGGGTAATACAATATTTCTGTACAGATCATGCCACAGGGCTTGAGTTATCCTGTATTATTTATCCACTCTGACAGTTTTCTATAATGTAGTTGCTGAAATCAGGTGCAGTTGAAGGAATTGTACAACAGCTGAAAGTAGAGCCATTAAGTGAAACAACATCTTTCGGTGGAATGTACGGTTTTTTAAAAGCAGATCTTTTCTACGTGGTTTCTTCTAGATTAGTCCGAATTAGTGTCTACTGTAGAGTGACTTTCACGTGGAGAGATACCTTAGCTGCAAGTTGTAATTAGGCCGATTTTTAAACAATTTTTAATAATAGAGTATCAAAGAAATATTCTGCATTTTTACTGGTTTGAGGTAAGCCTGGTTATATCTGTGTAATATCAGTGTAGTATCTGTTTATTGCCAGAGACAGAGGTTGACATGTCTAAAAGAAAATAAGGGTCTAGTTGAAAATAGGAACAACTTTGAAGAGGTCAGTTGTCATTTAAACATCAAAACAAGAGGCCTGGTCTTGCAGCAGCCTCTGGCCAAGAAGTGTGTAAATGTTGAGACTTTTTGAAAACCTGCCCTCAGGTTCACAGTGGGAACTATCAGGTGTTAAACACATTTGAACAACTGGCTAATTTAATGTATTCAGATGAGAAGTCCTGACAATTTGTGTGTCTTGGTGTTTTTCCCTGATTTGTCTCATGCAGAGCTGAAGGAGGGAGAAGTTTAGAGTAATACTCCAATAATTTAAAATAGCTTTAGTAGGTGTTAAAAAAGTTATATGTGGTGTCTGAAGTTACTCAGTGGCAACTGCTAAAAGGAAAACTGGAGAATGCAGATTTGCAGTATTTTAATGCCACCCAGTTTATAGCACTGGATGGTCATGGGGAATTTGAGATCTGCAAGCAAAGTGGTTTTTATATCACGAATACTGGTGCTGAGTGAGGACAGGAACTTTTCCTTAGTAATGAACAAAAATAATTTTGGCATTTGTTCTGTCTTTCGTGAGTGAGGAAAGGAGAGAGTGTTCCTTTTAAAGTTGATTTTAGAAAATGACATAGCAGCTTTAGACAGTTGCTAGGCTTGGCATATTTGCATAATCTTTGAATGCAGTTGTAAGTATGTGATACATTGCAGAGATCTTTCAATAGATCAACCCCTAAAGCTTGTCGATAAATATATGCTATAAATATGTACTGAGTCACAACTAGATTCATAAACACTACGAGTCTTTCAGCAGTTGGCATAAATAAATGAATGCTGTTTAGATAAGTGGGCTCCTTCACCACGGCTGTGCTTCCCTGGCTGTGTGATGATTTCTGGTGTCTCCTCTGCCTTATGTAATATTGCTGTCCCCTTTCCTGGTAGAAGTAACAGCTGTGGGAGAGGGGACATCATAGGAAAAAAAGGATAAGTTTGAGGGCTGTGCATTTCTGGAGCTGCTTGTTGGAGTACCGAACTTGCTGTCTGGGCATGAGACAATGGTAGCTTTTGTGAACTTACCTTGAGCCTCATAACATTTTGTTTCTGGTAATGCAGCAGCCCTTACAGCTTTATGTGTGCCCCAGAGTTTTCCTTAAAGCCCGAGGATGTAAAGTGCCGCCTTGGAGCGATGTTTGGGGTTATTTGACTATGTTGTCTTCAAGTAGGCGTTCTACTGAGCACAATGGCAGATTGGAAAGGAGAGCATGCGTCAGTGTTTTGGTTTGCTTAAAATGTCTGCGTGAGTGGGAGTGTACAGCAAGTGGCACGTGCTCCTAAAGTGCAGGGGAAACAACAGGAATCTTTTGTAGGTAGTGCAGAAGCAATCTTGAGAGGCTTAGGCTGATGTTGGTCATCCTTTCCTGCTTTCAGCTTGAGGCAGGATGCAAACGGAGGGATTTAAGCCTTCCCTGCCCCGAAATGGAAGTTTTTCTTGGCCCTATTTGTGCATAGATACCTTTAGATAGGCAAGCAGGGCTAATGTGTTCCTTGGCTGTGAATCCAAATATGTGCCTCAGGAGCAAAGAATGAGAGGTTTTTTCAGCTTATCTGGAATTGCTGTGTTTGACTGCTTTTTGTAGATGGCAGAAGAACATTTTCCTTTTGTGTGTGCCCAAACTGAGCCTGAGCCACACTGACATTAAAATAATACTCAGCATGTACAAGTAAAATAGTCCCAAAGGAGGCAACAAAGTCAGGCATCCCTGCAGAATGCTAACAAGGGTGTAAAAAATACTTCTATGTCATTGATTTGTCATGAAAGGCAGGTGAAAAAAGCAGAGGGTGAGTAGGTGCAGCTCTTTCTGTGTTGAAGGGCAAGAGAAAACATAATTATTGGAGAACTTGCACAGAACAGAGATCAAATATGCAGTGTTCAGAAAAGCAGTTATGTCCTGCGAATAATTGAGATGGTTTGCAGTTAATTCTGCCTCAGAACTAGTGTTGAAGGGGAAAAAGGAAAAAAAGTCAAAGCTGATTCTGTTCCACTTTGTGCCTTAAAATAGTAGTGATGCCATTGTGATTAATGTGTAGTTCTGTAGAACCATGCACTATTCTAAATTACCAGAAATGCTTATTCACATTTTTAAACACCATGCCAAACTAAAATTCTGAGAGAAAGTCTTTGCTATTGGAGTTACATTTTGTTGGGAAAACAGAAGTACAGTTGTTCTGCAGAATTTATGTACCATCAAAGTTCTCTTTAGTTGCTTTAAAAATCTTTTTATTATTAATTCAGAAAAACTAGAAAAGGTTTGAATTCTGGGATGTTGCACATCCTTAACCACTCATAATACTGAATTGTTTTCAGAAGAATTTTAAAATACTTTTAATAGCTATATTATGCAGTCTTTCCTGGTGTGGTATTCCAGATCTACCCAACTGTAAAACCAATAGCAAAAATCCACTCTAAAGCAGTTCTAAAGCTGTTTGTGCTCTCAGAGACTCTTACCTTCTTAGGAGGAGCTAGAGAGCAGTATCAGAGCTGTCTTTTGGAAAAACAAGACCATCTCTTATCTGTCACTAGTGCTCTCAATTGATGCACTTTTATCAGTGGAGTGTGCTTTTTGCTGATTTCATGGCAGTCGCTTTTCCACACAAAATGCAGCATGTTCAATGAAGATTAACCCAAAAACCTTGCTTGGAAAACAGCTGGTGCATTTGTTGACCACTTGATGGCATCACTCAGTTGTGCAGAAACTAAACTGCCTTGGCAGTAGAGCAGTGTTACTTGGGCTTGGTGTTTTATTTTGACCATCAAAGAGTGAAGTGAGTTAGTAATACACTCCCATAAATTATATGAAAGCCACAACTCTAGTTTTGATCACTGGTTTTATTCTCTGTTGTATATTACCATTTTGGAATAATTTCTTTGTCTGCATAAATGCAAACAGAAGAGTGGCCTAGACTGCTTGTCTTCTTGCTCCTGGTTAATTTTTCAAGGATGGCAGTTAATGGTTTAGTGGGTTAGTACTGACACAGAGAATGTTGTCGTGTGCTGAAATGGCTTTTTGGTTTGTCTTTCCAGGGATATTGCTTTAAGCCTCTGGTTGTTGCAGTCAATGTGCATGCTAGAGAAAGGATTTATTTATTTTTTGGTGTTCATCACAGGTCCTATGAAGTGAAAGCATTTTGCAGCCTTCGTACCAAAAGTTGGCTGCTTGTGTGCCAGCCAGCAATGACAGTGTTCTGAAAATGCTGAACCAAGGGGGTAACGGAGCAAGCAGGGCACAGTGGCAATTATTTAGGTATAAAGGACACTTCTGGTAATGTCAGGGGAGCTCTCAGAGTTTATACATGCTGAGAATTGGCCCACAAGACATCAGGTCGTAAAACATAGAGTTGAAAGGAGGCTGAAGATCTAAACCCTGCTTCTCCTGAGCAGTCGATGTCATTGAGCAGTGCCGAGGCCCCTGTGAGTGCCCTGAGCAGTGGCCAGAGGGATGGAGCCAGCTGCTGACCCCAGCAGCTTATTCCCTTATTCCTCGTCCTTGAATAATGGAAAAACAGTAAACACTGCCCAGAAATTGGGGGATGACCTTTAGAAGCAATTTTTCCAAGTTTTTTTTGTAAACATTTCAAGATCTCATGCTTTCCTTAGCTTTTGAGATGTATTTTAGATGCTGCTTTGTCAGAGGTATTCTGACTCAGTGATTATGTGAACTCTTACGTACACACACTAATGTATGAATGTACTGGTACACCTCTGTCCTTGAGATACAGAAGAGGAGGAGGGAGGGAATATTTATTGTTCTCAAAAGTTTAATCAAAAAATTTATACATCTAAGTTGAGGTACTTTGGAAGTTTGGTCACCTTGATTTTTTTTTTTATTTTAAATCAAACCACAGAGGAGAAATTGTGAATTTTCTTTCTTGTTCTAAGATGCATTTTGTTTTGATAATGGAGTACAAAATATCCATCTTCACTACATATAAGGTGATACAGCAATAAAAGTGCTACATAAAAGATTTTTGCTGTCTACGTTTATTATCTTTTCTCTGTATTATCAGTCATGATGTGACAAGTAACTATAGCTTCGTGTAGATTTCATAATAAAAGTAATAAATTCTTTGTTATTTGTAGAAACATAGTGTAAGTATAGAACATGAAAGTAAGTAAAAGCCTACAGAAATGAAACCAAGAAAAATGTATTTATTGCTGAGTATCCAAAGGAAGAACAACTGCATAGCGTGTAGTTAAGTGCAAATGATGCAAATTCATTATGAATTGCTTTTTTTGGTTAAAGAAAGAATCTGAAGAGGAAGAAACATCATAAAAAGTGAAGCAAGAAATAAATTACTGTTCAGGAAACCCCTTTTAGGGATTCAGTGATGTTCAGTGAGTGCTTAGATAACTAATTTTAATGTTGTTCTTAGTACACCAATAATAGGAGTGAATCTTAGCATAGATCAATATCTTTAATAGAAGCATTCTCAGTGATATAAATGAGATTATTCTATAATTTTTTGTACCTGATTAGCTGGTTTTGCACAAAAGCATTAAATTTTAAAGGCCTTTTGAGGCCTAAAGAGGGGTAAAATGTAGATAGCTAATAGTCTTTTGCCATTTTTTTTGTGTGACTGAATTAGCTGTGGGCCTGTGTCCTGACATCCATGGAAGTTTCTCATGTCCTACAGCAGAAAAATTCAGGTTTTGCTTAGGTATGTGTGCAAACACTTCTGTGGTTTGTGTTATTTTGGCTTTGCCTGAAAGAATTGTATCATCATCCTCCTGAGTTTGAAATATTGCTTGGTGGGTGCAGTCTTTCTCCTTGCATCATTGTCTTTTCTGTCTCATTTCAGTGCTCCAACAAACCTCCCAGAAGGACCTTTTCCATTTAATTGGAGAATACCTCTGTGGGTGTGTTTCCCACAGACCTTACATCTTGATTCAAGACACAATTTTCTGAACTGATATATTTTTTATCTCCAAACTCTTGGTTGTTCTGTTGTTTCACCTCAAAATTTCACGTGTATCTCTGTTTATATATAAATTGGCTAATGAACCAAACTGCTAATTAAATTTTGTACCCACAAATAATGTAATAGTTCATTTGTATCTAGCACGTGACATTCTGCATCTGCTTGCTAGTTCAGTTGGTAGATCTGCTAACTATGCACTTTCAGCAGATAATATTACAGGCCTTGATAATCTCATGGAATATTAGGATTTAGGTTCCCAAAAATAGGTTTTTCCCCAGAATCTGCTGTGTTCTCTGGACTTTGTTTTAATGGTAATTTTTTTCCCTACTGGTTTTCAAAGATAAATAATGTGAAAAATGAGTTTTCTGCCAGATTGACTGAGACAGTAGTACTGAGGCAAGCATGAAGTCCCTGGTCTCAGCAGGAAGGTGGCTTTCAAACCTAATCACAGACACTTAAGTGCCAACTTAGTTAATCACTTCATTGCAGAGTAATACAGCATGTCTGAAGTTATCTTCCTTCCTTGGAAAATTTTTCCAAGCAGAAAGGCGGCAGCCTCTCAGTTTTCAGACAGTGATTATTTTTAAAATGCAAGTTATTTGTGATTTGGATGATTCTCCATTAGTAGTGCAGTAAAGAGTTCCTAAGGGTTGGTCGAACTGAAAAAGAAGAAAAAAAAATCAGCTAAAACCTTGAAGAGGATATATTAAATCTGAGAGGGTGTCCAGAGTGGGTGGGATAGTGATGCCCAGAAGTGAAAGACAGAAAGACACCGAAGTTTGAAGAGGCAGTGTGAATGCCAGTAGGTGGATGTATTGTTAGAGCTGAAATTACGCTGGCAGCTGCTCTGTTGATAATGGAGAAAACAAAGGAACAAGTTTCTACCCTGTTCTGATAACAGGAAATCACTGAAAGGGAGACTGAGACATGGTCATGTTGCCACATTGCCAGGAGCAAGATAGCAGTTTCTCTTGGAGTATTTTAATTCCCAGTGGTTTGGGGAGAGAGAGGGATTTAATTACAGAGATCTGAGATAAAGCTCTTAATGCAAATATCCCCATGAAGATGGTGCCAAATCAGGACTTTGCCATCTGCACTTGTCTTCAGAAATAGGAAGTACAGGAAGCAGTGGTAGAAATGCAGGACCTGAAACATGGTTGCAGCAAAGTAGAAGTCTTGCATTGTCTCATGTACTGTGAGGAGTCCCAGTGATGAAAAAGGTCGTTTGGATAAGGCCCAGTCTGAAAACTAATAGCTTTTTTTCCAGGCTTAACTGTGTTCTTGATGGCATGTGTCTGGAGTTAGAGATGTGGGTCACAGAATGAGAGAGTTTTGTATATATTGCTAGGATGTGAGAGGCAAATTCGAGGCAATAGATGGAGAAGAAGGCAGTGTCTTGTGAAACACTGTGATGGAAATGACAGTTCAAGATGTAGAATATCAGGCAGATGTGTAAAGGGGAGTTTCTGAAAACAGACTTCAGAAGAATAGGTTAGGAGAGGTACTTCACTGAAACATATGAACTGGGTTAATTAATAATTTAGGAAACTTCAATGAAATCCAAGAATAAGCTTGAGAGATGGTCTGTTCGTGGAGGCCAACACTGAACAAGCACCTTGACATGATTTAATTGGCTCAAACAGATTAATGAAGATTTATTCTTTAGGTATGATGATGTTGTTCATGTTTTCCTCCTGCTAGACTGTGCATTCCTTCCTGTATGATTTGTACAATGTTGATATCTTCTTAAAACTAAGTTTGATGGTGATGAAATAATTCAGTAGAGTAAATGAATAACTATTGCTGTTCAAATAGCAGTCGAATCTGGGGCAGGATTACCAGAACATTTGTGTCTTTTCATCTGTGGAACAAATACTTTAAAAGGATTATTTCTTGAAGCCTATCTAAATAAACGTATCTGCAAGATAAATAAATATGGAAGCACTTTAGTTATAACAATATTAAATGTATATAACCATAACTATAGTAGTTGAAGATCACTGAAGTTCTCAAGGTGTTTTGATTCCCCTTTCCCTTATGTTAGTAGACTGATGTGGACCAAAGCACTTCAAATCAAATGTATTCAGCTCTAAGAAAATCAAGATCAGGGTTATGAAATTTGTATGCAAAAATCGCAGGTTCTTTTGAATATTTATGAAACTGCAACTTAACAGTGGTTTACAGAATTAGTGGTTTACTCAGTTACAGAGTCAGGGATATTTGATTGTTGCTGCAAATCCATAGCTAGTGTGAAGTTCAACAGAAAATTACTTTTTTTTTTGAATGTTAGTTTTCTGTGCCAGAAATTGTAGGAATGTGAGGGGAATCCTAAAAAAAAAAAAAGAAAGTGGTCCATCAGAGTTTTCTCTCGAGATTGTATAATCCCTGAACGTTCCCTTGATAAGGAATTTTGAGATGCTTTAAGAGCTAAAGAGTTTTTTAATGGAGTCTGCTATGTTGTTGTTCCCCATTGTGTTACTCATGTAAAAAGTAGTACTTTCCTTCTTTATGTGCTCAAAGCTTATTCTCACCCTTCAGTGCAGTAATTGTGGAGAGGTCAAACATCTTGGAATCCATTGTATTTTTGTATAATGAAAGTCTTCTATTAGAAATGACACATTCTGTTTCACGTTCTGTAATTTGACTAAAGAAAGCAATTCAGAAAACATGAAGCTTTTTTTTCCTTAGTCATTCCAGTTTTTATTGCCTGCTATCTCGAAACAGAGAGAGGCAAGAGGAGAAAACACTTACAAAGTAGCATATGCTTTCAGGCAGAACATAATCAATCGACAAAAATATCAGAATGTGGAAGCATATTGACTGATTATTCAATCTAACCCATGGACACAAACTACAAAACACTGGGAAAATGCCTCAGCTGAAATGGTCTTTGCTGAGGTATTTCAGCTGTGTTTGGTGGGCTGTGCTGGGAGATAAGGGGGCCCATTTGCTGTGATCTGTTGCCTCTCTGGTCTTTCTGCTGCTAATAAGCAGCAGCTTTTGATTAGTGTCAACCACTGAATGAAGGTTTTTCTTGTTACACAACTGGCGATCGGTTCTGTATTGCACAAATAAGTGACTCTCCAAATGCAGCCTCCCATCGGAAAGGGCTTTGTTTTCTTGTCGCCTTCTGTCTGCTTTGCAAGTAAATTGTTCCTGCTACAGCCCCGTGTGGCTTGCTGCTCTCACCCTTGGTGACAGCAAAGCTTGCTGGCTGGTGATCTCTGCAGGGGTTTATGGCTCAGCTCTGTTGTTCTCTCCCTCTGTTCTCACTTCTCTGTTCCCTCCCCTGCTGTGACTAAATAAATTACCTGTATGACATGTTCAGTTTTCTCTGGCAAGAAGCCTGGGAAATCAAATCTGTTCCCGAACCTGGGTCTCCCGTTTGGCAAATATAATGTCTCCCTGCTGTTAAATCAGGTCAGCTCTCAGGAAAAACAAAGAACAATTTCATATAACTATAATCAACACAGAGTAAATTTAGATAATGCAGCTGACATATGTTTATTGTAAAGACCATCAAGAAAATAGTTTTAAAAGCTCTTCATCTTTCTTGCATCAGGATACATGTTGAACATTCTGTGCATAGAGAAGATCAAACATTTTCTTTCTGTTATCCCATATCAAAGTGAAATATATCTGTTTTCTTTCTGGTCTAAGAAGATTTTTGGTGGAGCAGTCCATTGGTTGTGTGGGAAACAGTTATGTATTTAATTATGAAGGCTTTATGTAATTAATATTAATTGATACTTAACTGTTAATTACTGTTTATTATTCATAACCTACTTCCTTTGACTTTCTGACCTCTCAAAGTGGAGATATACTTAAAAGTGTTTAGAGGAGGATAAATAAATGCTTTTAATAGATTGTGTTCTCTTTTCTGCCTTTGGCCTCGGTGCGTTTCCGCCGGAGCGGAGGCAGCAGGGCAGCGTGGCTGCAGGTCACCTGCTGCCTCCAGCCCTGACGCGGCGCTGGCAGTCCCGCAGCCCCTGTGCTCTCCTTGCAGCACGAGCACGGGCAGCCTCCTCTCTCCAGCTGGAAGCTGAATTTCCTGCTCAGCTCCCTGTGTGTCCCAGGGGCTCTGAACTGCACCCCAGAGGCTCTTCTGCTTCTGCGCTGTTAACGAGCTCGTGCAGACTGCACAGGGCTGTGGAGCATCTCCAGTCCCCTCCTGTCTGGCTTTGCTGTGCTGGGGGAGAGAGCTGGGGTTTTCCTGTGGGCAGGCTGTGCTTGGGCAGGTGCTTTTGGGTTCTTAACAGCTGCTGAACCCCTGAGCTTGCGCCTAGCCCTCTTCAAAGGCAGAGCATGCAATTCCAAGTGCCCTTGGGGGACCCTCAGGGCTGGTGCCAGCCTAACCTGCGAGGGTCTCCTGTGCTGAGCTCCTGGGGCCAGCTTCTGCCACTTATTCATGAGGGTTAGTAAAACCTGGCATCACTGGCTGCCTTATAGTCTTACACAGTCTTCTCACCGCTACTGACTGCATAGCTGCTGAGGGCCCTGGCTGGAAACATTTTCTAACTGCAGCTGAATGTGAGGTTGCCGGATCTGGAGAAGTCCTGGGAAGAACACACCATGTGGGATGTCCTGAGCAGCAGAGCAGGCTGCCTGGGCCTCTCCACAGTCTGTGTTTTGAACTCAGCATGAGAATAACGCTTCATTCTCAAAAACAGATGGGGTCACATGTATATGCTGTGTTCTTAAATGGTACGTGCTTTTCCAGATCTTTTTAAGGACAGCTACAGTGTTGCTAATAATTATTTTGTCATTCATGAGTTGTCTTGGTTCTAAAGAATGCCTTTGTTGTTTCTTCATTGCTCTGAAACACACAGTGAATGTTTTTTTATCAATTTAAAAAAATCCCTCAAAGCTCTGCTGTATGAGGCAAATCCTTGGAATGGAAATTGCTCCTTATTGTCTGAAATCTTCATCCAATGTACCCAACAAGGATTAAGGTGTTAAAGCAGTGAAGTGAGTTTTAAAAAATGGGAAATCAGTTCCTGCATGCACCAGGAATGACCTGAAGCAAGGGCCATAATCTCCATCCACATCAGCTGCTGTCTAAAGGACTGACAGTAGTTACGTTATCTGTCCTCAACTTTGGCATATCAGGACAGATTGCAGATGTTGTCTCCTACTGTAAAGGTACAGGCCCCACCTCTGAAAGGCTTCAGCTGATAGTGTAACATAAATCATTTCAGCCCTGTGTTGACGGCAAAGGCAAAACCTGCCTCGTTCCCTTCTTAGCACCTAGGATGGCCAAAGGAATTGCTGAGCTCATTCAAACCCTGCTTTACGTCTTGTCTTCCCCAGCCTGCGACCTGATGACCCTGGGGATCTTAGCCTTGGTGACGTCCACGGGCTGCGCGTCGGCCAACGCGCTGCAGTCGCTGACGGACGCCATGCACATCCCGCACCTGTTCGTGCAGCGCAGCACGGGCGGCTCCCCGCGCACGGCCTGCCAGCTCAACCCCAGCCTGGAGGACGAGGAGTACACGCTGGCCGCGCGCCCGCCCGTGCGCCTCAACGACGTCATGCTCAAGCTGGTCACCGAGCTGCGCTGGCAGAAGTTCATCGTCTTCTACGACAGCGATTACGGTAAGGAGAGGACGGCGTTTCAGACTCTGTTACGTTAATTTCTTCTAAACTGGGAGGTGGGGAGGGAAATACAAACAGAAGGGTGGAGTATGGCTTGCTGGGTTTTTCACTGACAGAGGAGAAAGGATTTCAAGTGGATGCAGGTCTTTGGCTTGAAGGAAAGGTTGCTGTGAAGACTAGTTCTCAGACAAGGAGCAAAGTTGCTTAGCAACACCTACCGAGACAGACAAAGTTTGAATCATCTCACACTTTCTCAGTAAAATATTAATCAAGTGTTGACATTGATCGGCAGGGGTCACATAGGTGTGCAAGGAAGTTCAGCATGGTCTCTACTTGTTCCAGAAAATGCTTTCTGTCAAAGCTGAGTACTGTTCTCGTTAAAAATTAATTTTCACAATAACTATTACTTTTTTCACATGCTTCCTCACACTGTTCTCTATCTGGACTAAATTTCACGGTGATCTACTTCCTGGCATTAAACCAAAAGATAGACTTAGCATTTTCACTAAATCTCATGCATTTCCTTCAGCAAAATTCTTACTTTGGGCTGAAACTTGAGGAGAAGGAGTCTCTTCCCAAGCAAATTTGGTACCTTATGATAGGTGTAAATAATAATAAAACCTCAAATCTCTCACTGTGCTAGGCTCTCAGAGGGAAAGGGAACTGTGTATATATTTTGTATATCCACCCCCCACCCCTGCTCAACTGATATGAACACTGTTCCATGTGTTTAATTTGTGGTAAATTCAGTGCTCTTGTCTTATGATATAGGATCTGTAATGGGGCAAATAAATTTTCTATGGTATGTTTTAAAACCCTGCTAACACTTTTGCTTTAAAATGCGATGCATAATCTTTTGATGTGGTGATTTACCATGAACAGAATATTAAAATAGGAAACTTAAGGTTAAATCATAGTAGGAAAAAATAATCTTACGTGTGTCTATGCATATAGTTTAGATTTTATACAGTCTTCCACCACTGCAAAATAAATCTTTCTTTGCATTCTTCCCATATGCTATCAGATTTTCTGCATCAAGTCAGAGGGAAATAGCATCTTTGTCTCTGAAGTTTGGTTAGTCCTGGTTTAAAAATCCCCAAAATCCAACAAAGGAAAAAACAACAATCCTGAGTTTAAAAGAGTTCTGAAAGTCTTGGGTGCAGATTTCTGTTCTCAGTTGCCAGATAGTTCCTTGCTGTTTCTTTAGCAGGAACATTGAAGATGATGGGGGTGGTTTTAAGTAGGAAATCAACTGAGACTGTAACATCCTTTTAATGACATAGAATTGTTTTAAGCATGAGAAGACTTCCATGATGCTTGTAGAGCTAATCTGTAGACTCAAAAATCTAGTAACCCAGCAAATAAACTGCCCTGTAATTGCTGTCCTGTGTAGTGCTTGATCAGTGCATGCTTTGAAGGAGGAGTCACAAGGTACGTGGTAGATGTTCTTTTGGTGGCCTTGTGGTAGCGATGAGAAAGTTGCTTTTTAGCAGGGGATTGGGTTTAAAGAGTCAAAATTATTCTAACAGTTATTTCAAGAATGAAGGAGAAAAAAATAATCTTTGTAGGATGTCTTAGAAACACTCCAGATGCTCTGTGTGCCAACTCCTATCGCCTATTTTCCCTGCTAGCCAGCCTGCTTACTGAGCTATGGTATCCCTTATTCCAGTGATGCATCTGTGTTTTTTTGCCTTTTTATTTCTTCATTTTTTGCAAAGGCTTAACATCTCAGCAGCGAATTCTGAAACCCTTAATTCACATACCTCTACACTCAGTTACGATCAGATTTATCTCTTCCATTTAGCGCAGGCTGTATCAGTAAGACAGTAAGGTTATAGAAAATTGCCACAGGCAATTCTGCTCCTCCCACTGAGGAGTGTGGTGTGCTCTGCAGCTTCCCATGTGCTGTTTGCTCTCCTTTCCCTCATGGATGCGACATCCATCTTAGGCTAATTCCACTAGAATAAGTTTTTTGGTAAGAATTTGGTGGGAGGGGTTTCCATAAAGAAGCCAACTGAACCTTGCCAGCTCTGGGCAGGGATTGGTGAATAGAGGATCAATAACCCAGTTCTCATCATACTGCCTGCTGAGCTCCAAAACAGATGCCTGGCTCCCGGGGCACGGCCCTTTCCTCAGCACGGAGCTTCCACAGAGCCCTGCTCCTGCTTCTGCAGCTGCACCTCCCTGCTCTATGGGCAGGAGTTCCCTGATGAGGGAGGTGACGTGTTTGTGATTACAGTCCAGCACTGGGCTTTTGTGGTTTTTTGTAAGTGGTCCTTCTCTACCTGATCTCTCAAAGTTGTACCATTCCTTTGAGTAGTGTTTTAATTTGTTCATTTGTTGATCTCTAAAAGCCCTTGGTGTCCTCCTTGTGGAAACTGTCAGATTTTCAGAAGATAAAATAGCATTGCCAAATTTAAAGAAGCCCCATGTTTATAGCAATGCTGTGTTAGATTGAAGCTGAAAATTATTTATTGAAGTTATTACTTGTCCCTTCTCTGGCATACGTTTTGAATTATAATTTCAGCACTGGACTTGGCTGTTAGAAACACTGAGTAGTTTCTGAACAGCCTAACAAGCCCCTAATATTCTTGTGGTTACAATAAAATATGCCTTGTTTTACAGCGAAATGACAGACAAAAATGTATGCACAACTTCAGTGAAAGGGTATGGTCCTTTACAACAAAATGCCTTAAAGTCTGCAGCAAGAAATTGAGAGGTTACATAGAAAAGATGTGGAAGTTTTAGTGAAAAATTGGCTAAGTGGAAGCTGTAGAAGCTGGATGCAAACTATGGCATTCCACCCAAAAGTGAAATCCTTTTAAAGACCTCAAACTTGAGAGTTGCAGCACTCAAACTCTCCTCAATGATACACCATTCTACTGAGCTGTACCAACAGTGGAAAGGTTGGTCAGTAATTATCCATTCAGTTCTCCTGTGCTTATGTAAGAAAAGACAGGAGTTCGTACAGATATTGCATCTCCATGATTTAACTCTTGTTATTCCACTTATCTCATTTATGGTTTGTGTGTGATTTCAGAAGATGCACAGAAACCTGCTCCCCACTGACCACACTGGGTGGTTGCTGTTGCTGACACTGACATTCATTTTTTTGGGAAAAAACCACGCTGACCCTAAGTTTGTCCATGGCTCTCAGATGGTGCTCTGTGGAACCAGGTCTACCCAGCTGTAAAAGAACTTGCACCAGAATTCGGATCTGTTGTGTCATCCTAAAAAGCTTCAGCTCTGCTGATGTGTTTTGAATTGTGTTTTCGTTTACAGGAGCATCTTTTGTGCCTCTACACATATTGCAACGATGTGTACAGGCCTGCTGGGAAGTTTAATATTTTATTTTGCTGACCTTCTGGATGTAGAAGCATCAGTAATCAAATTTTCTGACAGAAAAATTGGTAGTGGGGCAAGTTTCATAAAGAATCTTACCAAGCTGTAAAATGACTATAAGTTAAAAGCAGTGGGTGCCACCCACCAGAAGATGAGGTTGGGAAATAAACAATTGTAACTGTGCTTCTAGGGTGAGCAAATAAACAGATGTGTGGTTAAGAGGATGGATTTGAGAAGGGTTTTGGAGGCTGGATGTGAAAATGAAAACAATGAGGAATATGAAGTCACATTTCTGAAGAGAAATGTGAGTAATAGCTATGTTTTCACTAGATTAACCTTACTACTGAAAAACACTTTTTATCTCTGTAGTTAGATTAGGTCTCTCTGCCTTCCTTTGTACGTGTCTGCATATCCATATTAAAAAATGTAAGATAAAATTGGGGTGGTTTGAGTCCACTTTGTCAATGAAAATGGTATTAGACCTGTGAAAAGTAGCTGTAATATTTTATTCTTAAGTTTTGGTGTCAATAAGTGAGTGTCTGCTGAAGAAAAATATTGTATAAAGGTTTTACAGAAGAAACTTTTGAGGAGCATTTGACCTTCCAATTCTATATGTAGAGAGCATGGTTCCTACAGGGGAAAAACCCCAAGGACACAATTTATTGATTTCTAAGTTATTTTGAATTTTTTTTTTGTTGTTTTTTAAGATTAGAGGTCTATTCTTTTTCGTTGGTGCCGCATTAACTTTGAATGCTGCTTGATCAATCTTGCTATGTGGAAAGAACTTACTTTTCTATATGACTGGTTTTGTGGGAAGTTGTGTTAGCCACAGTAATTATGTGGCAGTTTTATTTCTGAGTCCTGCCTGTCAAGGGCCTCAGCCATGATTGTCAATTACTGGAATTGTGCTATTAATAATTTTACAAGAAGATATTGATCCTGGAATGGTCTGTCTTTTGTCAAGATCCCTTTGTGCAGGCTGCTAGTCTTGCAATTATTTAATTTGCAGAGGAATATTGTAATGAAAATTGAGAAGTGCATGCATTTCCACGGTCCCCATGGAGCACTGCAAATCACTTGTGATGTGAAGCCTTGGCTGTCACAATAAAAAAGAAGCAATGTAGAGCATTTGCACGAGCTACTTTCACCTCACCTGCTTTTAAGTTTTGTTTTATCCTTGTCTGTTTGTAACATAAGTTATCTTCTGCTTTCTGTGTCATGATTTCAGCTGTCAGATGAGCACTTCTGCGTCACTGGGGCTGCCATATTTCCAGTGAGCATTTCTTGCTTAATGTAAATACAGGGAATCTGGCACCTGAGCTGTTGAGCCAATTGCACGTGTATTGGTAGGTGCCTGTTCAGCAAATCTGACACCAGCAGGAAGTGTCTGACTTTCCTTGCATGCGCTGTGTGATAGAGTTTGCACGTGTTATTAAAAATACCTGTTCTTTTTTTCCAACTGGTTGGTGCATCCCAGCTGGAACTGTTGCAGAGAAGCTTGAATTGAGATTGCTGTTTGAATAGTAAGATATATAGATTTTAAGCAGCCAGCTGCAGAGAAATAGAACTTCTTTATGGTCATCAATCTGCAACAGCAATCAGGGAGGGAATCCTGGGGCATCTCTGAATTGGTGGTGCTGTATGAGATGATAAAGGGGAGGAATAGACTTGGGCTAAGCACCTTTTCACCCAACAAGAAACAGAATCCTCTGAGTATTCATTCTACAGAATTTCTGTGTTACCTAGTTATTCAGGCATAACTGAATACTGGATGTTTAGTTTCTAGACTAATATAAAACCTACCTGGAAAAAATGAAGACTTTACTATATAAAGTGTGTCTTTAAATGTACGATCATCATTGCAGCTGCAGAGAATGCCAGGAAAGAAAGAATTCAGCCAAGTTCTCCAAGTCCAGCAGGGAGTTTGTGATGCCATGGGATAGAGAAAAAAAATTGACCTTTTGACTTTTACATTGAATTTGATCTGGAAGCTATTGAAGAAATGGCATTGTGTGTTCCCATACTTATCCTTGAATCACTTTTCTGACTGTAGCAGCACTTAAAGTAATTGGTCTCCTTAAATTAAGCATGGATTTTTGTCATTTCTGATAGTATTTCTTTTTATTTAGTAATGCATCACAGTATATACCACCAAATGTAATTAACGAAAGTCAATTTCACTTCAAATTATTACTTGTACATTACTTTTAGTACTTTGATTTTTAAGGTATGTGAGTGTGCGTGCTAATAGCAGCAGTAAGATTTCCCCCTCTTTAACCCCCCCCATAATTTCTAGCAAGGTGTGGGAGCATGGACAGAGGTCGTTTCTCATAAAAGCAATTAAATGCTTCCAGGACAATGCCTGATGTGATACACAAATGATCTTGCAGTTATGGTACAGCCTTTATTCTCAGTGTGTACTATCATAACTTACAGGTAAGTTCAGTGGTAGCAGAAACCAGTCAGAGATCTCTGGGCTAAGAGTTTGGGCCGTTTCAGGCATCCTGTCTCGCTCATAAATTCAAGGTAAGTTCAGGAAATAATTCTGACCTTTCAAATAGTTTGAAAAATATTTTGCAAAGAGGTGATGCAAGTTCTTTTGAAAAATTCAAAATCCCCTGGACTGACACTTTCAGAACAGAAGGTTTGCACTCTGTATTCAAAATAGATGTTTTAAAAATCACTTGGTATCTTAAAAGATTTCAGAAGTCTCTATCTGGGCAGATGCTCATGAAAAAGAGAAATGAAAGGCTTTATTAGAAGCAGTTTTCCACCAGTTTTTCAGCTCAGTCATCTGGCCAAAAGTGGTTATTATTCTAGTCCTGAAAGCCCTCATTGTTCATTCTTTACTGTCTCTTTTTCAACTCATTGTTTCATTTTAGTGACCAGTCTTCAGGCTCAACTTTGCAGAGACTAGTGGCTCTTGGTGATTCTGTTCCCGCCCCCCCCCCTAATATTCTGAAACAGAATAATACAGCACACACTGTCTAAAGAAAGGGCAGAGTTCAGCAGCCTGGAACCAGAGGGTGCAATTTAATTCATTTTGGACAGAGAGGTCTTTGAAAATTGTAGATGTCATCTGCAGAAGGTCCTAAGTTCTTGACTTTCTTTCCTTGACTGATGGTAGTTTGAATCTCCAGATTTTTGACCCATGGCATGAAGCTAAACAGTTTGTTCAGGTGCATGAAAAGGACGAGGAGAAATGTAAGGATGATCAAGGTGTACTTGAGCAGAGAATCTTAGGAGCCCGTTCCTGAAGGGAGTCTCTTTAGTTCGCGTTTGTTAGGGACTGAATGTTTATACATCCATTTAGAAATTGTTCAATAAAAGCATAGCGGGAAATTGAACAGAAAGAGGTAGAAGTTTGTTCTGGAGGATGTGTGCAGGGCTTCAGGCAGTGGCATCATTCTGAGAAAATATATTCAGATATCTCAATTTGCAATGAGCTTTGAATAAGTTCCCAGTCCCTGCTGGCATTCATGAAAGCAGTGGGGTAGGGGAGAGGATTCATCTATGTCTATGCATATATATGCAAACACACACACATATATATGGATAGATTTAGATATAGAAATACAGCTATATATAATAGATACTTATGTATGAATTTCAAGAAAAATATTAAAGGAGCATGTGAATTGATATACATGCATGTGTATACATTTGTGTGTAAATGTGTACATGAGTCCATATACAGGAAACCTATTTCTTCTGCTCCTTTTGTGCCTTTGCCCAGTCCCCCCAGTAATCTTTCTGATGCCACTGTGGGCAGGACTTCTTTGGGTTCTGTCCTGTTCAGAGACTGTTTCTTATTTGTGTTAGCTAGTTAGGCACTGATGTGGCTTCCCATCACTTTTCTGTTTTCCTTACTGAGGCACAAATCCTATTCCTTCTCCATTTCTTGTATTTAGATCCTGTGTTTTGTTTATTTATTTTTCTTATGGCTAAACTTTTTTGTGAGTTTGCTGGCTTTCTTCAGCACCCTGTCCAAATAGTTTTTACTGTCTAGCTAGCTGTCCACAGCTGCACTGCATCCCCTCCCAGCCCCTCCCATGTGCAAAGGGGCAGAGTTTTGCTCTTTGTTGAATTGTGCTATGTGGGCCTTTTATGCCTTCTTCCTTTACCTTCTCGTGTATTTAATGTTTGGATCTCTGGTGCTCTGGGAGTTATTTTAAGAGTTATTTCAATCCTATTAGGAGAAAATGCATCATTAGACTGTAAAAATTAAACAAAAAGCAGAGGAAAAAATGCTTCAAAGTTTGGATTTTTCAGAGTCAAAGCCCATTACCAGTGTAATCTGAATGTCTGAGTTCTATTGGAGAGGGATTTAATATTCATCATCTTATTATAGTATTTGTTTTAGTGGAAATAATGCATTCTTTTTTGTGTACAAATTGAGTAAATAGGATTAGTCTCACTATTGGGGAACATTGAATCCTACAGAGGTCCTTTTTAATAATGGATATTTTAGTGTCTCTTGGTTTAATAACCAAGACTCAAATAGACTGTTTCTTACAAAACCATACGGGAGAATCATAGAGGGCTTCAAGAAACAGACAAAAATTGAGCTGGGACATCTCTTGCAATAATTCCATTGATTATGCTCTGTGATGGGAGAGCACTAAAAGGAAACAGCTACTGTAATACTATTTGGAGACAGTAGTTGAGTTTGTCAATTTAGAGTGTCTTATGGGGTCGGGAACTATTGATGGTCCCCACTTCATTGAATCATTTAGATTGGAAAAGATCTTTAAGATCATAAAGTCCAAATATTAACCATGTCCTTAAGTGCCACATCTGCAGCTCTTTTAAATACCTCCAGGCATGGTGACTCCACCAACTCCACTGCTTCCCTGGGTGGCCTGTTGAACCCTTTCAATGAAGAGGTTTTTCCCAATATTCGATCTAAACCTCCCCTCATGCAACTTGAGGCCATTTCTCCTTGTCCTATCCCTTGATGTCTGGTAGAAGAGATGGACCCTCACCTGGCTACAACCTCCTTTCAGGTACTTGTAGTGAGAGAGGAGTCTCCCCTGAGCCTCCTTTTCTCCAGGCTAAACACTTGCAGCTCCCTCAAGTGCTCCTCACAGGACTTGTGCTCCAGACTCTTCATGAGCTTTGTTGTCCTGTAAGCACTGCATGATGTCACTCAAAATCACCTGTTCCATGGCCTTCCCTGGCACCTTCCCAGCGCCCTACCTCATCCATCCACAAGAACCGAACCTTTGGGTGGATAAATCTTCAGCTGTTGCGTAGCAGATGAGGAAGGGAATTCAGGAGAGCGATTCAGCGCTGGTGTGTGTTACGGCTGGCTCGAATTTCATTTGCAAAGTGAGAGTCGTTTCCGCTGCTCTGCTTCTGGCCACTGTTCGCTTGTATCAACAGCAAAGTATCTTCCTAGCAAAGCATCCAGGGAGAGTCAGGAAAATAAAGAAACTGTGCCATGGAAGAATGGTTGTTATGTTTATACCAAAAGACCAAGTAATATCCAGCACCTGAAGTACAAAATGCCTTCCTTATGTAACGGGCCATAACCCAGTGATCTCACTTGTCCTAATGCAGCTCCTCAGTAATGCTGAAAGTCATTTTGCTTTGGCCCACTTGTATTAATATTTGACTTTGCCATTAAGAAGAATTAAGACATCTCTCATCTTCCAAAAGCCATATAATGACATCAGGGGAACTTTGTTAAGAAAGGAATAATCCATTAACTAGAACCAACATTTCTCTGTAATCACCTTTATCCTTCAAATGACAGAAACTTTACAGGAAGGAACTGTCATTTATTTTTGTCATAGGAATAATAATCTCTCCTGCTGTGGAAGAATAATTAAAGGTCAAATTCTGGCATTGTATTCATGAGTCAGCGCAGCCTGAGCACCAACACCTAACTGGACACCCTACCAGGCTCTCGTGGTGCAATAGAAATCTTGGCTGAAGGAACAGCAGTGTGCTTTAATTTTCAGTGAAGATTTTCCCTGTTCGTCTGCATTAAGGATGCTTTCTTATGATTATCTTATGTATGGAAGCATATATGAGTGCATCAAATTATTTAAAAGTAGTTTGGACCACCCAAAGTGCACTCTACCTATTTAGCAAGGAGCATTTGGTGACATGCTCTGGTGTATAAAGTAGTATCTGTGGGAGTCTTTGTGGTGCTATATTTCTTTTATTCTCTCCCATCTTGTGCAGCCACATAAGTCTGGACAATCAGTAATTAAGTGAAACAATATATGATGGTACTAAAATAGGGAAAAAAAGGGCAGCCTTGCAATGGGAAGGGTGGGAGGCAAGGAAAGAGGAACATTTCAAATGCTGGATTATTGGCCAATTAGTGGGGTTGACTGAGTACTCATGACAGGTGTATTTAAGTTTTCTTTCTCTCAAATCCTAATTAAATCACTGGAAAGAAAGAAAATTCCAAATTACAGTAGAAGAGTCTGCAACCCCAGAGAGAAGTGAGTTTGGCAAGTTCAGCAACCCTCAGTAACCACACACTGGCTTCAGGGTGATGTGACATTGGTATAATGGCAGTGATGACACTGGGGGTTGGAAGTGATTTTGGGGGGAATCTCAGACCATCCTCTTCCTGTTTGGATTCCTGTTATTTAGCCAGTTCTGTTTGGATCTTGATTTCCCTTTTTAGGCAGAAAATTAACAAATTAGGAGTGATAGAAGTCTTGAATGTTTCTTAGTTATGCCAGAGAACAGTAAGACATTTAGGGTCTCTTCAGATAGATGCATCAGAAAGGTGTTTGATGGTTTAAAATGTGCTGTGCTTGAGAAAAACAACCAACCACTTAGTACAGTTAAGTGGCAAGATAGAAAACTACAAAGTTAGCAGTGAAATTTGTCTGCTTCTCTTTCTGAGCTTAGCTGTAATAAAAGTGACAGAAGGGCTTAAATTCACCAAGTCAGCAACTCCACTGCACTTAATTAAAAAAAAAAAATTAACAGTAAAGATTAGCTAGAAGCTTCGCTTTTGGTGGAAGGAGAGAAGGAAGTTTGTTTTTAAGACTGAGATCTATTTTCTTGTTTAAGTTAAAGAACCTGGACGGAGTCAGTTTAAATAATAAAGTTGAAAAGTTTATTACTTTCTTTTTCTCAAACTGTGCAAGTGCTGGTCTACCACTAAGTTGAAAAATGAATGAGAAGTCTCCTTGAAATCCAGATATACATGAGTAATCACAGGAAGGGAATAGGAGAATTTATAGCAGCAAAATAGACTCTTAAATTTCAGTCCTGCTGCAGGAAGGTCTATTTGATGTGGGGAAACACCTCCAGGAGGCACTTTTAAGCAACAGAGCCTGATACCATCCATGCCAGGAGGCCCATGAGGCAGTTTGTGCTCCTGTCCTGCTAAACACATCCATGTACTGAGCACTCTATGTCCAGACTGAGTAGAGGGACTGCAAAGGCTATATATAACCTCAAACTGAAACACCCCAAATTGTTTGCAGAATGGGCTGTCCACACGGATGCAAAGACTGAGTTGTTCAGTTTGTGCCGAGTTTTACTTGGTGCAAAAAATACAGCATCTGTTATTACCCTCTGTGTGTGAGGTCATCTGTCAGCCTGCCTGTGTTCTGAATCATGCTGATCTTGTTGACCAGTTGTAAATCAGTCTGTTATGGCAGAGGCTTTAAGCCTTTCTCTATGTTTAGGAAAACTAGGTGATCAAGGCAAGAGAGAGTTCCAAACTCCTGCTGCGCAAAAGGTTGCGCTGTGAACCTGACTGCAGACTCTTAGACAGCAAAGAAACAACCTAGCAGCAGCAGCTGCTCGCTTAGGTTTGACATCAGAGCTTTCCAAAAGAAAAGGGTCTTACAGAATATCCAAGGGTACTAAAAGCTTTAATCAGGCATTGTTGAACCTGAGGTAATCCAAACATCAGACACAAAGTCACAGGACTAGTGAGTGCTGCTGCGCAGGAAAGGGTTTGTTCCCAATGTTCCAGTGTTTAATCCCTTTTGTGTGCTAATTAACCTTCTGTGTTTCATCTTCCTCAGCTGATGTCAGGAAGATTTATTGTTATTCTCATATTGTATCGTGGATTGGAATGGAGTAAACCATCTCTAGAAGAGTTCTAAAAACCTGGCTCTACAGTAGTTACTGTGCTTGTTTAGGATCTGCTAAAAATATTTTAATTTAATCATGGTTAATGCAAGTTCTAACTTCCTCTTGTTCACATTTTTAAATCCCTGTGAAGGTGGACTTTTCTTTTGCTTGGGACTTCATGAAATTTATTAATCACTTTATAGTAAAACTAAAAAAATTTGAGACCCTTCTGCTGCAGAGAGGGGCTGGCAATGCCACCTGAGGGACAGAAACATCCTTACAGAGCTAATAATCACCTCAGGCAGGGGGGAGTATTTGAGGAGCTCTGACCCTTTGCAGGAGAGAATTGCGTTTTCATAGCAGGTTTTTAATATTAATGTGTGTAGAAGGATTGCCCTTGCTGTCTAGCAAAACAATAGCTAATTAGATTTTTGGTTTTTAAAAATGATGAAAGTTAGTGTCAGACAATCAGGACAATCATTTGGGGATTCAGAACGATTGTTTAGAAAACAAAAAAGTCTAGTTGAATTTCCTCCTAGTTGTGGTCACTGCTGCTTTTCAAGTATTGCTTCAGCAAAAATCTGTAGAGACACTTTTTTTTGTCATGGATTTATTAGAAAATGAGGAGGTAAGAATACTTACGGTTTTTGTATGTAAGTGTGAGTGATTTTAGAGATATTTTGATCAACATGCTCCTGAATGTTCTAATTTATGTTACTCATCTAACTTTTAAAAGAAATTGATAAAAAATATTGATTTGAGTATTCTCTTTAGCTGAGCACGCTAACCAAAATAAGCAGCTAAATGTTTTTTTTCTTTAATAACAGTTTAAAGACTGGAAATTGGCAAGCGAAAGGAGACCTGTGGGGATATATGCAAATAGCTTTGTTTTCCCATATGTCTTGGGTGGGAGGATGGCTGCTTTCTGTTTAGCTAATTCTTTATGTGTTAAAGAGATGTGGCGTTAGGGGAAAAAATCTTTATTTATTTATTTTAAGGGAAAGGAAAGACTCTGATAATGATCTGAAAGACGTATTTTGAACATTTAATGTTTATTGCTGTTAATTACTGTGGTAATTGTGTAGAAGTGGTAATGTGTGATGTTAATTCCTAGTTTATTTATTTGAAACATGTTAATGCATCCACAAGCAAGTTTTTCATTAGAAACTCTTGTGTGGGATGTAGCCATGTTGTCAGACACCAGACTCTGCCCACAGCCTGTCTCATGGTGGGGTGTCTCCTACAGAACTTGACTTACTGATATGAAATATCATATGTTTAAAATAAAATTAAGACAAAATAGTCATTAAACTTACAGACCACAGAAGCTGGCAAGATGCTTCATCTCTATGCTTTGAACTGCAATTCCCAAGGACAAGTACTTGGAGTTTTAGTGTCAGGGAGATGACCCATTTTCATTGGCTTTTAAAGCAATCTCGATGCTTGGTCTACGGATTGTTTTGCCTTTTGAATATGTTTTTTACCAAGACCTTTTGAAAAAAATGTGACAAAACTTAATTTTTTAAAAGGAAATTTAAGGGAGTCTTCTATATATCAGTTTAATCTGTGTGGAGACTGCAGGCCCTCATGGAGAAGGATTTATAAATACTCCTTCCAACCACAGTTGCATGTACATGTCCTCATCAGTCATAATGAGCCTGATCCCATGTGTCAATCAGACTTTAATGCATCTTGTTCTTATCAATCAGAGTAATTTGCCCTTGGCCTTCATCAGTCAGGTTTGTACTCATGGCCCATAACCCTCCAGTTACCAGATGGAGCATGCAAGCAGTGTTTGCATCCTTCTGGCTTTTCCACAGCTTTTCTGTTCAAAGTGCTCAGGTCACAGGTTGTGTGTGTGGTGGAGATTTGTTTGCTTTTTTAAAAGCAGCAAACATTTATCACAAAGGAAGTTAATGGCTGGGCCGAGGGTTGAGCTGAAGTCCCGCCCCTAATGGTTCTTATAAAAATGTCAATGACAGGAGCTAACCTAAAATCTAGTTTTTCATGCCTTTCATGGGAATCCTTTCAGAAAAAGGTGGTGTGCCCCACTTTGTCATCAGTTTTGAAAAGAAACTCTGATTATTGCTTCATAATAGGGGTTGCATTTGTTAGCATTGCTGTTGGAGAAGGCACTTCCTCCTCTCTTTGACACTTTGACCCAAAGGGCCTAATTAGGTAAGAGATTATTGAACCAATGGGGATTTTTTTCCAACCTACAAGCTTCAGGAAGGGCCTGACTGTACTTGCAGGCAGTTTCGTTCTCCTTGTATTAAGGGTGAAGAAGTTAGATCAGTATTTATTAAGTCTGAAGTGGCTTCTGTGTTCATTTGTGGTTCATCTGACAGCCGTGCACTTTGCAGTTAGTGTTTCTATTTAAGGTACAGGCTTTGTCTCTCTCCTTGCCTCACACAGCAATGGGGAAATGGAACCATCCCTATTAGAGGTAATTGGTAAGAAGCCATAACTACTGCCACACTATGCAGTGAGGCTTATATCTCACTTTGCTTGCTGAGGTTGCAAGTCAGAGCCTTCAAAATGATTTGCCTTTCTCCCTTCATGTTCACACGCTGCTTCTGAGGCCTCACTGGAGTGCAAGTCGTGAGGACTGGGTTATGATTCTGTCCTTCGCTTGTGAGCTTTCCCTCACGATGTGAAAATCTGTGGAGTCATTTGGGCAACATTAATCAGGGGGCTAATCAGGAGCTGGTTGTCTTCTTTCCCCTGCAGTCTTCACACTTAAGGACACAGCAGCTGCCTGTACAGGGGCACCCTGTAATTAGAATTACAGGCAGCTTTTTGGGAGAGCTCTGTTAATTTGGTGTGTCTGTCCTTACAGCTGTCCCCCTGCTGCTGAGGCTGATTGGTGATGTAAGGGATAGGAGAAAAATGGGATAAACCCACACACGCACAACACTCATGAATATGTGTGCTGAGACCATTTCAAGGGGACATTTTTGTGTTTGTATTCTTGTCCTCATGCTGACACTAAGTGCCATTGCTTATTGTACTATATATGTGTGTGACGTGTGTGTTCAAATGTGTATGCCTATGTGCAAATGGAGAGCAAAGACACTTTGTATTGATGAATGTCACTTACCTGGAACCTGTAATTAGAATTACAGGTAGCATAAATATATTAAAAAAAGTAGGAATAGGAGTTTGGTTTGGTACCATTTAGAGACATGAAAAAATGTGGGAAAAAACCCCAAATTTCTTGAGGTTTTTTTTGTTTGTTTGTGGTTTTTGTTGTTGGGTTTTTTTGTCGTTGTTGTTTGTTTTTTTTTCAAATCAACGTCTAGCTTTTCAGGCTCCCAAGCAAGTCAGTTTTATGAAGCTGGAGGGTAGGAACTAATGCACAGCATTCAGGCTTTGTAGGATCATACCTTCATTGAAACCACATGATTCCTCGTGCTACTTCCTTTGTGTGCACAGAGCACAAATGTGAACTGTGTATTCATCTTTGCAAGTGCATAGGTTAAAAAAACCAACACAGAACCCACTGGTAATGAATCCTGCCTGTAGTTGTTAGAGATATAAAGGGTTTGAAGTTACAACTTTGTTTCCAAGTAACCTTGTTAACTTTCTTTATCATTTTGCTTTTCAGATTTAATTTGTTGTGTTTGGTCTGTCCTGAAGAGCGAGTGTTTTTGGCAAGGTCGGGTTATGTAGGTAATGTGACGTTAATTTGTGGACACTAAGTATGTGGCAAACCCAGAGGAGTTTGTGTGTTTGAGTGCTGTGAGCTGACTGCCTCTTAGTATTTTCTTCTCTTCTTGCTTTTCCTTCTCTTTCCCTGGTCTATCAAATGGAAAGTGTAAGATTTCCATCACACCACGCAGCGTGTGCCGGGCAGTCTGCTGTGCTGGGCTTCCCAAGGTAGAGCTGCCTTCACCGTATACTGGATGTATGAAGTGTCTTCTCCCTGCTATCTCCTGGTTCAGTCAAAACCCTGTTATTAATGCATGATCCAAACTGGGAAGCTCAGGGAAATCCGTGTTGCCTTAGTTAGCATTCGTGCTTAGGCTTTGCTGAGAGCTTCTGAGAACTGAGTCTCGTAGATGTGGTGTTGGAAGTTAGGTCCATTAGCTCCATGATTATTATAATTAAAGTCAGACAAGCTGATAAATACTGGAGATGGTTGGCTGTAAATCCTGATGATAGCCAAGGTAAAATGTGTTGTAACTTACATGATACTGAAGTAAAATTACTTGAAGGACTTGTCTCAAGGGCAAATTCAACTTCTTTTTAAGGATTAACATATCTCCTAAGTTAAATTAAAAGATAAAAATTAAGTGTGATGTTAAGGTGTTTGAAATTGTGAGAGTGTAGAATATCTTAGTGGGAATTTAATCACACTTTGAAGGACTTCAACCCGAATGTCCATATGTTAAAGAATGAGCGTTTGGGAGACCATGGAGAGACTTTGCTTTGCTGTGCTGGTTGGTCTTCCTGCTTGAACACTCTTGTTTACTGTTAGAAGCTTTAAATTATTGATAATAAAGCCCTTCACAATTTTCCTTCTGTCATGTGCAGTGTTTGATATCACTATTAAGGCAAGTGACAAAAGGTATACAGGCTAGAAGAGGCATAAGTGTAATACAGCAGTGAGGCTTTCTGTGCTAGTTCCCACTCCCTGAGACATTTTGATAATTGAGAGCTTGTTTCTGCTTTCCAGTGTGTATTAAAATGGCAATAATTGCATAATCTCAGTCCTATCATGCCATATTAATTCTGAGTTCCCATTATATTGGTCTCTGTTTCATTGTACCCAGATGTGTGTATGGCAAACATTACGACTGGAAGGTAATTCTGCCTTCGGTAATGCTTTTTTTCTCTAATGTCCTTGTATACTGATGATTGAAAGTTTAATATGTTTACACCTAGAGGATTCCTGTATGAAAGTGGTTGTTTTCTTTTGAGAGTGGGATATGTATAGATAGCAAATGTTTAATTAATCTTCCTATTTTCTTTTCATGATTAAAGTTGTTTTTTTTTTTTTACTGGAGGTGTCTCTCAGTGAAAGGGGCGAAGAAGGGACACCAGGAGAACAGGACTATTATTTTTGTGTTTGTTGATTTTAAGAGTGTATTGGGGTTGGAATTGTTTCGTAGCTCTGTGGAGGATGGTTTGTTTATTAGAATCTTCTGAACAGCATTATCCCTGGACAATGGGGGATGCCTTGGTGCCTGGGAAATGAAAAGTGGGCTGCCACTGCTGCCAGCACTCTGCTTCCCTCTGCAGTGCTGGGAAAAGGTTTGGCCCTGGGACAAACCCTGGGCAGTGCCAGAAGGCTCCAGAAGGAGTGCTGGCAGACCCGAATGGCAGGGTCTGGGTTATGGCAAAATGGCTCTAGATCTTGGTAAAAAACGGTCCCTTTCCCATAGCTCTTCTCTCCTCTGTCACAGACCGTTCTGAGTGACATGGATTCAATGCAGATCGACAGCACAAATGGATGTGTTCTGCTCTCCAGTTTCACAGTGGTAGCCACGGCTGGCTTGGGGATTTGGACAGGACAGGTCTCTACATCCAGTAATATTTCTTGCAGATTAGGGCTGGTGAGAACACAGCTACAATGTATTGCAGAGTGATTGAGATATGGGAAATAGCTTTTCATAGTAACTCCTGTCCTTGAGAAATGCGGGGACACTGGTGTCTTCAGACATTAGCAAGGAGACAAAAAAATGCTGGTTTTGTTGTGACAATATAGAGTTGCTGCTGATAAAGCCTTTGGGAACTTGGGCCTATTTGATCAATGAAGAAAAGAATTTAATACTTTGATCACGAGTTCAAAATATAAAACCACTTATATTTTATTTAATTTTTGATTTATTTTGGGACATTTTGAGTCAGTGTATGCAATAAAGTGTTTCAATAGCTGCGGTTTTCATCTTTAGAGGTAAACATTATTTCTCTTGCATACTCTCTTTCTGGAAACACTTGGGAGAAAAAGGCCAAATAAATTTAATATGCAGATGCCTTTTTTTTTTTTTTTTGGATGTTGACCTTCCCAGAACAGCAGTAATGATTAGTGGTGTTTTGAAGGCAGGCATTTCACTTTATCTCTAGAGCTTTTCTGTATTTTTGAAATGTTAAATTGAAACATAAATGGAAAATGTTTACTTTTATCTCTGAATTATTTCTACCTAGTTTTCTTTTTGTTGACAGGCAGGCACTTTGTGTTTCAGTACTGCACAGCTTCAGTCAGCACACTGATCTTTGTATTAAACAGACACTTTGTGCACACTTTACCAACGTTTTGACATCATTTTCCTTCCTTACTTCCATTTAACCCTTGTATTTTTTGAAAAGCCCTTTCCATATATCAAGCCCTATGGCCTTATTGTGTTTTGCATGTTCTGTGCTAATGATAAAATGGTAATAATCTACAGCCTTAGAAAAACAACACTGTCTGGGGACTTGGTTCAGCTAGACTTCTACATCAAGAGCTCATTTTTTTTTTTTTACTCTATTTTTAATGAGAAAGTTATTCTTCAGATTGTTATACGGAAGTATAACATGAGGTTTTTATGAAAGATGGCATTAAACCTAGGCACTCTTCCCTTTCTACAGGTTTGTCAATGTATTTCTGCCTGGTTTGGAATATTTGCTACTTAAAAAAAAAAAAACAACCCCAAAACCAGATAAAAAAAAAATCCCAGAAGAAAATGTGCTTTCTTTGTATGACTTCAAGGTTTTGTTTCCAGTTTGGACATTCCAATTTAAGGTGTTTAAGTAATTAGTATTGACTGAACATTTGCAAAAAGTGTTGACTACAAAGGATTATTTATTTTATGCCTTTAGTTTTCCAGTTTTTAAAAAGCATTTAAAAATTGTTTTTGTTCAGAAGTGCTCCCAGTTTTTCCATACCTTTTTAGAACCAATTCCTTTGCTTTTCAGTTTTTCAGTTAGTTTTAAATCCTGAAGTTAGGTACCCACATAGGTGTCTTCTAAAAGTGTGTTTGAGGAATTTTTGACTATTTGTGTGAACCTGCATGTACACGTGAATATATTTATAAGTAATATGATTTGAAGTGTTTGTTAAACTCTTTCTCAAACTTTTCAGAAACGATAAATCTTTATTAGGAAAAGCTTGGATGGTACCTGATTTTTGTAGTCGTTAAGTTTGGTCTGTGGAAACCAATAATTACTGTGGATAAAAGCAGATTCAAAGGTATTCCGAAGAGCTGGGAGAGATTTATTTATCCTCGATGCAGAACCCAAAGTTTTGGGCTGAGTCTGTTGGCTCATGTGCTTGCCTGTAGCAGAGCACTTTATTGAGGCTGTTTTTCACCTGCCCATCAGTCTTTGCTGTTAACCTGTTGTCGATGAGATCATCCAGTGGTGGATTCCTTGACAGTTCTGAAATTACAGTGTAAAGAGACAAATGTATTGGCAGAGAATGAAAGATCACCTAATTCTTCTCTCTCTAGGGGGTGGCTTCCTAAGGGCTGGAGTGCTCTGCATTTCCTTTGGAAACCTCCGTGTTTCATGTCTGTAACTGATGTGCCGCGTCAGCTCAGCTCAGATTTGAGCGGTTGTTTCTCGCCTGCTGGATTTGAAAACTGTTGCAAGCTGTCTCCACTTAACTCTGTGAAAGTGATCAAGTATTGGTATATTAAACTGCAATAACCCCCCAATCCCTTTAATGTCATCACCTCAGGGTTAAAAACAAACAGAACCCCCGAATGTGGTGAGTGTAGAGGAGGAGAGTAAGTATGTGTTGGAAGGGTGTCCCAAAGAGCTGCCTGTCAATGTTGCCTGCACTAAGAGATGAAATTCTTTTGCTGTATCAGTAGGGCTGTGTCCTTTAAAGACTGTAATTCCTTAAAACTGTTTGAAACTGAGTTCTCTGCTAAATTAGTAGTTAGCAGAGGGAAGCCTTTGAAAAAAAATGAAAATAGATAACACAAATGAGAGAATTTAGTCTGTAGAATACAGTATTAGAAGAATACTTGTAAATGGATTGATTTTTGGCTCTGCTACCTCTTATGTTGTCTTCTACAATTTGCCTGTTTTACCTGTCTGCTTCTGAGCATTGACATTCACAGTCAAAACTAGTCTGCAAGTACTGTTAAAAATGAGTCAAATCAGAGTGAGATTTCTAGCAATAATGCAGTACAAATACTTTTAATAGTTCTGTGGAGCCTCTGTGTGTGTCTGCACTGAGGCAGAGAGGTGCTTTATGAGTCACACTATCTGTGAGAAGCCTCAGGAAATCCCAAGATCCCACACTCTATATGTACAAATATATTTATTTTCAAATAAGACTCTGGACCTGAATACTGAGGTGTAATGCTGAAGTGTAGGTTGTTGGGTTTTTTTGGAGTTTTTTTTGGGTTTTCTTGTTTTTTTTTTTTTTTTGAGTGATATGACAGCAATAGCATCCTTTAATTTCGTGCCTACACATCAGTAGAATTTGAGAGAAGATGCAGAGTTGCAGAATGGTTTGAGTTGGAAGGGACCTCAAAGAACCTCTGGTTCCAACCCACCTGCCAGGGGCAGGGGCACCTTCTACCCAGGACAGTGCCTGGGATGGGGGGCATCCACAGCTTCTCTGGGCAATTTGTTCCAGAGCCTCACATCCTCACAGTAAAGAATTATTTCCTAGCGTCTTATCTAAACCCCCTCTCAGTGTGAAGCCATTCTCCCTTGACCTGTCACTATGTGCCCTTGTAAATACTCTACACGAAGAAGAACTTATAGTCAGGAAACCAATGGCAATCGTTTTTTCTGAAAAAAATTCTGATTTTCTTCTGGGAAGGGAGTGGTTTCTTATGTACATACTGAGGGACCTTGACATCGCCGAAGCACCTTGGCCTTCCAGACCCGAGTCCAGAGTGAGGGGTAGAAGGGGGGGAAGCTCCTCTAATTAGGGTAAAGACACAGTGAAAGAAAATATAAAAATAAGTTTGTCCCTTTTTTCCACTTAGAGTACAGAAGAAATGGAGTAAGCTTGGGGTTTTATGCAAAGCTAATTTTTGGACAGCCTATACTCAAAAATTTTTTTATTGGAAAAAGTGGTTTTTACCATGGTAATTAGTAGTGATTTGCTGAGACTGATTATACTGTAAAGGAGCAGTTTAAAGGCCCAAGGAGAAATAAATGACTCAGAAGGAAAAAAGTTGTCATCCACCCATGCAATCACCAGAAATAGAGAAAACTTTTGCACAATAACAGGTACAATGGTGGGTTAAGGAGCCAGAAGCCAAGGAGCTGTCAGCCTGGAAGGCTGCAGGAGGAGAGCCTGCTGTGAGGAGCTTCTCCTGGCAAATCACTGTCTGCCTCCATTCTCAGAAATGAGACAGCATTAAAATCAGACAATGCTCAGGTGATTATTAATTATTTTATATATATATTTTTTAAGACCCGCTAGATGAACTCATTTGATCTGGTAAGTTAGTTGTAATGCATTTTTTTGAATGGCTGGGAAATGCTCTGTGTTTCTAAAAATGCACTTTGGAGTGGGATTTTTTGTACCATGGCTTTTGAAGGCACATCCAATTTTTTATGTGATTAGCTCAGATACCAAGAACAACAAAAGCTTTATGAGGTCTCAGTGCCCTGCTTCTTTAGCATGGTTTTCTCCAGCTGGTCTGTCTTGGTCACAGCATAACTGGTATTTGAGTTTTTCATTTGAGAGCTGATTCACGTATGACTGAAAGCTACAGCCACACCTTTAACTGCAGTGCAGGCAAACTAAATATGATCAGTCCAGATCCAGCTGCTATCACACAGCATTCCTGTAATGGTAAATTAGACCTGCCAGGTTTGTTCTCACCACTTTCCAGCTCCCACAATTGCTCTCTGTCACTTGCTTTGCTTGTGAGAAAGAAACTTCCCAACACACTGACTCACTTTAGAAGTTCCAACCAACACCCAGAGAATGCTTTAAATGTAAGCGAGAATAGTTGGTCCCATGCATTGCTTGAATATTTATTTGTTTGTGAAACCGAAGTTCAAGGCACAGAAGTTTCTCACGCTAGGAGATACTTCTCAGACTATGACTTGAGATCTCAAAGCTGCTAAGTGAGGTGGTGTCTAATGGAGAAGTTTGGGGAGAGACAGTTAAGCAGTACCATGATCATCTCCTCAATTAATGAACTTCAGCTCTTCATGATTTATAAGTTGAGTGGAGCCTTGAAAGTTTCCCTGGGAAATATTACTCCTGAAGTTAACGTGTGAGTTTTTCTTAACACTTGATAGATGGATTTTGTTCCAGTTGGCATAATTAAGTGAGTAAAAAAAGACATTTATTTCAATTCTCATCACCCCCCCTCTACCCAGTTCAGAACTAGAATTAAAATTGGTGTGTTCGTGTCATCTAATCCCACAGTATGTGAGGGAAGCAGCTCTTTGCCTAAGTCACTTCAAGAAATGATAGAAAAAACCCCAATATATACATTGACATGTACATATAATTCTTAAAAGTTGGTTTGAGGTTGAGGATGGCAGTTTTGAGTAGCTGTCAGCCAAGACAAGTGATACAACTAACTTAATTCTGCTTTCATAGATTAAATTGATTCCCAATAGCAGCAAAAGTCTCAGGATCAAATGGAACTATTTTCTCTTTTTCAAGGTTCTCATTGCTCGTTTTTTAAATGTTAGTTCCTAAACTTAGCAGGTTGAGGAGAATGGCTTATGTTGCAGGGAGCTTCAGGCGTTATCAAAACAGTCAAGAATGTACAGATCCTGTCACTGGAGTCAGTAAGGAAGAAATGTCATGCACTTGCTGTGTCTACAGGGGTTAGATGTGCTCCAGTACTGTAACAGTCCAGACTTGGAACCTCTGCTCTTGCCTCTGTGGATTGTGTGCATTAATAGTCACGTGAAAATACTTTCACAGACAAAGAAGGAGAGGGGGTCAAAGAATCAAATGTTAGAGGAAAATTGTTTGTGATCCAAGGATGGTGTTCCACCAGTCTGGAAATTAATGCTCGGCAGTGAACGTGAGCATTGGCCCCTTCTTTAAAAATTGATTGAGATTTTCTCTCTCTTAGCTGGAGGAAGCTGGAGGCAGCTGGAGCTGCCTTTCCTTAACAAAACCATAAGAAACTAGAAGAAGGAGAAGGACAGCAGAATACCTTGCTCAGCAGCTTAAGTTTGAGATATGTCTGTGCTTTGGTTCTTTGTTTCATCTTGCTTGTACATTCAGTTTCCGTCTGGGTACTCCCTCATGTTGTTTGAATGTGCAGAAACGTGAATTGTTCTTTTTGGAAGCAGAAGAGCACAGGAGCAATTCTTCTCAGAAGAGGAAAAAATAAATGATCCTGAGCCAATCTTTGTCACAATGGTTTGAGGAATGTAGAAAGTCTGGATTAGTCTGTTTGGTTCTTCGTTTTGTTTTGTTTTTGTTTGCTTGCACAAGGCAGGAATGAGAGCCCCTTTTAATGTAGTAGGTGTTTGGCTGGTGAAGACTTGCAAGTAGAAGTCCAGTAATGTTTTCTGGTTTTACTTTTCAGAAGAACTGTGAATAAAACATATGTTTGGCCATGGCCTCTTAAGCAAAACCTTGTAATGCCACAAGCCCAGTGTACCTTCAGTTGTGAAGGTTGCGAAGTCTGAATTTCTACATCAGCTATGTTCTGTTCTGTTTTCACATTAACTGTCACATCAACAAAAAAAATTATTGGCCACATTTATTGCACACTTGAATCTGCAGATGTTTAGATCTGTATTTTCAACTTCAAAGGTTAGGTGTCAGGTTTTACAGTTGGGATAACTTGGACAGAATGCTAATCCGCATCTCTGGCCGCTCTCTGAAGGGTTTCTTATAGTCCGCTGGACTAGTAGTGGGCCTTAGGATGTCACATTTCCCTCTGTGTTTTTTCTCACACAACTCTTCCTCCTCTTTGTTTTCTAAAACATGTTTAGATGTAGCTAGACCTCACTGCCTGTTTTAGTTCATTTGCAGTGTGAATCTATGTGATGCCTAAATATCCATCAAACACTTTATTTTACTTGCCCACTCTGTTCATACAGTGGGAGCACTTTGTGTGTTCAGGCAGCCGGAGCTCCTTCGCAGGTAAATATGGAAATGTGACTTTGGTGCAGATGTTGCTGACCTGCAATCTCTCTAGCTACAGAGTGCTTTTCTTAAAAAAAAAACAAAACCAAAGAAACAAAACAAAACAGAAAAGGAATCTTTCTGATCAATCCTTTGATAATCCTATCATTCTCTCTGTGGAAGACTATTCTTATTCTCCTTTAAAAATATAGGATGCACAATGAGAGCAATTCTGATTTTAGTTATTGAAAACCTTTGGAGCAATTGGCAATCCAATCAAAACACAGTAAAAGGGTCAAACTGTGGAGAAACTGGATGAACTTTCAGTTCATTGCATGTCAAAATAAGGAATTTTAACTTTGATACATGCACTAAAAGCTGTGGAGACTCCTAAATATGATTGAGATAGACACACACCCCCACCACCCCCAAAAGTCTGGATATTTCATTGTCTTCGGCAAAACTCTCTGCAACTGTTAACCAGTTTAAGAAGAAGCTGCAAAGACTCAGTTTTCTGTTTTATTTATGTTTTTCTTAAGTGACTGGTGGTTATCATAGGTAGTCCTCGAAGTGTCCTTGGGAAGATTAACATTGACTTCCCACTGAATGGATAATTATCCTACAGTAGCACATATGAATTCATATGGAGTGGGGAGTGGGCCTTTGGGTGCTTGTGACAAAGAGCTAATGTAACAGCTTCAGGCAGGACGCTTTGTAACTGAATGCAAGAGAGTTCAGATGTACTGAGGACCATTCATATGTGTCGAGCTTCTCTGCTACCTCTCCAGGGTAATGAGGTAGAAATTAAGAGAGATCTGAACAGTCAGTTGCTAAGCCATCTTCGTTTATTGAAGACATCGTTTCAACTGTTGCTTGTTTTCTTTTCTCTTTTGTTTGTTTAGTTTGGTTTGTTTGTTTGTTTTGTATGATGGAGATTGTAAACTTCTAAGAGTGACTTCTTTCTTTCCCTATCTATTCTTCCTTTCTTTAATTGTTGGTGTCATTTGGACGTGGTTGGTTCTTTTCTTTATTTGTAGGAAGATGCCTTAGATATCAAGGGGGTTTAAGGAGCCGTCTCAGAAAGACTTACAAGAAACTGTGCAGGTGGAAGATCAAATCCCAATTAGACTGCTGTAAAATGGAAATGGCTTGCACAGAGAGACTCACGTAGCTGACTTCCCATTGCTATTGCTCTGCTGCCCACAAGGAGGCAGGCACAGTGTTTTGACCCAAGTGCACTGAGAGAAAGGGGCAGGCTGAGTGAAACAGGACAGAATGTATAGAGCATCCAAAGATGGTGGGGATTTATTTCAGTGGCTTCCTCCATATTATTCTGCAAACTGATAGAAATGTTCTTGTGCTGTGACTTCTGAAGCAAAGAGAGTTTTTTACAGTGTTTTGCTTCCCAGGCATGCTAGAGCAGATACTCAGAGGCTTTACAATATTCTGGTGCTTTTAATTCCAGTTGGGAACACAGTGTTGGTACTGGAATAGGGTTTGCCGTCTCTGACCATCTCCCTACAGGTGACAGTTTATGGGAAGGAACAGTGCTGGACTTGGGGGCAAAGAAAACCTCCACTGATTCAGCATATAAAGAATCCCGTGCAGAAAGCAAGAAGAGATTTTTCTGTATGGCCATGACAGGTGCTTGCATTGTGCTTTGTTTTCTCCCACAACTTATTAATCTTCTCTTCCAAGCACAGCTCCAGCAAAGAATCAGGTCTGTTCTCTCCTGGTGAGAGGATGTACAGCAAGCTAACAAACTGATTCTACTCTGCCACTGTCAGGAAGCAAAACTCCTACTGACTTAATTTAAAACTAAAACAAACGACAAAACCAGAACACCAGAACAACAACAAATGGTTGGTATCTCACACTGCTCCCTTGCTTTGTCTCTTAAGACCCCATGGCACCATTTCACTGTTTTTCTTCTGAAGAAAGTGACTTCCTCTCAGTTTTTGTTGTTACTTTCCTTTAGAAACAGAAGGGAGACAGGCAGTAAATAGCCTCTTTGCTGGTGACAACCTGATCTCCTCATGTTCTGCCATGAATGTGCTTAAATGATGTCTTACTGATGAACTCAGCATCTTGGTCTCTTCACCGTTCAGGAGTTTTTTGTCACAAGGGGTTAGATACAGTTTCTTACTATTTATAATAGCATCAAAGGGCTTAATTTTCGTTTTAAAATTTTTTAACTTCAGCTCTGCTAGTTTCTAGCCCATATACAAAGGAAGTATCTTCCATTGACTGACAGAGATAAAGTAATATGTACATATTTTCAAATCTTAGTAAGATATTCTTAACCTAGATTTAAAAATTAGTAGTTTAGTAACTCTTGGTCTTAAAGAGAGAATAAAACTGCTGCTTTCTAAACCCCATAAAGCACTCTGAAAGAGAGTCTATAGCCCTGTAAAATTTGAAAACAAATGAAAAAATATGTTTTCTTTTGCTATTGTTTAAATATAAAGACCAAATTGAAGGAGTGCTATTGGAAGACAAATTCAGCAGCACAGCAGAGGTGTTGTGCAAAGAAAGAAAGGTCTTGTCAATAAAAGTCTGTGCGGTGAATAAGTCTTTGCTTCCTTTTTGGTGCATATCTTGGGAAGTCCTAAAGGAGTATGATAGAGAAGTTTGCAAATATATACTGAGATCAACTTTCATGGGAATGGGATTAACCTTTAAGAATTCTTTATATCTAAGTCCTTTTTAAAAAAAAGTTTTATTTTTATCATAAAATGAAGTAGTGCTTCAATCTTACCAGAATATAACCTATTTATTTCTTCTGTGTTTGGGGTGTTTATCTTGGAAATGAATTTTGAATTTGGTATGGTGTTTCAGTGGTTAAAGCAGTATGGGTTTTTTTAGGGACATGGATGGTAAATATCTATTGTCCCTGATATTAAGGTGATGGAAAAGAGTAAGTAATTATCTTTCTTTGAAAAGATTTACCTTAGGGTCTTGGTGTCTAAACCAGTTATTATGCCAGTGTTCTCTTTCTGCTTTTTGCACTGATTTTAATTACTTGTATTTTACATTTTTTGCAAATTTACATGATGGGGTTGATGGAGAAGAGGGACTCTCTGACTGCATAAAAAGCTTATGGACTAAGTATTTCTAGGGCTTTTTTTTAAGCCAAGGGTTAATCTAACTATTGTCCCAAATTGAGGATGTGGTGGCCCAAATGATCAGAAAACAAAGGCTAATAACTAGACCAGGAAGGCATATCCAGGAGTGTCAGAATCTGGTTTAAAAAATTATTTGACAATCACAACTTCAGAGCCAAAAGATGGTAGTTTACATTCTGTCTTGCAAGATATATTGCCACAAATAGAAAAGCAGGCTTAAGTGTCATTGGAATAACTGTGATACAATTACAGTGATAAATTACAGACGTGCAAAATCACTGAGAAATGCCAAGGAGTTTTAGTTACCTTTTTTTAATGCCTGTAATTTTTTTTCAGCCCCAGTGATTACTAACATAAGATTACAATATAATATAATTTGGAGGATATTGCACATGTTTGCAAAATGTGTTAACATTGAAACCAGTGCTTATTGAAGTTAGGAACTAGGTTTTGAACTCAAAATCTTTTTTTATTGTATGTTAGCACCAGCCTGTCTCATATTTTAATGTTAGGATTCTTTGAAAATAAGAAGCAGAGTACTTTTTTTACACAGAAGCAGAGAACAGGTGAAACCCACCCTGTTCCTTTCTGCTTCTGATATAAATTGCACTTTGCATCGATTCCTTTGGGGTTGGGATGGCTGCAGCGTGGAGCTGCTTAAGTGATCTGGAGTATTGCTTCTGGGCAGGGATCAGCTCCTGAGCCACTGAGCTTTCCACAGCAGCTGGGTCTTTTGGGTCCACAGATATTTAGGGGGCTGTAAATCAGCTGTTGTAATCCCATGTGTTGATTTTCTGAGCAGGGTGGATATTACCATGGGGCAGGAAACAGAAAGAGCTCTCCTGGCAAACCTGGGCTCCCTGTTCATACCTGCATCCATAAATGGGCACAGGACTCTGCTGCCACTCATTTACCTTCACTAAGATTCCCTCCTTCACCCTTTTCAACACTTTCCTCCTCTTTCATAGCTGGTTAGAAAAGCCGCTTTAACACAAACCTTGAAGGGTGTGTGTACAAGTGACTATAACGTGCTCTCATGGGTGGATTTGCAAACACAGCTCTGAAAATATTTGTGGGACTTTTTCCTCCCTCCTCCTCCACTGTGATTAACAACAATTTAAGAAAATCCTGCGTGTCAGGCATATTTTTCTCTTTGATCAGAAAAGAAACCAGAATGAATGTTTTGTAGGACTGTGTTGATAAAAGCCACCAGGTTAAAAATATTTTTGCTGGAAGTAAAAGTAATTTAATAACGCAATGGTTTGGGTTTTATTCTTGCATCCTCTGTTGGCCTGTTCTTTACCTTTCTCTGTCTTGTCATGTGTTGACTTCTCTGCCTGAAAACTGGGACTTTATTGTTCTGTCAGGTGTTCTGGGGTCTGTTGAGTAGGAGCTTTATGTCACTGTTTGGGAAATAAAAATATTTTGTAATCAGTAATTTGCATTTCATGTTTGAGATCTCTGTTGCTTTTGTGTTGTTTATTTAAAATTAAAAAGAATATACAAATTGAAAGCAGATCAAATACTTCAGTATCTCCAGCTCCTGCCTTTCTTTGACTGGCTTCCTCATGTGAAAGAATTTCTGGGTGGGTGTTTTGCTTAAGTGTAGAAATAATAGCTTTTTTTACAGTTTAATTTGCTTGAATGCACGTGATTTAGATACCTGGCCTTTAGTGGCAGTAGCAGCTTGAAATCCAGGTTGTTTGCCACCTATATTGAGTTTGTCTACAGCAAAGTCTGTTGCTCCAGCAAGACGGAATTCTGATCCAGATTGCACAATTCCTTCATGAATATGGAATTGCAGATGAATCACTTATAAATTAAACAAAAGCAAAAAGAAAAGTAAATCAACCTTTCCTCCAAATCTCCCCAAATACTGCTCTAAAACTAGTATTTTCATTGTTTTCAGGAAAGAGGTTGAGTAAATATAATCAGTATTTCTTCACACTAAGCTGCCGTCATCAGATGGTGTAGATAAAGTAGAAGTTCGTTTTCTGAGGTATCATACTCCTCTCAGGTTTTTATAACTTCCTTAGATAAGATTGCAGAGAGCATATTATTCATAATGATAATATGATGAAACGATATCAGTTTGAGCAAAGTGTGGCTTTTTTCTACATAAACATGAAAATATTTCTGAAGTGCTTCAGTAACCCTCTGCCCCTCTCATTATTAAATTAAAGAAGGATGAAACTGTTATGTGTGCTTAAGATACAAATATGCTCCAACGTGTGCAGATATATCGAGCAAAACATACGTCCTTGTGGGTTCTATTTTTCAGTAAACTGGAAGGACAATATCAAGCCTTGCTCAGCTCAGCAGAGAAAGTGTGAAGCTGGAAATTAGAGATGATTTGCAGCATACCAAAATTTCAGTGTCTTCCATTGTGCCCTCAGAGCTGTTGCATGTATTAAGTGTGTCACGTTCGCTTTTTGTATTTTCAGCTCGATCTTGCAATTTGTGAAGGGCACTCAGCGTTTTGCTGACTGCATGCGATGTCTTTAGTATCTGCTCTGTGTATTGGATGGACTTTTAAATATTGTGCTGTTTATTTCTGGGCCCATGAGCTGGGTTTTAAAGACTCTTAGAAAAGCCATATTCCCAGGGTTTTTTTCTGTCTGTTTTTACAGTAGCACAGCTCCTTCAAGGACTGAGTCTAAAATCTAAGGGCGAGGTTACCATCTCACTAGTAGTACTTGTTGGACTTTTAATCATTTTGTCAGCATTCATTTTTTATGAGTCTACTTTACTCCATTTCCCGCAATTCCTTTGTGCATGTTTGCTTAAACTTTTTTTTCTGTGTCTTCAAGTAAATGATTTTTCTCTGGCAATATGAGAGGAATAATAGGTACTGATAGATTGAGAGGAGTATCTTAGCAGTGAAAAGAGTAGACAAAAGAATAGGATGCTCAGGTGTCTGAAAAATGCAAGGAGGGACTTTAAAAGCAACATGTTGGCATCAAATTCCCCATCAGATTTGTTTGTACCTTCAATGATACAAATTAAATTCATAACTTTTTCCAGTTCTGTCAATGCAGCAGAGAGCTGAGCTACCCCAAACAGAGTGCAAAGTGCCCTAGGTTTGAGGCTTTTGCCTCAAAGGGAGTATTTGCAGTGAATCTGACATGGGGATTTTTTGGCATGCTCAGATGTGAGCTGATCTGGAGAGCTTTTCACCAAATACATTCCAGCTCCTGGTTTTAACTCGTGTGGTGCTGCTGCAATGATACAACCTTGTTCAGGGCACTCACTTGCACAGTCGGTCTCTTCAAGTATGAGGCCTTCAATAGTGTGAGGAGGACATTATTACTTAGGTAGTTTCTGTGAGGGAGCATGAGAAGGTTGTTAGAAAATCTTACATGTTTTTTCTATCCTCCCTGCTTTCTCTGGCAATCTGCTCCCAGAAACCCTACAGCAGTCTGGCTCCTTGCTTTCCAGCACTAGTGTTTGGAACTGTGGACAGTCAGAGATTTTGGGCAGCTGTTGGGACCTGGGAGGTGGCTGGATACAGCCTGCCCTGGGACAGTCACCCATCTTCTGAGTGCTCAGTTTCTGAATTCCAGTTCTAGCCAGTGGCACAGCTTTGGAAAACATCAAGCTGCTTTCTCAGCAATTCTCACCTTCAGGATGGGACTGAGAAAAGGTCTCTGGTACAGAACAGTGCTGTGAGAACACAGGTAGGGCTTCTGCAAGGAGCTTTGAATCTGCTGCTGAGGCAGGTTGCAAATGTGTTTCACATCATTTCAAATATATTATTTATTGAGCTAATGTTTTTCTTGTATGCTGCTTGTGTCATTATGGTAAATTCTTTAGAAAATTATTGTATTTCAATTTGTTGCTGTTTGCTTCACCATCATTTGTGCTGTACTAACATAATGGCTTGGAGAGGAAATGCATTTATATTGGGGTTTTGCTTTACTGGACATACTTTCCTAGACTCCAGGTAATATTTTCCTTAAATTCTTTGCTAAGCCTTGTAACAGCTTAATACATTTAAAGAACTTCTATCCCATTGTGGCTCTAATATTTAATAAAGAAAAGTCCTTTTTGGGAATAAGGAGATTTGAGTATTAACATGTTGTTTCATTGCTTAGTGCCTAATTTTCAACATGCCAGTATTGGGCTGAGGAGCTTCAAATACAAGTAGCAGTGGTAGCATGTGGAATAACAACCCCCATGGCTGTCTTGGGAGTTCTGTGTGTTGGCATGAACACAAACGATGCAGCTGTCCCTCTAAAATATCAGAATATTATTGTATGAAAACTACTTTATTCTGATGTTTTTATCTTTGTCTTAATGTTTGAGTAACAGGCTGTTGCACATCTAACTGAATGTGCAATTCTTCACATCTCAGTTGCACATTCAGTGTTTGTGTATTCCTGCCAGTGTATCTTTTTTCCAGCTTTGTTTTGTTGCTTTGCTTTGTTAGACAAAACATCACATAGGGAAACTCAGTGTAAAAAAAAAAAAGGTAGAAAAATTAACATTATGACTCATACAGTAGCTGTAGTGTAACTTCACAAGAGATATACATTCAAGCATAAATTTAAAGTCGCATTAACTGTGAAACATGAAATGTTCTGAGGCAACTTTCAGTGCTAGTAATAGCTACTTTATTGCTATTTTGTGTGCTTGAAGTCTCTGCAACTGGGTTATGTCTTTTTCTATTAAATATAAATTTTCTGTCATGAAAACTGTAATCGTGTGTGCAATGGATTCTCAGGCAAGATAACTGTGTAATTGCAAACTTGGACTGGAAAAATCCACTGTCATAAAAATACCTGCTAATTTTGAGAATATAAGGGCCTAGATCTGTCTTCTGGGAACTTGTGTTTGTTCAGAGTTGTTTGTCCTCTCTATAGAAGAATATTCTTGAACTTTAGGAAGTGATTAATTGTAAATAGGAAATACTTGGAAAACTTTGAAACCTTCCAGGTACTATTTAATAAACTATGGAATATCATCTTTGAAAGGTACAGGATGTCATGCAAAGCTGCAGTTTTAGATTTGATTTTTCTTTTTTAGCTGAAACGATAGAGCTAGTGGTATTTATTTGAGATCTTGGGAAGAAAAGAATATTGGAGAGTACATATATATATGTATGTATGTATTTATATATGTATGAAAACAAGAATTAGGCACCTAAAATTCCTAGGATAGTTGCACATTTTTTTTGAAGCTTGAAAACAGTGAGAATTTATTTCTTACCCTTTTTGAAATATATTACATCATTCTTTAAGTTTTGCTCTTCCTGTTCTGTAACCTCTGCTCACTTCCTTCCTTATATGAGCCTTTTATAAATTCATGTATTTTGAGGCAAGAGAGGATTGTCTGATTTGATCTATCTTGAATATCACTTAGGTAGCAGATTGCTTGGGAGTTATTCACCTTAAAGGGTCTCAAATGAAGGAGAAGCTGCCATTTGCCTCAGGGAGATGGTTCTCATGGTGTCACTAATCTGGTTCTCACTTCCTTTTTCTGCCTTTTCTGTCTTGCCTTTTTAGGCTTTGCGCTTGGTCCTCTCTTGAAAGGAAAAAAGGCAACCAAACCCAAACCATGATGTCTTCTTTCACACCTATTTTTATTCCTTTTTATTCTTTCTGCCTTTTTTTGTTAACCCCTTTACACAACTCTCCTCTTTACTTGAATACATCTTTTATCTTCCTTGTTCCAGTAAAGGAGAGGACTTGATAGACATTCTGCATTTTGGACCTTTCCTTTCTGCTCTGCTCTTGTTCTCTGATGTTTGGGTCCATGTGTTGGCCAAGGCAGGGCAGCTGCACTCCTTTTAAAGTTTCCTGGAAGGCATTGTAAAAAAAGGTGTTTTCTTCAAATTGTTTCTGTGTTCATCTGTTTTCATCTGAATCTGGGAGCACAGCCCCAGGGGAAACAGGCTACTGTGTGGCAGGATCTTGTAGCTTTAATGAAATGAAAGGGACGTTGGCAAGAGCATTGTCATAAAACCCATCGCAATGTGACCGGCTTCAAAAACAGAGTTTGGAAATCTTTTACAGGATCCACTAATTGTGGTTCTTTTACTGCACGTAAAAGCAAATGAATCATGCAAAGGTCACAAAAGAACGTTTTTGGTTTTTAAGCTTATTGCCCACATTATTGCTGGAAATCCACTGAGTTGTCTTCATCCTGGTCTTTGGGATTTTTATGCTATCACGAATCATTCTGTTCAGGTGGTTGTCTTGTGTTACTGTTCCTTTCATGGCCCTTTTACAATGACATAAATTCTCCTATGAAACTAAGGAAATGTCCTTTCCTGGGTTGCACAAACTGTACTGAGAAGTGATCTCGTGCACAAAGATTTATTAACAGGGTCCTAATGGTGTCCTGCCTTCATTGTAGTGAAGAAAATTGCTTCTGAGGAAAAATAAGAACGAAGCAATGTGCCAGGAAAGGGTGTGGGATGGCTGAATTACTATTCTTAAATATTTAACAAACTCCCAATAAAGGTGCCCGAGAAGAGCCCCAAGAGTAAAATGTATCAAATATACGACTTGATTATGTAAACAGTGAGGTAGTGTAGGGTGTATCATGGGAAAAAAATTGGTGAGATGCTTCTCTTGTCCTTTCTCATATGTTCTTTAACATTTTTATTTCTGTTACCGGTTTGTTTTGGTTTGGGATTTTTTTTTATTGTCCTGCTTTCACTTTTCTGTTTTCCTGCATCAGATTAGATACAGCGGCTGCTGAGGAATTGCAGCACAAGTGATAGTTGTGCACACAAGTGCTGTACTGTAAGACTTGCTGCAGCTTGTCTGCAGCTGGCTTCTTATGGAAATTGCTTCTTTCTTTCAATATTGCTACTTCCACTGCTATTCAACCTTGCTGATCTTCCACACTGTGGAAGATCACATATAGATCAACCACCATGACGTGGTCTGGTGCTTGCATGTGTGTGATCATTTGACAAAATGCTGCTGCATTGCTGCTTGAGAACAAAAGTGCAGTCCAGGATAGCAGAAGCTGCTTTTTCACTAAACACATTCTTTTTCCAAGGTGTCCTGGTCTAGACAGATGTGTAAAATGCACACTGCAATGCCACAGTAGACTCTTATCCTAGCTGACTGCTGCATCAGTTCTGCTGTGTTAGAATTTTCCTCTGGAAGCATTTCGCTTTGTAGCAGTAATGCTCCTAGTATTTGGCAAATGGTATTTTATGTCCTAGGACTGCCTTCAAATTATTTGGTTTCAACTTTGAAAGTCTCTAGCTTGCTAAGAGTAGTACAGGTAGAGAAATGACGCTATTTCAGTCTGCATGCTGGAAAATGTGAGCTGAGTTGAAAATGTGTGGGATAAATTGTGAGCACCTCTGTGAAATATGATCATCATGGAGATGCCTGATAACTGTCGGTGTTGGTCTCCTGGGCTGCTGATGTACTGATCTAGCTGAGATCAAGGTAAGTGCTGTACTCGTGAGTTATGTTGCTGTGCACTGAACTGCACAGAATGAGGGAACTGTGCTTTTGAAAGGATAAATGGCTATTACTTTTTTTCTAAGTATCTTATCACTTACATCTGCACATAGTAAAGTGTGAGTCAAGAATAGTTTGGCTGGATATTAAGCATTCCCCTGCCATGTCCATATACTGCTTTTTCAGAAAGTGTTTGTTTGCTTCAATTTTTGAAAAGACTGTGTAGGGGATTAGATTATGGTTTTTCACCTGTAGTTTTGAATATGGACTTATGCAAGTATGAGGACTTTCTTGATGCTTTCTTAATTATTTCAGAGTAATTTCATAGTAATTTCATAACTCAGGGCAGTAGAAAAACTAAATAAACATTTATTTGGAAGTAAATACAAAAGAATTTATTTTGTTGGGGGGGAAGGGGGGAGTTTTTTCTTCTCTTCCTCCTGTTTGAGAATCATCTGACTTGTCAGGTGACATAGTGAACACTCTGAAAACCCTCTGACACTCTTTAAGATTTAGAATCTGTGAAATACTAGTACATCTACTATAAAATGTTTCTTTTAAACCTGCTTTAATAAATAGCATGAATAGAAAGTGTAGATTTGTTTTGAAAGCATTTTGCTGCTGAGCTTGATAGAAAGAGGTAGCTCTGAATTTTTCTAGCTGTGGTTTTTCTCACTGTAAGTCCAGTATTTCAATCTCTTTTAATACATGGTTGCATAAAATCAAAGTATCAAAGAAAGAAATGAAAACTGGCTTTGACTGTGTGTTGATTCAGCACAAAACTTCTTTGAAGTAACGCTGGAAGCGTCGCTGCCTGAAGATTACTGGAAGGAAATTGAAGCCTGAGGTTTCCCGCTCAAGTGCAGAAGCTGAGGTGATCCCTGTGCTGAGCATCCTTGCCCAGCCTGTTGTGCTAATTGTGCTAGTCCCTTTATGCAACCTGCTAGTGACCAGAGTCGCAGAAAAGAAGCCAGCTGCACCTTCCCGAGAATAGCATCACTATTTCTGGCCTGGCCAACTGAAGCCCAGGGCACAGATTGAGCTGGTGATTGGCCCTGAGCCCAGAGCTTACACAATGTGTTACAATCGCCAATCTCCTCCGGAAGTTTTCTCTGATCTTCATATTTTCTTAGTTTAAAGCAATACACGGTCTCATTCTCCTGTCTGTTTGTATTTTCCGCTTGGCCATATCAAGATCAAGCAGGTAGAGCATTTGGATCTCTGAGGTCCATCCAAACTGCAAGAAGACAGTAGTTAGAATCATGTGGTGTGTTTTATCCCAAGAAACATGACATTACTTACATATGCACTGGGCCAACAAAATCCTCCAGATTTTCTTCTAGTAGTAGTAAATATATTACAAAAGAATTAAATAAAGAAAGAAGCTTGGACAGCAAGAACATAAATCAACTTATTTAAAATTAAGTGAAAATAAAAAAAAAAATAAGTGATGGTGCAATTCTGAGAAAGTAAGGAAGGTGAACTGAGTGAAGGAAGGCTTGAACTGAGCAGCTCAAGAACTTTAACAAGGGGGAAGTATGAGAATTCTTTAAAGCAACAGCACACACACGTGTTAACCTGGATGAATAATCACTTTAGAAGTTCCTGCGGTGGAGGGGCAAGGAGGAGAGAGAAATAGTAATCCAGAGAAGGACAGACTTTATAAGTCTGCCTTGAAAAGAGAGTAAGGATTTCGAGGAGAGGGAGTGTATTTTGGGGGGTTATTTTTTAAAAGTTTTTACATACCTTTTTATGCGTACAAGAAAAAGAAAATTGTATGAAAACTGATCACATTTCTGAAGGCAATGTGTTCTAAACTAATGTGGGAGCTTTCCTTGGTAAGCCCACTAATTGCTTAGGTAGAAGAAATGCAGTGGTTCTTACACGTCAGGGTTTTGGCAAAGTTTTCTGTGCGATGTCATGTGGAAAGTTGTTGGTTTCAAAGGGGTCTGATATAGGAGTGCCAGCAGTGGCTCAAGAGGATGGGGTAACCTGCTGTGCTGAAAGTGGTATGGATAGGTCAGAGAGCTGAGGGTTCTTTCTGGATCCAGTCTTATTTTCTTTACTGACTTTGTCATGAAGGGCAGCTCAGTGTGCTTCTGTAACACAGAATGATGTGGGTTAGTGGGGATCTGAACAGGCCCTCACTGTGTGCCCTACCCATTCCTGCCTCAAAAACCAGGCTGAGACACCTGCCCAGCCTCTGAAACAGGCAGCTGGCCTCCTCCAGGGGGCTCCTGAGCTTTCTCCTGCTCTGAGTCACTTGTAATTTACTGTGACTTTGCCACTGCTCTCTACAGAAGAGCCAAATGGGAGCCAGGATGGAAAATGTGGAACTGACATATTTCTAACAAAAGTGGGAAAGATCCTGATGAACTTTTTCCATCACCTGTTTTGAGATGTCCAGAAATAGGCCTTCCATTCCTGTGTTGGGATATATGTATTATAGAGTAAGGAAGTAAGTACTCCAATATATTTTGAAAACGGGGCTATTAATCTCTAATCTTCCTTAAAGGGATGTGTAACAGCTGGTATGCTGATGACAATGGAAAGATAAAAATAAACCAGCTTCATGACAAAAAAAAAAAAAAAAAGCTGACTGATTCTCTTTTGTGGGGTTCTATTTAACAACTTTTTCTTTTCCATGTAGGAGAATTGTTGCAGGTGCTGCTTGCACAAAACCTGATAGCTATTAGAGTAAAAGAGTACTTTCATGTGGTACAGTTCATAAAGAATGTAGATTGATGACATCTTTCTCTCAGGAAATTTATAATCAAAAGTGTAATCCCAACCCACGGGATTTTTCCTTCTCTGTGCTGCTGATAAGCTCCTGTCTTGAAGATGTTATCATGGGAGATTTAGATGACTGCTCTGTGCTTTAAAGTACAGGAATGGGCAGTAAGGCATTATTGCAATAAATTTTAATGCATTTTAAAAGCAGCCATTTGGGATGGAGTGCTGAGGATTCAGTAAAATTCAGGTTGTTATCATCAGAGGAATTGTTTTGGTCTTTTCAAAGTCCCTTGTCTTGTCAGCAATTGTATTGTCAATCTCTGTGAATTCATCAAGGGTATTGTGCTATTTGGTTCCTTCTCTTCCCATTCCAGCTCCAGGAGTTATAACAGAATGTGATTACTGTAACTCTTATTTGCTTGTTTATTTAATGTAAGTATCTCCTGTGAGATATGTTTTTTAGGGGGATGAAAAACTTCAGTGCTAGGAAATCTAACTGTGAGATAAGCTAAAGGTAAAAATAATTTTGCATGTCTCCCATACCTATCTGCGTTTTTACAGTAAGCACTATGGGTTTTGGAGTCCTTACTCTTGTGTGGTTGTGACTAGAAATACAGACTGCACAAAGTCATAAACTAAAAGGGGTGATATTGATATTAGGAAACACAAAAAGGAAAAATACCTCAGAGATCTCCCTTGCCAGTGAGTAACCAGAGGGTGGTGTGACACCGTAGGTGTGAGGTGAGGTGATCCTTTCTCAGAGCCCTGTGTTCCATGGGGAGGGAGGAGAGCAAGCCATAGGCACTTTGCTGCAGCCATGGTTAAAAACAGTGAGGCAGGGCCATGCCAGAGAACCAGGGAATTCTCAGGTAGCTGTGCAGTCTTTCTGTAAGTCTCTACATTTTTATTAGGTGTATGCTTGGAGGAGCATTCCCCAAAGTGAATATTGACTGCAGTATTTGTGCTTGTCAGCACCCCATCTACTCCTCTGGCTCTGTAAAACCCACTGGGCAGCTCTGCAGCCTCTTCCTTTTGAGGAGCTCTGAAACATGGGTGGTGGTGCAGGCCACATCACAGCTGTGTGGGAAAGATGGCAGAACTCACACAGGCTTCGCTTAGGCCATTATTTAGCCTGTACCTATTACTTCCTACTTTCTAGATGGATGTAAAAACCCCTCTGTGTTTCCTTGGGGTTGCTGGTGCCCATCCTTTGTTTATGGCTCACGGTAGCCCAGCCTGTAGACAGTAGCCTGCAGGTAAAGCCAGTGATGGACCTTGTGCTAGGCAGGTGTCTATTCCTTGGCTAAGCAAGTATTACAGCCCAGGCTCCTTTCAGCAGCATCCAAATGAGCTGGAGCTGAGATGCTGGCTGGGGGCGAGGGGCAGCAAAGCACTGGGACCCCTGTATGCCTTTGCAGATTCCTCCAGGAGAGTCAGCTGCACGGGAAACTGCTGCTTGCTAAGGCTGACAGGTATTTTGTCTGTAATACTCAGTGGAATTCCATGTGGTTAACACATCCTTCCCTGCCCAGTTCCTGTGGCGAGGTTCAGCAATGGTTACTCACCATTACATCAAAGTGATTTTATCAGTTCCATGGATCCTCAGCTGTTAATGTTAATTTTACAGTTCTGTTCATAATCTGCACAATTGAAGCCATTGATTGGCACTGAAACTGAATCATCTATGAGATGACTGTGAGATGTGGAATAGACTTAGAAATACCTGAAATTATTCAGGAGCAGTCAGCTCTGAGGGATGTGTATGAGCTGATTGCGTGTAGACAATTTCAAAGTGGTAAACTTGGGATAAATTGTTGTCAAAATTGTCTGGACCGTGACTACCTCGCTGGTGATTTTGAAGCAGATATTAAAAACTTGAAACAAGTGATGTGTCTGCTCTCTTTGAGGTTTATTTTTTCTTCCAGTTTTTACAGTAGAAAAAGAAATTGTAACAACTGTGCATTAGTGAATGACGGCTATACAGGTGGAGGCAGTCCAGATGTTAATTTGTCTAGAAACAGTTGTTGTAATATGGTTTAAGTCTATGATGTATAAAACTTCTTAAAAAGCCACAGACAGCCTTTTTATGTCAGCTCTGTAGAGAGGAAGATAATTTACTCTAAAACGTCCTTTTATGTGGAAAGGTCATGGCAATAATGGTGTGGTATAGTTTTTAATGTTTTCCTACATCAATTTACTTACAGATTCACTCTTTTTGAAAGTTCTCTTTGCTTGGTTATGCTTCTTTTCCTTTTAGTAAGGGAGACTAATGCTGCCCCAGTTGCTCCTTTATTTCTTTTTGTGGAATGGTTGCAATGTGGGTTACAGTGTAGCTAGAGCTGTTTTTTTAGCTCTGGGGACTCAGGTACTGAAATGTGAGTGGAGCTGAGCACCCCGTCAGTATAAACAAGCCCGAGCAGTTTGTGGGGACAAGCCGTAATCACCACCTGTGTTTTCAGTTCACATGTCACAGCCCATGCTAATGTCCCAAAAAGCACACCTAAGCCACCATGACAGAGGAGGAAGCGCATGCCATGTGCGAGCCCAGATTAAGTGAGTTTGTGATGAAAATGCAGGATTTAACTGTACTCTGGTGCAACCTCAAGCAGGCATTTCCAGTGATAAGAGGCTTGTGAGTGCCCGGAGGCAGATGAGAGCCTGCTGTACCGACTGCGATCATTTGATTTCTTGCTTGCCTGGGCTCTGGAAGTCTGTGGGCATTCCATCAGTAATAGTACAACTGCTGAATTCATTAAGAGTGAGAAGAGTGCTCTCCTCATGTATCAATAAAATTAAATGTAGAAGAGGGTGTTTAAAAAGCGATAATAGATTTAAACAGTCCCATAATCTGGTAGGAGGCACAGAGCATGACACTGTTGCACAGCGAGGTCACTGACTTTTGTTGTATGTTCAGATCATTCCTGCACTGAGGGCAATTGGGTTTCCTTCATGCTTCATTTGCTTTAAAGAACTATATGTTTGTGGAAGTGAACATTAATTGTTGTCCTGAAATTTCACGGAGCAGACATTCCTGATCCCAGTGCACTATAGACTGCTTTTCCCAGAAGTGTCCTTCCTTATTTCTTGAATGTTGTGCTTCTAATATGCTTCACAGCACTCTCAGGTTTCCTTTAGAAAACCAGCTTAAAACGAAGGAGATAGGTGGGTATATTTTTCTTGCAAGCTCACTCTTTTTTTCCATGCCTGGCTAAAACCTTTAGCCAGCCTGTTTCTGTACATTATGTATTCTTCCTCTTTGCTTAATTAAGTATCTCTTGATTGAAAAAGCAGCTGCTCCGACTGAACACCCTGTACAACCTCTCTGCCTTCTCCAGGAAGGACTGACATCATTCATAAAGCTCCAGTTAAGCTCATAACCGAGCCAATAAAGCAGGTAAATAAGGTTCCAGCCTTAACTTCCAGCGGTTTTTGAATACTTTTAAAGCCTGAGTAGAAATCTCTCAACTGGATGGAGTCAACACAGTAGAATAGCTGCTGGATCAGGAATACACACTGAAAGCTCCCGACGTTTTCACCGGTTTGCCAGGCACAAAATGTTCCCTTCTAGCACATGCCCAGAATGTCTCTGTCTTCACAGAACTGGGCATTTGGGCCCATGTCAGCTTAGGCCTGTTTTGGGATCCCAAAGCAGTGCTTTCTGAGAGTCACAGCCTCGCTGCTGCCTTGCTGGCAGTGCCAGCCAGCGCTGTGACGTTGGGCACAGCGTTGTTCCCACGGCCCAAAGAGACAGGGCACGCTTGTGGCTGCAGGCCTGGGGCTGGTGTCACGCCCTGCCAGGGAGGAAACTGAGCGGGCTTTGTACTTGTAATCACTTGTCCCTTTTCTCAAAATGGAGCTTTGCCTCCTAATGGGTTAAAATGACTATTTGTGCTTTGTCTCTTTGGTTCCATGTATCCTGCCTACTTTTCACTGCAGTGGAACAGCTTTGGCAGAGGGGACGGGGAGGCGGTGGACCCGAAGCAATAAAAATGAAGCTTGACAGAGGTGCAAGCAGGCTGAGAAGTTGCTTCCCCCCTGCTGAGATGTGTAGATGTTTCAGTGACTGTGCAGTGAATAGACAAACTTATTATTTCCTTAAAGCGTCAGTCACTGCCCTTTGCAGAAAGCACACCAAAAATAGGGCTTGTGCTCAAGAATCTAATTACTTACAGGCCTAATCTGATATCTCGAGGGAAATAAGAAGTTTCCAGGTAAATACATGGCAGGAGAGAGATGTCATGGCTTCAACCATTTTGTGCGCTAATGAGGTGTGTTAGAGGAATGGAATTGCGCGGGTATTAAATTTAGATGCGTACAAAAAATGAAAACAGCTTTTAGCTTGTCTGACTGGTGGCAATGTGGACTTCGGGGGTTTTTTTGTGTTTGTCTCAGGAAAAATTCAGTGTTGGTGCCTTCCCTGCCTGCTTCATCCTGGTGGGAATGGTGTGCTGCATGCAGTTACCTGTGCGCTGAAGAGAGGGCACCGTTTACCACGTTCATAATTTATTATTTCCATGGCAACTAGCAACCACTGTCACTCTCAGAATATTTCCCCAGTATAAACTTTGTGTTTCATATACCACCTGGGTCAGACTAAGGGAAAGGAACTTGTCTGTCAAAAAAATGTTGTTAGGTTTTTATGAGACTGTGATGTATCGTGTTGAAATCAGTCAAAGGTTTTCTCCAGTCTGTGCATGAGTTATTGGGTTCAATTATTTTATCTGACAATGACATTTATACTGTAAAGGTCAGAAAAGAAGAAGAAATCAATGCATTTTAAAGGATAAAAATCAATGGTAAAAGAACCCCACTAAACTGAAACTCATGCTTTAAGAAGCAGATATTGCTATTAGTGCATTTGCTGAAAAGCATCTACCAGTTTTTAAGGGCAGAGGTTTTTTTCGTTAGAATGAAAGGAATTTCTCTAGTGAAGTATATGGAGACAAAATTCAGTTATATGGACTTTGGAGACAAACAGATGGAACAGGGTTGTGAATTTTAGACATCACTAGAAGGTATGCTGCCATTATTAATAACGCTTTTATCTGTGCGATTTGATTTGTGATAGTACATTTTTATATACTCACAATATATTCGTTTTGAATTGCAAATTGGCGTGGGTTTTTCTTTATGTAATGTGGTGGTAATTAACCTGTTGCTGGTAAACTGCAAAATGACTAGATGGGAAAGTTAGCTTTCTGGTGGACAGCTGTCTGTCCAGCCATTATCAAGAAAACTTAGAAAGAATTGTGTTGTCTAGGGTTTGGAAGACACAGGTTAATGTGAATAACTCTCACTTTGCCTTTTTCAGTGTAGGTAGGGCAGTGTGCCTTCTACATCCACTGACATGTTGAGTTAAAATCTGCTGGGCTATTTACATAGTGGCTAATACCTCCCAAATCCTGGTTTAGAGAAACCAGTATGGGGCATTAGAGGGAACTAATCTTTTGTCCCAGAAATAAGCTTATCTGAACAAACGAGACAGTCTTCATGCTGTTCCAGCTTCTATTGCCCTGCCAGTGTCCCCTGCAGGTCTTCTGTAAAACATAGACATCACTGTCAATCAAATGTCTTTCATCTATCCCAAACTGGCTTAAAAGTCATCACAAATTTGCATGAAAGTCACCGCAAGAGAATTAGAAGTCTAACATGCCAGAATTTTTGAGGTCAGAATTAGAGTATATTGGCAATATTAGTATTGTAGGATCCTTTATGCTGTAGAAGACCCTTTAGATCAGCCAGCCCAGCTGTGGGGGGGCCTCTCACCAATGTGCTGCCCTTTAGACCGTTCTGACACTGCCACGCAGGGCGGCTCTGCCTTCAGCCTGGCAGCAATTTATCCCCTGTTATCCACAGATTCTCTGAGCTGACACATGGCTTGTCTTGTGGAATGAATATAGAGAAATCTGTATTTCTTATTCTGAAAATGATTTCAGAAGACAAAGTTTGGCTGATTAGATTATAAAAGTGACCCAGCTGAAAGTAGTCAAACATGAATAATGCCAAATTCTCTGTGTATTTGAATTACTTTAAAGTATCTGCTCAGACTATCAAAAAGCTTGGTGGGGGAGTAATTCTTTTTTGTGTCTATGATTATTTTGCTCTCTGACCAGCAGGATTAAGCCACCAGACTCAGGGCTAGACGTTTCTCTCCTCGTGTTGTGGCTATTTGCAGACGGAGATGTGACAGTTACCTTCCAGTCAGAAGTGAGTGCTACAGAGGTACCAGAAAGAAGTAAACAGAACAACAGTTCTTTTAAAGTCAGATTTGGTTCATTAAGCAAGTAGTAATCAAAGTATACAAATGAAAAATTACTCTACTGGAGGGAAACCCCTTAATTTTTGGCTCCAAGAGGCTCTTTCAGTGAAATAAAATGATTAGCAAAGGACTGCAGCTAGTGATGGATTAGGTCCTGAATGTTCACATGCTGGGGATTCAGAAGATGTGCAAGACAATCTAGCATTTCTTTTTGTTTCTGTTAGTTGGGTTATCAGCCAGTCTAGAATGTGCTCCTTTCCTCTTCTTCCCTGAACAAGAACATGTTCTTTCTTTAGAAAAAAATCAGTCTTTAGGTCTACAGCACATAGTGAGAAAATGAGAGGAAAGATGGTTCTGTAGAGATGGAAGCAATGTGTTGTGTGGTACTTAATCTACTTGGACTTGTTTTCCAACTTTTCTTCCTCACCTTTCAGTTCTGCTGCTGCTGTTAAAGAACAGTGAATCATAGAATGGCAACTTTGTTGTGCTTTCCTCTGTCCTGGGGGAATTTTTTCTGCTTTAGAATCTGATGAAATCCTGAAAGTTTGAACATTTGACAAATTTGGTCTTTCCCAGTGAAGGGAGCAGGTGGGGATTGACTCTTTATAACTTAAAAATTTTGCATAAAGTTGGTTCATTTTGAGACCAAAATAAGTAAATTCATAAATTCCCAATAATTTACTAAGTACACTTAGAAAAATATTATGTCATTCTGAAAGTAATTGGAGAGCACTAATTATCCCTTACTTTACATTATTAATGACAGTATTTTTTTGCATCACCATCTTAATTTGGATTTCCATGGACCCTTAAATTAGAGAGTGCTTTGAGTGCATCATTAATACCACTGCTTAATCAAGCTGTGACATGTAGACTGGAGTTTTGTCATTTATGACTCTGCGAACTGAGGTTCTGTTGAACTGGTTTTGTATAACGTGTGAAAATATGGAGATAGTAACTCTCTACTTAAAAGTACCTGGTTGTAGGTGTCTGGGGTGCCTGCAGTGGCCATCTACACCTTCTTCCATTAGGCCACCACAAAATAGGCAGGAGTCACTTGCAAGACCCCGTGTTTTATCTCGAACATCATGAGATGCCTATTTGCAGATGTTTGAATTGCTCCTAAAGGGTCTGGCAATCAAAAGCTTCAGTCAAAGATGGGGAACAGTTGGGAATAGTTAATTAGACTTTATTTTACTGTTGGCTTTTTTTTTATTTGGCTGTTTTAGTTTTTCTTTTGTATGGGAATTAATTTTATAGACTACAGAAAATACTGAATGAGATCCCCAAGTAAAATTTCCAAGTAATAACACTGTTTGGTTCTTAGGTGAGATACAACTGCATAATTTCTTTGTTCCTTGAGGTGCTCTGGATTTTTAATGAATGTCCAAGTATCTTCAGAACATGGTTTAAATTTTGGACTCTGAGCAACTCCAGGCTCGTTTGTCATTACTTGTGGTGAAGTTGGTAGGTACGTTTCAAAGAAGGTACAAGCCATGAATTTTCTGTGCCTCTTCTGGTGATGGCCATGCAAGTGGAAATGTAGCAATCCTAAATAAAAAATCCTGACATCCTGTGCAATAGAATTATTGTATTCACCTTGGGCAGCATAGTGTGGTGCTGACCTCACTCTGCAGAACTTTTTGTGGCTCTCTACACCCTTGACAGTTTGGGAGGAGCATGGAGCTCGTGTAGGTCTGGCTGCTGCACTAGGACATGTAGAGCAGTTGAAGGCCGTAAGTGAAAACAAATTGTGCCAGTTCTCAAAGTAACTTCCACTGGAAATTTAATTGCATGGATCATAGAGAGGAACAGCAGAATTCAGGAGGATTCTTTCAAACAGCAAAGGAGAAATGTCAAATATTTCCAGCTGTAGAGTGTGAAATAACGAGTGGTTTATTTATATTTATATAGCCGTTCAAGTTAGAAAATGGCAAACGTGTCAGACATAACATTAGCTTTTTTCCCCCCTTCTTTTGTCTTTCTCTCTTGTTCTTCAGGGGAGTGCTCTATCCTTGCACTGAGGTGTGCTCTGTTTAGATCACACAGAGCACAGGAGTGCTGGCTGGTTAACTACCTTGCTCTGTCTCAGGAAGAGAAATACAAAGAAAACATCCTTACAAGTCTGACTTGCTCATCATGCCAAAAAGGAAAGATGTGTTTGGAAATCAGAGTTTAAACTAGGAAGGAATACAAAAGAGGGAATTGGCTTTTGAAACTTCTCCAACTTAATAATACTGCTACAACTGACTACAAAGTCATTTTATAGATCACTTGCACACCGCAACCGATTTAAATCAAAAAGTCGTCCAGCTACTAGAAACAAAGGAATTAATCTTAATGATCAGCTGTTGTGCGTTCACTGGTGTGATTTTGATGCAGGCTGAACAGGTTTCTTGTAAAAATCTGGAGGGGGATAAAAGCCAGGGTAAATGCTTAGCCTCAGGCAAGGACGCTTTATTGGAAGATTTTTATAATACAGCCCAGTAAAATTTTATTTTTGTTTGGAATTCTTATTGTAAACAACATTGTAAGGTATTAAACAAAGAAAAGAAGCGATAGCCTACCCAAATACTGCTTTTCTATAACCACAATAGGAGGAGAACCTGTGGAGGTAAGAAAATATGCTGCTAGAGGCACACTAAAAAAACCCCCCAAAATCCCAACCCAACAATATTTTTTGATCATTTGTTAAATTAAAAGGAGGGTGAGATGTATTGTGTTGGTTTTATTTAGAAATGTATGGTTGGTATTATTCTGTACATCTTTTAGTAGTGAGGGTAGGCTATGTTAGTGCTTTCTGTTTTCATCATTACATTTGTGGACATGAGTATAAATAATTGCATTAAAAAGTGTCATACTCTTGTCTGCTTGGCAGGATGAGGAACTGTTTCACTCTTTGCAAGATGTTCACTTCCTGAAGTGAAGAGATACTGAAAGCAAAGGCCTTTGGAGGTGTCTCTTTCCTGCGCGTGTCAGAGGAAGGCTGGGCGCTGCACTGCCCGCAGAGAGGCCAGTGGGTGTGTGAGAACATTGTACATTTTCTACAGGGCAACTCAGTCTTCACTCTAAGCTCTTGTTCTTGACTGCTTGACTTGGGGAAGCGCCATAAGCCAAAGCCCAGTGTTTTCTAGAGTTCTGAGGTGTCTTCACATAATTTGGCAGTTTCTGGAGAAAGGGGTGTTGGTGTTAGGTTAAGTGAGGTCTGTGTCTGTTCCCTGCCTTCGAGGCTGAATGGATCAGAGGAGAAGATAAAAATTTGTCTTACAGGCCACCCATGGAAGCTTCCAAAGTCAGGTATCACATGAAGACACAGTGCACTGCTTCCTGCCAGGCCCTGGTCATTAGTAAAATACATTAAAAAAATCTTATTGCACCTGTTAAACCAGATGTCCAGTTTTGACGCCTCTAAAGAACAGGCCAGTGGATAGTCCTCTAGTCTTTGAGTGTGGCCACAATTTGCGTAGCTCCATCACAGTTATATCACTAGGAACTTTTGTGACTTAAAAACTGGAATTCTGAGTTACAGAGTAGAGGTGTGGGAAGTGAAAGTCCTACCTCAGTGAGCCACTGCCACCCGTTCCCTTTGGAACACTGCAAGTATTTTCTGTAGTAACTGAACAGGTCGAGTGTGCTGTGGAACAAGGTTAGTTCGTTAAAATTGCATTTAGTTTTATGTACATATTTTTATGCTCACTAAAGAGATCTTCACACTGTCAGTCCTGTCACTGTCTCAGTGCTTGCTGTTTCCTCAGCAGTGTGAAGGCTGATGCAGGCAACTGTCTAGCTCTGACATCTGTCTTGTGTGCCTGTAAGGCACCGTGCACACCTGGGGTATGAGCTGAGTAATAAATAATGGTAATAACTGTGATTAGAAGCAGTTGTTATGAAATCACAAACCCACTGAATATAGCACAAACTTTCATTTAGGCATTTGCATACACATGTGCAGAAATGTGTGTGAGCAAACACAAGCAATCTGGATGATGTATAATTGGTAGGGTGTGGAGAGGAACACGTTCGCTTGAATAAAGCAAACCGAAATTTATGGCCAGTACTGTTTGTTTAAGCTCTCTAAGCACATTTCGCAAAATTTGGTGTGTGTGTTTTTCAAATGTGCTAAATATTTATATGCTGCTTTCCTAAATACCAAAATGTGGAATCAGACAGACTGTAGAGATCTAATTTGATGTGAAATGTATGCATCTACTAAGGAAGGTGTTGTTTCATTTTGTGAGGTAGTTCCAAACATAGAAGGTGATTTTATTTGGTTTTGTTTGCTTCTCTGCTTGTTTAGCTATGGGTTTAGCTCTCAGAGGTGAACCAAAATTCTCACCACTGGTTTGACTTTGGAGCAATTAAACTAAAAGAAAAAACAAAACAGTAACATGTGGGGATCTACGCCAAGATGCAGTGCTGTGTAAGTAATTCAATAAAGTCTTATTGTATTTTGCTGGGGTCTAAGAAGTTAAGACTCTTTCAATTTACTTTCAGCTCTCTTTGGTTTTAATATTAAAAACACCTGAGGGTTTGTAAATACATACAGTTGCCTTTGAGTTTTTCCTGCAGATGATTTCTAAGAGGTTTTTTTGATTATTTTTTCTTCTTTTCCCTGTTTTCCTTGGGGTCATTTACATTCGACTTGTTGATGAATACTGGTTTACTGCCCTGTGAAAACCTTGGGTTAAGCATTTATCTATCTTTGAGTCATCCAAATAGTGTACAGGAATCTTCTGATAATTAGGCCATTTTATGACAGCTTATAAAAAGTTTTATAGCAGTTTTTACTACTGATGTGTATTGCTGGCTCTGCGAACTCTGACTACTTTAAACAACTGGTGTGAATTAGAAAATTCCATATTCTTTAAATGTCCGTGTACCTGGTCTGAGTACTTCTGTTATTTTAGAAATAAGATAAGAACTCTTTGATGTATGAACGCTTTTAAATTTTCATTTGCAGCCCTGAACATTCTATTATGAGCTGGAAAGCTTCTTGTCCTTACAAGGCAGTGGTAAACACTGATATTTGAAGTATGTGACACAGGTTTAATCATCCATTTGAGTTTTCTTTTTAGTAAAAAAAACCTCTGGAAAATAACCTGGAACTTAAGTATATGTTGGACCCTTGACCGAGCTGAATAAATGAACTTTGTACAAAATGATCCTTGTGGATCAAAACTGAGGCATGGGGAACAGCACAGTAGCTGCTTGTGTTAGAGCATTTTATGCTGTATTTATTCAGGGAGTAAGTGGAAATCTTTAATCTCTGAATGCTGTTGTTTTGGCTTTTCCTAGCTGAGATTTGAGGAGCACTGATCGAAGTCATGACTTTTAAAACAGTTGCTTGAAACTCAGTAGTTTGCTCTAACCTCATGCTGCAGCCTAGCACAATGCAGCAGTTGCCCTTTGACATGGTGGGTTAATGCAAAACTCTGGATCAAGATCGAGACTAAATGGGTTGAAGCATTAAAATGGGTTGAAATGTGGAAAAAAAAAAAATTCTCTTACCCTTTTCCAAAGTTTTGTGCTGCTGTAATGAGTGGCTGCCCTTATAAATTCCTCACCTGAAGTCGTAGATGTCACTTAGTGGCATCATTGGTTAGAGCTAAAATAATGACTGTCTCAAAATACAGGAGTGTAACTACAGGGGAGGGAATCAGCAGCAGCAGAAGATTGCAGCTTGCCTCTTAAATCAGATACAATTATTTTGCAAATGTCCTTTACAATATTAGTAATTTAAGAGCCAAACTGTGGTTAAATGCTTGGAGAATGCTAGAACCCTGAAATATCCTTTTAGGTGAAATTGTTTATTATTTGTGTTTCCCTTGAACTGTCAGTAGTCTCTAATATATGTGTGCTGGTTTGTATCCCAACCTCACAAGCAGAAGAGGCATTTTGATAAACTCAGTGAGGCTTTGGTCTTTTCAACTGGAGGAGGATGCTGTGTGATGAAATTGATGGATTTTGTCTTTGAAGGGGAGAGTTTTGGCTGCTTCACGCTGCAGCCCTTCGGAATGGACAGGGTAGACAGTCAAATGCCATTTCCTGTTAGACACCCAGTCAGTCATGGCCTGCCCAGAGTCTGAGCTGGAGAGCTGCTCCTGCTAACAGAGAATCCCATTTTGTACAGTGCAAAAAGGACTTTTCAATTTTTGCTTTAATCCAGGTGCACACTGAAACACGCTTTGTGTGCTCGGGAAGGTGGGTGCCCCATGTAACCTTATAGACAATGTAATTCGAATCCAGCTGTGAAGATGTCTTCCACAAGACAGCATAGACACACAGTCTTGTCCAAACACAGGAGCTTCTCTGATTGCCTCAAGTGTATGATTCTTCTTCTTGTGGGGGGCCGCCTCTTAACTCCAAAGGAGAATTGGCACACATGCATGAAAACAGATCAGGGCAGAGCTTACTAAACTATGTCTGTCATCTATAGCTGTCAGATGGTACCTGCTTGTCTTCTATTTGAAGTCACCATTGTTCTTGCACCTGCCCTGCCCAAAATCTAATTGCTGTTAGACACTCATAGAATGTGATCTATTATGCTAACATAACCAGTTTCTTTCCTTGAGAAGCAGGTTCATCTTACACTGAGATAATGATACCACTTTTAGTTCTGTATTTTTGATTGAGAGTCTCCATGGGTTGTGGGACAGAGGTGGTTTGGGGCATTACTGAGAGGCAAAATACAAGATGGAGCAGGACCAGGAGGTAAGGTGGGAGGCCCGGAAGCTCTGGAAGGACAGGGATCATGGTAAGGATGGATTTCAGTAGAGAGAGTGGGCTGTGCTGGTGAGGGCTGGAGAAGGCTCCAGAAACTGAAATCCACAGAGTAAAATGGTGTTTGTCTCCGTTGTTCGGTCTTTATCCTCAGACTCCTATGCTGGTTCACCACTGGAAAAGGAAAACTTGACCCTTATTTTTGTAGCTGACCCCCCTGCCCCAAGACAGGAAGATACTACAAAACAGCTGCAAAATTCCAAGTGTGTCTTTTGATGCCTTGGTGCATCTATTCTCTGCCTCCCTCTGAGAGATTATCCTCGTGGTTCTCCATGGACATTTTTATCTGTCCTAGTTTGTTCAGAAGTTGACCCCCGAGTCTCTGACCTAAACTCTTTCATGTGGAAGACTTGCTGCAAGAGACTTCTTCTCCCTGGCACCTTCCCAGCATGGGAAGATCCATCACGAGGTGTGTTCCTTCTAGGACTGAGGGAACTAGAAAATACGATTGGTTATTTTTTTTCCCCTTTCCCAGCACATTTTGGTAGTTTTTCTTCTGTGAGTTCTTTTTGCTACAAGACCTCTTAGATACTCTTGAAGCTAGTGCTAAACCATAGGAATAACTACTTTAGGAGACCACAGCAAACTACATTTAAGCAAGCTAGGAAAGTGGAAAGGTGGTTTTGTATCTGGAGACAAGCTCCTCAGATCAAGTTTATTTCCAACAACAAACATTATGGAAATATCCTCTGTAATTTCTTTTTTTAAAATTCACAGCTCCTGTCTTACCTGGAACGAGTGGGTCCTCAGCTGCAGAGTTGCATTCTGGACTTGAGTGTGCATTCTCTGCCGTTGCATTTGAAAGAGAATGATCTAGAAGCAAGTGTTAGGCAGACTTTAGAAGTAGAGGTCACACTGACCTTTCCCGTGTCTGTGAGCTATCCTTACTCCAATGCATTGTTAGAGCAGTAATTGAATGGAGCTCGCAGTGAATAATAGGAAGTGAATCATGCTTTTAAAGTTTTATTTTAAACTCTCCACCAGCCTGAGAAGAAATTAATCTGGCAGAAGTTGCATATATTCCTATTTTCCATTTCTCCTGAGTTCCTCCCTTCCATGATTACTGTGGCAGGGCATAAACATATTAAGAATGAAGGAATCCTTCTGAGTTCCTGTTGGGCATGCTGCCCTTTGGGAGCATGGCAGACCCACATGGGGAAGCAGAGTGCATCGAGAGGGGAGTGGGTGTGTGCACAGGTGTGCTGGGACAGCGTTGCTTCCCTGCTCTTGAAATGATATTGTCCTGGCCAAGGCACTGCAAAGCAGTTCAGTACTGCAGAGAAAAGCAGGTATTTTTCTATTAGGTCTGACCTCATTTTGGGGAAAGAGACAGGGAGAAAAAGGAGATTGATTTAGCCTGTGTGTCTGCCATATGCTGAGGGAGCATTAGTCTGCACCTGTGAGGTGGCAGAGGTTGAAGGATGTGAAGCCTGGAGTGGTGGGGGGAAAGGATGGAGGCTGTAAAACAATTTGTTTGGGAAGCCCATGGAACATGTTTCACTGAGGGGTTAATCTAATTTTATCTGTGTTAGTTGTTTACTGACTCATTCAGCATGGTCCTATTTGTCTTCAGGACCATGTACTTTAGAGGGTGTTTTTCTAGCACTACTGAAAAGTGGTTACGTGCTCAGAGGCTCTTTCACAGCCAGCAGGAAGAGCTGATGTGGTCAGACAGGTGATGTTAGCCTCACATTTTCAAACCTCTGCCTTCATTTTTAACTGTACAAATCGCTGGAAACTGTAGAGCTAAGTGTTTGTGAGCTAGTGTTGAAATCTTCAGGATTATATGTTTAAGCCAGCAAAAAGAGTTTGCTTCATGAATGCTGGACCAGCATGCTTGAAATGAGCAAACAGGAAGGAATCATCAAACAGAGTGTGCTGGGTACCATGGTGACAAGGATGGCAAAAATGTTTCAGTTCAAATCGTTAGTTAGTTGCAGAATTCCTGGACTGAGCAAGCATTTTCCATAAAAATAAAACTTTTAAAGAGAAAAATTTTAAAAAGCAACTGTTAAGGGTCTTTTTAAATAAGGCTCCCAAATGTGGCGAGCTCTGTATTAACTCATAGGTTTGGTCTCAAATGATTAAGTGTATAAATGAAACATGGAGTAGGGTGTCTCAGCAGTGACCTTCCTGGGCTGATAGATTCACATTTGATCCTGAAGGAAGAGAGTTTGTTACTTGGAGAGGTCGAGGTTGGTTGTGATGGGCTGTGGCTGCCTACAGTGTAACCCAAGAAACAGCAGCTTGGTGTTAGTTGTGTCTCATGGATGCTGCTGGGGGTAAGATTTCCTTCCAGGAGTTTGTCAATGCAGGGCCATTTTCAGGAACAATCCATTAGAAATTGCACACTGAGCCGAAGTCAGTAAGGTAATAAGCAGATAATAGGTCTTCCAAGTGGTCCAGCTTACCCTTTATTTTTCCTGTTTCATCTAAAATAGAAAAAAAAAAAAAAGAAAGAATCATGGTATCTGATTGAGGGGAGATTAAAGGCCTTGAGAGTTTTTCTCCTTAGTGGAGAGAGATCTTTTTGGTTCTGTACAGTGTAGTTTCCAAAATGAGGACTTTATTGCTCATATTGCTGTGTAACTTTTCGAAGTGCATGAGTCTAGGTTTTTGAAAAGCTAGGATCTCACAGAATCCCTTCCTTTGGTGCATTTAATGCAACTTGGATTAGTCAAATAAGATTTGTGCTACCTTCCTACAAACATCTCTGAATTGTGGAATTGGAGGCACTCCTAGGTGCATCTTTACTGAGTTTACAACTTTGAGGGCAGGTTTAAACACCATAGGGGTGAGCTTTGCACTGCAAGAATGGCAAAAGCTAGAGGGTGTGCACTGGGCCGTATCCCAGACAGTTCAGGTACCTTTCTGTTCAGTGCTACAGGTGGGGCATGAAATGGTACCCACTGAAAACAGCTGAAATCTCACTCATTCTGCATTAGCAGTGACAGTGGCTTTTGTTCATCTCAAATCACTGTTGAGTTCCTGGACATTAAATAGCTGTTATCAGACTTTCTTTTGAACTTTGTAAAGTCACACAAAAACATGGTGGGAGAATGCCTGTATGTGTATAGATGTGTATAAATGAAATGCATGGGAGTGTATTAATTTTCTTGTTTCGTGTGCATCTGTAATTAATGATAGTTCTCATAGATTTCTGGATTTTCTGTAAGCAAGGATTGTGACAGAAAAGTGTTTTAGTCTGAGCAGATAAAATTATGATTTTAGAAATTTCTGATTTTAGAAGTTCCTGAAAATTCAATAAAAGGTACAGGTGGGTAGGTATCAGGAACTTGCACATTGGCAGATGAAATTGATGGTTTTGGTGCAGCACATCCAGGTAACACTGCAAAAGAGTGTAGTGGAAAACAGAGAGGGAATAGCTTGAGGAAGGACACTGCTCCAAGCTAGAACTAACAGACTATCACTTGTGCTGCTTGAAGTTTTCCTCACAGGGATGATGAGCCTAGCAGGAAAATAACCAGCATTTTGTGTGGACTAGAAAAAGTGCAGTGGCTATTAGAAAAGCTTGAAAGAGTACATATTCAGTATCAAAATTATGAGAATAAACCACAGTGTTGACAGGGGACTGTAGAAATATTACGAAGGAAGGAGCAGCTACTTTTTGGCTGACCCGATGTACGGACATTAAAGTCTCTGGGAAAGAGAATGGAAATCTGCCTCTGCAGTTCAGCCAGAGAGAAGGGAATGAAAGGAATACCAAATGGGAAGGATATTGGAAGATGGATTAGTGTTCGAGCAGCTCAGAAATGTTAAGGCTTGTCTGCAGAAAAATGTCTCATTAGAACATGCCAATTTGCTTAATTTTATGAGCATGTGTCGCTTTGGGCAGAAAATTCTCTTACACTCTTATTCTAGTCAAAATGACAAGTGGAATTTTCCAAGACAGCCCTTCCAAAGATGATGGGAGGTTCATGCTCAGGTTGGTTGGTTGGATTCCCTAAACTCCTATTAATATTAATGCTTATTGTGTGCAGTAATTTGAGACAGAGTTGAAATGGCATTTAGCCCTCTTATTATGTTTGAGCTGTGTATTTTGTCTGTTCTCAAATGTCTCATTTTGAATTAGAAAAGGAAGAGGTAAGATGACCTTTATGCAGACAGAGGGTTTGCAGTTTCTTTCTACCTTAAAATATAGTGATACTCCTCACTGATATTTATACTTGGAATTTGAAGAAAGAAAATGTAGAACAACTAGGTTGGCACCATAATTATCACTGATCTATAGTTTATGAGGGAAAGCAGCAAAGCTGAAATTGGAATTTTAGAACCCTGTTAAGGGCTTTGGTACCTTACTCTGTCTGGTGAGCTACTGCCAAATAAATACGCAATGGAATCTTTTTTTTTTATTCTGGATTACAAGATTCGAAGTGAAATAATCATATTTCACTCCTAACTGAATTTTAGTGCTACTTCTGAAGGGATGGATTAATTTTAAATGCTTTCTTGGTTATTCATTTCCTTTAAACTGGAAATTGCTTTAATTAAAGTGAAAACTCTTGACATTGAATTCAAATGTTCATCTTCTGTTTCTTACCATAACTTTCTTTAATAGACATCTACAGTTTACTGGAGAAAAGCCATTCTAATTCCTCACAGGAAATCATAGCAATTCCTCTGTTAAAGGTTCAGCCCTTGTGGTGAATGAAGGTTAGGCTACTTTGCGATGTTCCTTCATGATTTGTTTCTCACAATTTATTGCATGGAAGTGGAAGACTTCAGATAGATTGCTTGAACTATATGAGCACACCCTGAAGAAGATTTATTCCAATTATTGGATTTAGATTTACTTTTTAAAAGTGCAAGTATAAAATCATCTATCCTGTTAAAGTCTTTACATCAGGTATTTGTCTAAAGCACCTTGTCTGTGGTGGCTCTCCAACACAGCAACTAAGAGTGTCAAAATGCTCTCTGGTAGCAAAATACATGGTTGTAGCTATAAAAACACTGGTTAAAAAATCTCTGCACTAGCCTGGCAAATTATCTAATGTGATGTTACTTGTGGATTTTTTAGGACATAGAGAGTGAGTTTTTTCTTTTGCTATAGGCTTACATTAGACTTAAACTGTATTATAGGCCTAACTGGGTCTGATTTTTTAAATTGAATTTTTGTTTGTAAGTAGGAGTAGCCTGAAATGGACCTTTCTCAAGCTGAAAAAGGGGCAAATAACTGGTTCCTGTATAAAATCCATTCCCAGAACTTTTGCTTTCTGAGGCTCCTGTGAAACAGCTACCAGTTATATTCTGGTAACTGGTCATTTTTTCTACCTGAATAACTCTTTCACAGCTCGAACTTCTTCCAAGGTCATTTACTTCCTCTACAAGAGTGGTATTTAACATCTCTTTTGAGTAAGCTTTTAATTCCCAGTGTCTAAATGATCACTCCCTCCCATACACCTTAGGCCGTGCAGCTTTGCTTCAGCTGCATCTCTGTGCTGCTTTTCTGTCTTTTTCAGTTTGTTTGCTTTAATTAGTTGCTGTGTAAGGTTTTATTAGTCCTGTGCATTCACTCTCAATTTTTTGTTTGCCATTTACTAACACACCCTCCTTCATGAGTAATCTGAAATGCATGTACTGGACATGGCAGCATCGTTTGCTCTCGAAAGATTGATTGTAACCATTGAATCATAGCTTTGATTTATTGTAGGTCTGGGCAGTGACTGTGGGTGATGGATCATGATGGTCATGGTATTTCAGAAGTAAAGTTCAAATTATATTTAAAAGAATTTTCCCCTCCTTTGAAGCATCACATTTGTAATCTTCCTATAGAGTTTATGGCAGCAGATGATTATAGTGATTGATTCTTCCAGGATCCTATTAGGCCAGCTTTATTTTGCCAATATCGCTTTTTAATTAGTGGGTTTTTTGATATTTTCAGCAAGAATTGATTTTTGAATAGAATCACTGGTAATATTTCTAATAAGTCGCTCTAAAGACTAAGTTCCTTCCTGCTGGCAGTAAACAATGTAAGGAAATAGATTTTGTCACAAGGTGCAAATGGCTTTAATCTATCAGTCCGTGAATATTAAAAGATTTTTATATTCCTTAATTTTATCTTAATAATTGAAATTAGCTACTATTTAATTTTAAAATTTAGTTGATGGTGCTGTTTTGATGTTCTCTTAGTACTGTGGGGTTGAAAATCCATTCCTTTGGTTAAATTCTGGGCTGTTCTGAGGCAGGACAGGGATTGAAACAGCAACAAATGTTGCCAAAACTGAAATGCAGTGGATGACTTGTGTACAAGTCTGGCTGGGATGGAGTCAGCTTTCTCCAGGTCATGCTCTGCTTTATGGTAGCTTATGGGAACACTTGCTGGTGTTCCAGGGCAGATCTGAAACAGGGAAATTCAGCTAAGAGAAAAGACTTCTTTCACTTAATTTTAAAGTATCTCTGAGTACAGCTCAGCACATTGCCCCAGCCCAGGAAGAGCAGCTGAAATATTTTTGTGAAATGCATTGCAGTACAACGGGAGAAGCCATACTCAGCTTTTGACTGGGCTGTGCAGAGATGCAGTTGGTGAACGAGGCAGAGAAAACAAAACTGTAGAGGAACACATAAGAGGAACTGCCTTTCCTCTTATGTGGTTGGCTTTGAATGGAATCATGAAGGTTGGAAAAGACCTCTAAGATCATCAAGTCCAACCATTAACCAAGCACTGCCAGGTCCACAGATGCTTGGATGTTAATGAAGATAAAATGCAAGGGATTTCTGAACCTTTGGATATGTTTCTTAATGATCTATTTAAATTAAATGGATATTGCTGCTGTTAATGTAGAATCTGGATAATTTACTCACTTAAAAGCATTTTGTCCTTGCAATAACCATGTAAAATAATGCTCTAAATTATTTAGATGGAGAATGGAGGCAGAGACATCCAGAATTAAATTTTAGGGTTTTGTTTTAGAGTAGTGTGAAAAGTATCCATCAGCTTAAGAGTTTTATTGGGGAACAGGCTGGAAAGTTCTGAAATTGTCGCAAGTAACCTCTTTACAACATCAAACCTCTAAGTATGTCAACGAATAGGATCCTGTGAGACCTGCCAGAAGCCAGAGGTGAATAGCTTAAGTGTAGGAACCCTCTGAGATCTCCTCTGGTTTACTTCTAATGCAATTCTAAAGACTAAATAATTTTACTCTAATTTTTCCTTTCCTCTCTTTTTCTTTTTGTTTGGATATGTAATTCCTCTGGGAACGAATCCTCTCTCATGAAGTGCTGACAGGACCTAGCACTGGGTGGATGACATGCAAGTTAGGCTGCCACAAAGAAGTAGATTCATGATAACTTCATGATGAAAAAAAAAACAAACCCATGAAACCATGAAGAGCACTGGCAAGTTATTTATTCAAGTGTGCCTTGAATATTACGATTTTTTTTTTTTTTTTAAGATAGAAGTAAATGCTAGAATATTGAAAATACTTTTCTTCCAGTAGTAGTTAGGAATTACATATCTAAAATCACAGTTACAGATATTTCTTTGCATCATTTAGGCATTTTTAAGAGTGAAAATGGAGTCTGGAAGTGTTCCCTCTTGTTTTCTGGCTCATGCCCTTCAGGATTTGTTTTAAAAATTAATAATCACATGCCTACTTTCATTGGTAATAAACATACAGAATTTAGCTTTGTAATGTTACAGTTATTAAAACTGATTAAGACTAATCACTGACAGTGATATAAATCATATTTTAATCACAAGTTTAATTTTTTTGCATTTCCAGGCATGTTGTTACTGGTGGCCAAAATACTCAGCTCTCTCTAACTGTGCCATGTCTGTATGTGATGAAAAGACTGAGTGTTCTTATCACTTAAATCATGGGCCTATTCACTTGACAGCATTTTCAAAGTTTTTGCCTACATCTCTTTTATTTCTTTCACCATAGCCCAAGCACTTGGTTAAGGTTAATATCAGAATGTGGATATTTATATGCATGATAATACAATTCCTTAGATGAGTAATAAAACTGTGTGTATTCACCCAGTGTATCAGATTTAATAAGCATTATCATGATCAAAGTCTGCTGGTACCAAAAGGTTCCTTGCCATTGCTTTCCTAATATTATTGCCTTTGCAAAATAGTTGGATGGTGCTTGCTGGAATGGCCACCTGCAGGGAAGGGCATGTCAGCCTGACGAGCACAGGCTGATGAACACAGTTAGCTACAGATTATTCAGGATCAAGACAGCAGGGAGCTGTGAAAAAAAATCATCTGCTCCTGTATGGAGAGCTGGTGATTTCTGTCTGTGAGCTGGCCATCCCACCTCTATCCACATGGACTCACTTTGCCTGCTCCTTTCTCCATCTGGGAACGTCAGACCAAGCTGTCTTTTCTGATCTTAGCCTTTGTCAGGCAAATGGAGAGGAAGCAGAGGGGGATATTGAGCTAAGAACTCGCACACATTGAACCTTAGAGTCCGTGTGTGGGGGGGTACCATGCCACCCAAAGTGACGGGGGAATTTGAAGGTGTGCTATGGAATCTTACCTTCCTAATTCTGCAGCAGCATATAAAAATGGTACTGGGAAACTTGGGAAAAACCTCTTCTGAATGGATTTGTTCTTGTAGGGAGTAAACCTGGCCTGATCATTGTGAGTTCTTAACCCATTGTGCGAGTTTGCTGCTGCTGAGTGGAGCCCTGGAGCCTCGGGAGCTGATTGTTTGCTCTCCCAGGTCCCATCCTACAGGGCAGCGGTTCTCCAGTCCAGGGGATGCCTTTGCAGAATAAACCCCACTGCTTGCTCTCCTTCCCTCTCTCACAGCTCACACAGCTCTCTTGCCTTCTCCTCCATCCTGCCACCCCCTGCTGCAGCAGCACTGGCAGATGTGGGAAAAGCAAAGCTCACGTGCAGTTGAGAGGAGCTGCAGAGACCTTCAGGAACACACAAAAGGATTCTGGTACCACTGGTAATGAATGCTGTAGATTGACCTGTAGCAAGGGCACTTTTGGGGTGAGATGGACCTGCAAGAGTGAGACCCTATGGATTAAGAAGGGCTTTAGGGGCTCTCCAGCTCCCTGCTTGGCCAAGTTCCTTACAGGTCAGTGGCCGTCCTGGCTGACTTGCAGTGCCAGGGAGAGCTCTGCCTGCTGTTCTGCTGAAGGGAACAGGTCCTAAGGGGACCACACTCTGTTTTAGAGACATTTTAAAGGGTGGAGCAGAGTCTTTTTTGGGGGGAAGGGGAGAAGGTGGTGAACCATTAGTGATTTCTTGGGAGGGAATGACTGAAGAGTGGGTGAGGAACAGGAGTGAGGGTGCTCTGGAGTAGAGGTGAGTAGATGGGGGCAGTTGAATACAGAGATCTGCATGGAAAAAATGACATTAAAATTTGATTACTGCTGCTGTGAAGAAAAATAAACTCAAACTTTATTAAGTTCCCATTAGTTATATGTGCCCATTGAAAACAAAATTATGAAGTTACTGCTTTCCATATAGCATAATCTGTAAAAATTGTATCAGCTGCATTTAATAAGCCTGCAGGATACAATAACTTTAACTTTCATTTTAGCATCACTTTGAGCTACTTTTGGTCGAGGCTAAAAGAAACCAGGCAACTTTAAGAGGAGCTTGACCCTTGTGTTTGTAACAGTAATCAGATTATGCACGATCTATAATTAGAGCACTAATATGAGACATTCAAATTAGTTGAAGTGCGTGCTGTTTCAAAAATAGACATCAGACATCTGATGAGTCTGAGACATGAGATCTTTGAGTGTATATGCAGACCTTTGGAAAGTCTTTAAGAAGGAGAAAATAGTAGTATCTGTCTGAAAACAGAATGATATCCAACCTTGAGTTTTAAATCTCCTCGGTGTAACCTGTCCTTTTGACTCTCCAGTCCTATTATTTATGTAGAAAATGCAATAAACAGCTGCTTGTATCTTTAAAGGCTATATTTGCAGCTTATTTAAATCTTTCCACTGACAGTGTCACACTGAAATTGTAAATACAATTAGAAATTAAAAAAAAAAAAAGAAAGTTCAAACCCTTGTCTTACATAAAGCACCTAACAAAATATGGACTCATATTTATTTTTAAAATAATTTATTAAAATGTGTGTATATATATATATATAATCCCACTCAGTTGGCTGAAGAGAATTGTAAATCAAAGTGACCATTTATTGCATTGGGAATAAGGGGTAGCTTGGATAAAAAAAAAGGAGAGTAGAAATTAAGATACAAAGCATCAAAGGCAGTGTCAGATAAACATCACCAAAAATAATTTGCAGGAGTGAATTATAAAATCAGAGAAAAGGAAAAGTTTTTGAACAGTTCATTTTGATTATTCTCAATTCCTTTTTGGTTTGTGGGTAGTTTTGAATTTTGTTTGTTCATCTGTTTGTTTTCTTTCTTCAGAACCAGGTCAGAAATTTAAATGAACTAGCAGGCTTGAGGACACACTTCACTTTGTGTTGGTTCTTTCCTTTCTGTTCTTTAGTAGTTGCTAGAAGAATTTGCCTCAATATTCCCATGGCACTCTTCAGTGTCCAGTTCTTTCATTTTCACAGTCAACCTTGCTGTCTCTCTTCTCATCTCTTTAGCCCATGGGACTATGCACTTCACTAAATCCACTGCAAATTTCACATGATTCGTTCTCTTCTTTTCTAAGTAGGTTTTTTTACTCACTGTCTCTTCAAATTGTCATCAGCATACTGCAAAGTTCAAGAAGTCTCTTTTTTTTTTTTCTGGTATGTTTATCCTCAATTAATTAGTCTATATTCTTTCTAATACTCTTCCTTCAGCTTCTGCACTTAAACTGTACCATGGCTGCTCAAGGGAAATGTTTTTATTGCTTGGTATTTATTGCTATAGTAGGGGAATCTTATTACCCCCTTCTGCCACTTGTGCTACAGAGATTTAAGCAGATTTTCATGATTTTGGTCAAACTTATCCTTGTGAGGCTGGGAAAGAGTCGTTTTACACAGACACACACACACACATCTACATATAGCTACATATATCTATCTATGTATATACACACACACATATTTATAGATATGTTTTTTTACTATATGTATACACATACACATTATACATACCTATTTATATATACATTATATACATGTAAGTAAATCTCTCAGCATTGTGGAATCAATAAATCAATCATTGATCACCTCATATAGAGATGAACGGGTTCTCTGTAAGAGGAGAATAGGAATTTATTCCACTCATTAAAGATCAGTTAAAATTGTATGCTTCAATCCCTGAAGTATAAACCAGAAAAATGAGGATGATTTAAATTCAGAAAGCAAAGGGAAATGCGTCTTTTTCATTTCTTTTCCTTTTTTTTTTTTTTTTTAACTTGTAAGTCTTAGAGGGTGAAAGAAAGCATGAATCAGGATACTATTATAATATAACCAGAAACTGATAAAGTGTTATTTTTAGTATTAGACTCTTTCTACATAAAAATCAAGAATAAAATTGGTCCTGCTGCCTTAAGAATGCAATCAGTGACCTTCTAAATCTCTACAGCTCAACTTCCAGCTCTCTCTTTTTCTGGTGTTAAAGCACATTTTGCTGATCATTCATTCCACTCTTTTGAGCAAAAGACCTCTGTTCATACAAACACTGAGCACTTGTTTCCAGGGGAAAAAAATGTTTCTTTTTCATGGAAACAGTAGCTAGTGTAATAAAGCCTCGGAGGTGGCTGGGGTGTGGGGTTTCGAGTACTGTCACTGGATACGCACAGCGGTGTTTCTGGGGACATGTCAGAAGAAATGAAGTGTGAAACTGTATCTGCAACCTCTTGCTAGAAGGTTTTGAAATCAGGGTGTTTCCAGCAGCTTACATGGCTGTCTCATTCCCTGAAGTTTTACAGCTATATTTTCTCTGCTGCTGTACAAGTCAGTGTAGTGCCATGGCAGGAAATGCATCTAAATAAATCACAGAATATTCTGAGTTGGAAGGGACCTGTGGGAATCATCGAGTCCAACTCTCAGGTGAGTGACCCACACAGGGATGTTTAGGGTGAGAAGGAAGAAGGTGCTGATGAAATCTGTTAATGTACTCTGTGACCAAGAGCAACCTCTTGATAGTGAGAAAAAAGATTTTATGAGTGAATGAAGAGAGCTGAAGAAATACCTGAACTGGAACGAACCTAATTTTTGCTCAAAGGAGGAAATTAGGAGGATGAAATAACAAAGAAATCTAAGCAAAAAAACCCCCAACCCATTCAGTGTTATTTTGCCTTCCAAAGATTTCCACTTGGCATTCGTAAGTGGCCTTTCAGAGGTCTGGGCCACATTCTTCTGACAAGAAGTCTCTAGCCCTGCTTCCTCCTGCCCCAAGTTATTAATTACATTAACCAAATATATTTCAGATGCAGAAATATGCTTGAACATATTATATAGGAGCAAAGCACTATGATTATCATGATCAATAAACTCAAATCCTAAGACAACTGAAAGAGGCCTTACCTATACTTGGTGCATAAATGAACTAGTAAAATGAGAAGTGTTAGATCTCATCTGCTCCTTTTATGATTAATTACAGTATGTGGAAGTTATCTTAAAGCTATAAAGAGGCAGAGCTTGATGTGTTGTACCACCAGAATAAAAACTTAGGATTGATTCTGCCTGGAGCGAAGAGCAGCATGAAAGGTAAAAATAAAAATAAAAATGCTGTATGGTTCATCTAGAGTTCAAATGGACTTTCCATGTCTAAAAAAAACATCACATAGTTGAATTGTTCCTGTGAAGTCAGCAGATTTAGAATTTTTTCCTCTCAGAAAATGGAATATGTGAAAGTAATTTGAATTTATTAGCTATAGTTTTAATATTTTTTGTTTCCCTTTCACAATGCGTTGTAGCAATTGTAATCTTTTCTTAAGGAGGGGTTTCTGCTTTCCCCTTTCCAGCTTCTCCCCAAGAATAGAAAAATGAGAAGTCAGTTATTGCATTAGTCTTGTCTTTACCTGATTGATGGATTTTGAGATGTCTGGCAGTAACATATTATCCTGTCCTTTCTGGCACGACATCTTGTCCTCTTCCAAGCCATTGCTTTATTTAAAGTAACTGGAATTAGCTCAGTGTCTGCTCCTGTGAGCTATGTTCAGATGTGTGGATTTGCCAGCACCCACCAAAGATAGCAGCACCTGCATGGTGTTGCTCAGCCAGAGATGTCCTTCACGTCCTTTTCTAATGATAACATTTCCTCTGGTGACTTCTGGAGTTGCCTGACTCCTTTCCAGTAAATTAGAAGACATTAGCTAAGGAATTAAGTTAATTAGGGGGGAAAAAAGTAAGACCTCTTGAAATATTAACCTTAGGGTATACTGGACTTCCTAAATGGCTTCCAGATTAACGACTGTGATAAGTGGATAAAAGCTTGTCAGATTTTGAGGGAGTTGCTTGGTCTCTGAGTCTTATAATCAAACTTAAATTTACTGAGACATACAGATCTCCAAATTCATTTACTCATAAATACACATAAAGGAGATGGTATTGTAAGCCCCAATTTTAAAAAAATGCAAATAGACCCCCCTGCTGCCACTGAAGCAAACTGAGAACCCTGCATTCTTGCTCTTGGATGTGAAGGGTTGTTCCCTCACGTATCTGTTTGCCATTATCCTTTTCTACAAGTGAGTTTTTAGTGAGGAGACACTGTTGTCCTAAGCCTGTAAATGCTTCTCTTTGCTGTTGCTCTCTAGAAATAAAGTAAGCAGAAGAAGAGCAAGTTTACAGTGCCTTCACAAAGGCCACATATTCCATCATGAACATAAGCTGTTAAACTATCAGGATTCTAGCTTGGAGAGAAGAGTTGCACAGGAGCAGTGGTTAAAAAGTGGAGCAGCTCTTTTTGCTTGGTTTTTTTATTGCTGTTTTGGGAAAGAAGGGCTTCACATCCAGGAAAGTGTAAGTGTGTCCTGTGCATTTTGAGTGTTTGTCCTGATTAGCATCATCAAAGGAATAAATTGCAGCGTGTAGTAACTGTGTGAGCACTTACTCATATGTTGAGAGATTTTGCACGTAGGAGGAGACTTTGCATTGAGTTTCCTCACACAGAGAAAAATACAGACTTGAATGTTTGTGGGACTAAGGCCTGCAACATCTCATTTTTCAGATTGTAAAAATATGCTGATTTTGGTTACAGTATGATGAGTGGAGAATCTTCTGAGGGGAGTCCTGCTGCACTGTTCCACCTCAGAGTAGCCAGCTGTCTTTTCGGTAATCATTACTCATTATGTTCCTAAAACATGGAGCTAAGAGAGGGATGCCTGAGGAGGATGTAGCTGATGAAAAAAAAAAACCCAAGAAGATTTATCTTTTTGTTCTCTAGCATGTTGGTTTTGTGCTTCCCCCCCGCCCCACCCCAGGTTCAGAGTTTTGTTGTTAGAGAATGGAGTACTTGTATTTGCTGTGGTACTACAGTGGTTGGCATAATGGAAATGAATAATTGGCAATTGTTTTTTTTCTGTTTGTTTGTTATTGGCATATTCCTACAAGAGGGAGTAATTGGTGGTCATTATATGCGACATGAACTTAGTTTTTATTTTCAACTCCCTCTTTCTCCTGCCAAGAGATTTGTTATCTCAGTAGGGATCCTTCTCGTCTTGCTTTTGTCAGAAAATGCTGGAGAACAGAGGAGTCTACAATTGATTTTTTTATCCCTTTGCATTTTTCTGCAGAGTTTTATGGAGACTGTATTGCAAAAATGGACTTTTTTAAAAAGTAGGAAATTAAAGGAGGATGCATATTTTTTTTCCTCATTTTCCAAATTCAATGTCTGTATAAAAATGCACTTTGTCAGTCAAACAGCTATCCAAGGAAATTAAACTTCCAATACCACCATACTTATTACAGCCTGATGGACATCATGTAAATAAAATAGAGGCCGAAGGGTCCTTCTTCCCTGTTTCTGAGCTAAAAATATGCCCACCATTGTCCTTGCCTTGCCAGCACCTGAGCAAATATTGGCCAAGTAGTTCAGGATGGGCTTGGCAGGGCAGTGAGCTCTGCACAGCTCGGGCTCCTGGTGAGCCGGTGTCCATCTGGGCCTGTGGTGTGGTGACACAGAGCCTTAGTCAGAGCTGCAGCCACGTGCCCACCCAGCCACGGAGGGCTCCTGGGGACGGGGCTCCAGGCAAGGACTGGGCTCAGTGCCCCCGAACTACCTTGTTCTGAGTGCTCTGGAAAGTGAGCAACGGAGTGAAACTGGGGCACCTGCCCAAGTGGCAGCACGGGAAATTGGAGATAGTGCCAAATTAACATAATTGAGGGCTTGGTTTAGAAAAATCTGAGGCTGGTTAAGAAATAGTAACTGTATAGAGAGTTTGTTTCCTCAGTGAAGACTCCATCCCTGGAGGGTGCCAACAGCATTAGAGCTGTCAGCTCTGACGGCCTCTCTGCTGTTTGTGTGCCCAGACACACAACTTTTACTTGAACCTACAGAAATGAGAGGTTTCTTCAATCACAGGTGTACAGAATAAGCTGAATTGAATGCGACCCACAAGGATCATCGAGTCCAACTCCTGGCCCTGCACAGGACACCCCAAGAGTCACACCCTGTGCCTGAGAGGATTGTCCAAACACTTCTTGTACTCAGCCAGCCTTGGAGCTGTGACCACTGCCCTGGGAGCCTGTTCCAGTGCTCAGCCACTCTCTGGGTGAAGAACCTTTTCCTGATATCCAACTTCAACCTCCCCTGGCACAACTCCAGGCCATTCCCTCGGCTCCTGTCAGCGTCACCACAGAGCAGAGATCAGTGCCTGCCCCTCCTCCTCCCCTCACAAGGAAGTTCTAGCTGCAATGAGGTCTCCCCTCAGTCTTGTCCAGGCTGGACAGACCAAGGGACCTCAGCTGCTACCCTTATGGCTTCTGTTTCAAGGCCTTTCCCCATCCTCGTGGTCTCCTTTGGACACTCTCTAATAGCTTTAGATCTTATATTTTGGTGCCCAAAACTGCACAAAATATTCAAAGTAAGGCCGCACCAATAAAAAGCTGAATTATTATTTGCTGGCATGTAGTTAAGTAGATAAGAGCAACTAACTCCTGTGACATGTGTTTGTACTTTTTTATACTGTCCAGGTGTTTATAAAGTATACTGAGCTCCTTAGCTGAAAGGTATTGTATGAACACGAGCAATAATTACTGTCGCACATGTGGAACAGTAAGGTCTTCCTGCCAGTAGCCTTTCCTCAAGGAGGAATTTAATTTCTTTATCTGCAGTAATTTCATTGCCATCTCTCTTGAGATCGGAATGTGCAGTATTTAAAGCTGATTAAACAAGGGAGAGACTCACTCTGCAATCCATTAAATCCAAAGTGATGTGCTTCTGACTTCTCTGCTGGACACTTAGCTATACATGCAGAGAATGAATCTCTCAGATTGCCAAGTTACTTCTGGTTTTCTCAGAATGAGAAGAGAGAACCTTTGCCTCTCTATTTCAGGCATGCCCTTTGCACATTTGGTTTGTTTCGGGATGTTTTATTTGTTTTGCTGATCCCTAGTTTAGGGTTACTGGTCTTATTTCTGAGGGGTGTTCTTCAAATGTCAAAATGCAATAATCCAAGTTACCGTACAGTAACAGCTACATTTATGTGAAAGCTGGCAGGCTTACAGTCCCAACCTCTTGAGTGGGTACTATGAACTCAGATATTCATGTGAAATAATACGGCTTCAGGAAGCTGCATCTCAGCCCTTCAAGAGAAAAAGATACATTTTCTTAAGGTACTGGTGGATCGATGTTTAGATTTGCTGGTACTCAGTCATAGCAAATATTAAACTCAGCAATTTAATGCGATGATTAAAATTAGTTTGTGTGAAGAATATTTCGTTTAAACTGAGGCTATACATCAGCAAAAGCATATTTTCTGCCAATATGGGTATTTTTGTTCTCACAAGAAGTGAGTGTAGTGTCTTGAAAGGTATTTTAATGTAGAAACAGCAGTAGTGAGGTGAGAAGCTATTACAGCTCATTTCAGTGGTTTACCATTGGGCAAACAGTTGGCAATTATTGCACTTGGAAGAATTAAATGGATGATTTGAATGGAAATGTTGGTTCTTCAGTGAATTTCGTATTTACATCAATTATAGCATATGTCCACGTTTTTCCAACAGTAATGAATTTCCTGAGGTGCTTTCCCTTGTGCTTTTGAATGCTAAGTGTTAAAATCCAGCAAGACAGACCTGTAGTTGACCTTTCATGCTAAATGTGAAAGGGCTGTTGTAGCCTTTAAAAGGCTTTTGTGCTTCTGGGCCCCCTGGGAAGCTCCAGTTACCTTCAGCTTGGATCAGCTGTTTCAGGTGTGAAACATCAGTTGTGCAGAGTAACTTAAATATTTTTAACCTTTTATGATGAGTCTGGAAACATCTGTTTATGCATGCAACACATCTGGCTTTATGCTGCATTCTATCCCTTTTCCATCTGTTTGGGAGTGAAAATAACCCGTGATTTGACTCAAATCAAAGTAGTTTTTATCTTTGAAAGTCTGAAAACAGTATTGATGTGGGCAGTATAGCAAATTTCTGCAGCCATTATAGAAACTTAAACCTTTGATATTACAAGGAGTTCAGAGATGAAGTTTGCATTTGGTTAACCCTGATGCTTGGACCAAAACAGACGTGGTAGGACTTTCTGTTTCTGTGGAGAGGTGGTCAAATGTCAGCCTGTGAGCTCAGTTTAAATGGTGAATCAATATTCTATGCATTTTTCAAAGTTTAAGTTTCTGATAGCCTGCTTTATTTCTTTCCTGAAATCTCTGATTTCTTCTGATTCCTTGCTTTTCTTTCCCTCATGTCTTTGCAAAGGGACTACACGGCTTCTAAGTCTGTTTGGTCAGGCAGTGCAGGTGCTGGCATATTGCTTTGTGTTTGATCCCTGTTAGTAGAACTGTCCAGGAGAGAAAGGTAAAATTGGGAAGTGGGATATCCAGTGGGATTCCAAGAATTCCCAGGTTATTATGCTGGTTGTCAACTGATGTGGATGCTCAAAGTTTACATTTGCTTAAAGGGAAACTGAGCTGTTCTGTGGAGGAGAAAGCTATGGAGGGTTACATGCACCACTAGTGCATAGAAATACAGAGAAACCACATTTGTCTGAGGAATTGCCCACACTTCAAACTGAATTGTTGGGAGAATATTCAAGGGAAGTATCCACAATTCCTCCTGGTTTACACTCTGTCTGTCAGAGACAGGTCATGGAGCTCAGCAGAGCTTCCTGTCTGGTCTCATTTGGTCCAGCTGTTCTTATCTAAGCTGGATAATAAAAAGTGTCCAATTTAATTAATGGATTTATTGTACTTGATATTATATCTACTCGCTGTAATAATGACTGCTGAGTTACTGACTTCATTTCTTCATAAAAAAGAGGAAAAGAAAAGGGGATATAATTGCAGAAGTGTCACTGTGAACTCTGGCATATCTAAAAGCTTGCAAGAAGCCAAGGATTTTTTTTTTAGCAGAAAGTTCTCAAACCAAAACTTAATTAGGAGTGAGGTAACTAAATTAGACATAGTTTGAAATTGTAAGTTCTAATGTTTGTGGAAGAAAATTATCTTGGCAGTGATTGTGGGAATATGGCAGGCAAAGACACCTGAGGAAATGATTTATGTGAAGTGAGAAATACATGCTTGGAGAGAGATTGTAAGAGCAGAGAAAAAAGTAGAAAATATATTGTATTAACATCATTTCACATTTGTACTTGGCTCCAATAAGCATTTATGTTCTAATATTAATGCAGTTGTACCTGTTGTAACGGATTATGTTACACTTTCTGGTCTAATCACTCTATTTGAGCAGTTAAAATCATTCTGTGAGTATTTTAGATTGAAAGTTTCAGTGCTTGCTCAAAGTCAGATTCTTCTAGGTGATTTGGACAAAATAATTCCCTTCTGGAAACGTGAATAGTTATCTTCTTTCTATTGTTTGAAGAAATAAAATCTGGTTATTTATTGACTGAAGAGTAAGAGCTACTTCTGAAGCATGTCCACTTTCAGTTTTCTAAAATCCTAGAATATGTTCAAATCCTTCAAGGAGGTTATTATCTGCAGCAATGACACAAAGATGGTATTCAAAATAATTTATTCAGAAAGCTGACAAGGCAGCAGGAGTCTAATCATCTGGATATGTGTCTCTAACACCAGGCATATTATCTCTTACTTCTAATGCAAACAATTGGCAGTTGTGAGAATTAGGGAGAACAGCCAATGTAAAATAAAAAGAATGAAACCCACGAAACTGAAGTGGTTTAGGAAACCTGTTTCAGAGTGCTTATGTGTTATCTTTCAAATCAATGAATCCTAGAAATGTGTGTTCTGTCCCAAGAAATGAAATAATAAATGGGAAGTATTCTGTGCAATTTGAAGAGAACCAAACTGACAGCAAAGCGTATCTTTGAATGAAAGAGAAAAAATAATATCTTTTTTTTTCTTCTCTTGGAGTTTAAATATAAGGAACAATGCCTTGAATACCCTTCCTAATTCTTGGAAAAGGTAAAAATATTTTTATGAGTGTATGCATGCTAAATAAATGAAATTATCCAAGCCTTCTTGACACTCTTCTCACTACTTTAAATATCGTCAAAATAACGCTCAAATAAAACTGACACTGGGAGAAAAAAATGTGTGAAGTGTAGGGCCCACAATCCACAAATGAGAGAACTCCAAACCTCACCATCTCCTGCCTGATCTCATTGCTTTTCACACTTATTTATTTTTCCCTTTTACAAATGTACCAGTGAAAGGATTTGCGTAGGTTATTTGAAAACAGAACTCGGTGACGGCACTTAGTCCTCCCAGAATTTGCTTGGATAAGAATGACAGGGTGTGAAATTATATCCTGGTGCTTCTTTAGCCGTGCTTTCAGCTCCAACTTGGTGCTTCAGTTTGCTTCCAGCTGTTTTCCACCCCAAGTAAAATGTTTCCTGGCCATGTGCTGCCTCTATTTCTGTCAAGTGGGGTTAGGAACTGGTGTTGAAAAGACGATACAGTGCTCTTTACCTCCTGGAAATTCCTTCCTGCAATGAGCCATCCTAAAAGGCCAGCTGTGCCCAGCCACACAGCTGTTTCACACAAAAATAATAGCTTCAAGCTCTTTTGTCAAGACCAAGAATCAGATCCTGTAAATTTATGAAAGATGAATGCTACAGTAAACTCTATGAACTTTTTTGTATAAAAAAGATTAAAAATAATGTAATAAAAATGAAGTACTTTGTAGGTGACTATAAGCTTTGCAGGTAGCTAATGCCACATTTAGTACTATTCTTTTATGTTGTGTTCCAATCAGCCAGCACAGTAACCAACCTAACCTCCAGCAGGAAATTACATATTCCATTATTCCTTATAGTACAATAAAGCCCTTTATTTATGGCAAGCATTAGTTTTGTAGTCACAGTGACAGAATTCATATCTTAGCAGAGTATCAAGGCTTTCCTTCCCTCCTTGTAATGGTTATCCCCAAAATTGTCCCGTTCTGTTGTCAGACCTGCACATATGGTTTATCTTTATTAGGAAGGCTCTCAGACAGATTCTCTCTCTGGTCAGATTTAACCGAAGAGGCACAAAGTTCATAACAAATTTGCCTTTTTTATATTTTTTTCTTCTCACTTTTTTCTAGTTCAGTTCCAACCTGCTGATTCCATGATTGTGGTTGATGCTGGAGTATTGTAAACATACCCAGTTATTATCTGGTGTTATGGATTGTCGCAGTTGAGGCGGACACGACACACACTAATTCTAGCATAGAGTTCAGGCGAAAAGCGTTTATTTTAAAAGCCAGTGTCATATATATACACCTTTGTATGTTTATCATTCGTGTTAATTGTCTATTCGTTGCTTAACTGCTACAATAGATTCATTGGCAATTTTGACTACACCACACATAAATTATCTACAACGTAAGCATCTTAAGAATCTAAACAAAAGCCAGCTGCAGCTGTGTTGCTGTTTACTCCCTTTATTGTTTTGAATTTCTTACTTCTCTTGGTTAAGTTTCTCACGGGTAGACACGGATTGTGCTCAGCTCAATGCCAGATTCAGACTCAGACAGGCTTTCTGATCTGCTGTTAATCTCCACAATGGTTTCCTTTTGTGAGAGGTGCATTTTCTCTAGCACAGTTTTCCTCCTGAAGCGTGTGTTTCATCACCTTCAAGAAACTGATGTTCTCTAAGGGGGAATGTTCAAATAGTGCCTCTGAAAGTCCTCATGCTGAGCATGGACAAATCAGGTGGGCAATTAGAAAATGAAATATGATTATGTGATTTCGAAGGCTGAGTGTGGGCTGCAGTCTGAGCAAAAGCAAGTAATTGAAGACTGGAGGTAGAGGTAGCTGTAGCTTGTGTACCTACAACAAACTGGTCTGTCCTTTGTCAGGTGTTCTAGGCAGAAGTGAGGATTTGGATTGCTGTACTTTCCCAAGACAGTGTGAAATGAATGGGCACAAGGAATTATTTCATTAGTAATGGTCCACGATAACTCTCTAATGTTAGAATCTGAACTTTTTAATAAAAAGTCCATGTTAAGACTACAAAAGACAGGAAACAATTATATTTTAACAGACAAAACTGTTTATAGAACTCTTTATTTTTATAAAATTCTATGTGAATTGGGTGAAACTCCTTTTAGCATTGAAGAAAATGAGGGATTAGCGGTCCTTAATTATGAGAAGTGGACAAAAATTAATAACTGTACCTGTGAATATTTCTATTCCAGCTGCTGTGGAGCAAAGCTCCATTTTTCTTTATTATTGCATGGACTTGTGATCTTCTAAATGGAGGAAAAATAAAAATGAGGGCACTCACTTCCTTGTGTGATGTCAGATAAAATAAGACTGAGCCTAATTTATTATGTCTTATAAACAGATGCTCCTGCATATAGGCACATGTTTGTGTGTTTGTGTACTGATACATTTTAAGAAATGATTGCCCTCTTGGTAATGGTTGTGAATAATTACTTGTGAAAAAAGATTTCATTATGTAGGCACCTAAAGTTGCTAATCCCCTCCTCAAACAATTCTCTTCAGTTCCCACTTCCACCTTTGAATTCCCACCAAGCCTCCTTCTTTTTCCCAGTGTCAAGTAGGAGCAGGCATGTCAGCATTCAGGAAGGTATCATCACACAGTTCTTTTTAATTGCCAACACTGAATAAATTCACATTCACTTATATCTGTGAAAAACTCACAGACTGTGCTTGCACGGTTGAGCTTGGACAATCTCATCCATCTGAGATTTTGCTTTCTCACCAAGCTGGAAAAACTCAGAATCCTTTCCCTTTCTCAAACAGGAAAATAGTCCATGTTCCTTGGGGGAAAGGTTCGTAAGGGAGTATAAAATGCCCTTCCGAGTGCAGATAGCCTTACCAAGTGCATCGAGTATTTTGCACTGGTCTACAAGAACATTTCTAACCCGTAGTTCATCAGGTCAGCTGAAAACATGAGGCAAAAAGCCCCCAGAGCAATATCAGCACAGTTAATCTTTTGTAAACAGCTTTTCTTGGGAGGCTTGCACAAAAAGACGAGTCATTACTAAACCATGGGAAAGGGAAGTTTCTTACTGCTTGTCAAGCATTGCAGTAATTTTGAAGGACTAAACATCATTAAAAGAAAAATCTTTGATGTTTTGTGTTGCACATATCCATGAAGTCTGCATAGGTATGGCAAGGAATGCTGTCTTATGAATTTAAATTAACAAAATCCAAACTTACTCTGACAACTTCAGTGATATGCTTTAACCTGTAAATGATAGCTGTTTGTCACTCTCAGTATTTCAGCACACCTGCAATATTTAGCAGTTATACACGTGCTAAAGTCCTCTGTCGCTTTCCAGAAATGCCTGCATAACAATAAACCCCTTCCTTTCCACCCTGACTCGAGATTTCGGATGGTAAGAAAGTCTCAGGTTTATGGCAGTGTGACAAAGCTGCTGTAGACTTGCCTAAGTTGAGCAGTAAAACATCAGCACAGCCCTGGTGAGTGCAGCTTTCCTGATGGTGTGGCTGGCTGGGCAATCACATCAACTAAACCAAAATTAAAAAGTCAGTAGGGAGTCCGCTGTGCTTGGCACAACCCAAGCTTAGTTTCTACTATTTTTCGTGTCTCTCTGCAATTCAGCTGATTTCTGAAGCTGAATTAATCACATTAACAAGCATTCTCATGTTTGGATGGAGGAGTGAATCTATTGCACTTGTACATGAGCTAAACTGGTGTATCCTCCCAAGATGCTATTTATGTCAGTTGTCATATGGCAATTTTTAAGGGAGATAGAAAGGACTTTACATGTATATTCTGTGGCCATGAAACACCATGTCTAGTGATGGTCTAAGAGCCCATTTGGGTGGGGCAGCACGGGCTGCTGGCTTCAGCAGGACTGGGTTCCATCCTCTGACTTTAGCACTGTGGCAACATGGTTAGTTCAGGATTTAAAAAAACCCAAAGCTATCTGCCAGCTGTTACAATGTAGTTTGTAGAGATTGTTAGGGTGAAGTTTTCTGAGGAGAAGATTTCATTATGGAATCAGTAAATGTGCTCTAACTTACACCATTCTGCTTCACCCATGAGCTGAAATTTAATGACAGAAGTGTGAGAAATGAATGTGAGATACTTCAATACCTTCTTATTCAGGACAAGGTAGACATGTTTCCCATAAAGCTAAGGGCTTTTAGGGACATGGTACAGCTGCGATCAAGTCACTGCTAATTTTGAGAGCAACCTGGTTCCATATGAGCTTTGACATTTTGCTTGTTCTAAATTTCAGCGCAAAATAAAAACTCAGACATTTATTACACACAGATGCTGAGTCACAAAGACAGAGTGCAGTTTGAACAAGCAGCTTTCAGCATGAACGTATGAAATGTGTTCCTCCATGTTGATGCCCAAAAATTGTGGTTAAGGAAATACATTTTTTTAAATCATCCTGAAGCTGAGGCACAGAGCTCAAATTAACGCATTGTGAAGGGGCTTGTTTGCATGATTTCTCTTCTTGAACAACTTTTTTTTAGCACTATAATATATTCCAATAGACTGAGGCTTTGTGTATTCTTTTATGAGTTTATGGATAGATGGTAAACCTCTGGTTAGGTGGGTTATTTACAGGACAGGAAAAAAAAAGGGGAAGTCAAAAGAAGGGCTGAGTATGTTCTGGGTATTGGAATTTTTTCTTGGCAAAAGCAGCTATATGAGGTTGTGGTAGAAAGAGACAAGTGTAGGGGTGAGTGATTTGCAGTATTAGACCCCATATCCTCAAGCCTCTGGGGAGGTTTGCAGAGCCACCCAAATAATGAACTGGCTCTTCCTAAGAGTCATTCTCAGACCTCAGGGAAAGGTGATTGAAGGAGTTTCCCTGTTGGCACTGACTGTGAAAGGGAGCTGTGGAAGATGGCTGTGTGGAATACTCTTCTTTAGAGAGCACTGCAGGAAAGAAAAGCTAAAAAGTCTTTTCCACCTAATTAGTGCTGCTTGCCTAACTGGCTGAGGTTGATGCAGTGGCTTTTTTCTCTTTTTTTTTTTTTTTTTTCTTTTTTTATTTTTCCCTCCTCCTGTGTTACAGATATACGTGGACTGCAGGGATTTCTCGATCAGGCCTCAAGACTGGGACTTGATGTATCATTACAAAAAGTGGACAGGAACATCAGCAGAGTATTTTCCAACCTTTTTACCACCATGAAAACGGAAGAGCTGAACCGCTATCGGGACACGTTGCGAAGGGCTATCTTACTCCTCAGCCCACGGGGAGCCCAGACTTTTATTAATGAGGTCAGTGCACAGTTTTTTTTTTCATCATCAACATTTCCAAAAAGTATCATGACCCGTGTTTTGCCCTTTTGACAGTGCTGGTTGTTTAATGTCAAATAAGATTGTCAGACTCTGGTGCCAGGGAATTGAAATTTCACGTGCCCCGTGGAATGCTTGCTTTGTGGTTCGTGCAAATGGGGCAGCGTGGGCCAGATGTTATATCATATAATATACTTATTATACCCCCCAGCTCTGTGGAGTGTAATTATTCTTGTCTGGTTGTCTTCTGTATCAATACTTCTGTCCTGGATTTCAACCACTGTTAACAAGTGACCAGAAAATCTGCAGTAGTCTATTAGAAATGAAACATGATGTGCCTGAGAGAGCTGTCTTTGCTGGGGAAATCTCCAAATTCATGTTAAAAGGGCACATTATTGAATTTTGAAAGTTGAATCAAAGAGATTTTTATGAAATATGAAGTTGGAATTATATGTTTGTCTTCTTTTCTTAGTGGTTTCTTGAAATCAGCGGTGCTAATTAGGACAGGGAGGTAGCTGTTGGGCAAACTTTTAATTAATGTTGTGCTGTAGGCTAAGTTTTGGCATTAATTAGTTTTATCCAGCTTTCTTAATATTAAATAATGAATTATTTTACAGTGCTTTATATGTCAGAGTTGAGAACGAGAATTTGAGCCTCAGTTTAAGTTTGTATGTTCATTAGCTAAGAATTTGGCAATACAGTAGGGGTTTTAATTTTTGTTTTTTAACTAACCAGGGATACGACTGAACCAAGAAATTAAAATGTGGGTGGGACTTGTTTCCAATTATCAGTTTTGCTGCATCAAAGCCTGTTAAATTAAAAAAAATCAACTCAAATTAGCTCATTAGGGGTTTTTTTTACCATAACAGCATTAGTAAATTATCCACATTTGTGTTCATCAGTGGTTTTTTAAATAGCAGGGTAAACTTTATCCTAAATAAATGAGGCAAATAGGTAGTTTGGAAAAAACTAAGCACAGGGGTAAATTCTCCTCAGATTTGTGCACACACAGGTATTTCCAGTAGAAGAATGAGGCAGTATGTGCCCTCAGAGCCTGTGCAGCTCTCCACATCTCATCAGCTGTTTTCATAGGAGACCTCCAGCAGAAATGCACATTGCCTGGCTTTCCAGGGAGTCCTGACAAAGTACAAGGTGTTAAAAGGAAATGTTTTATTCAGACCCCAGATGGGTGGAAGGTGTTTCCCTTGGGGACAAGGGGCTCCAGGATTGTTTGATGAGTCAGGTGAGTGCCCTGTCAGAACCCTGAGGATTCTCGAGGGTAGAGGCCAGTATTAAACTGTATTAAACCCTTTTACTACTCACTTCAGCTTAAAGCACTGTGTATTATAGGCATTAAGACTAATGACCCTGATATATTTCCAGCTCCCTGCAGGAGTTGAACAGTGGGCAGAACTGAAAAGTAATTTATTTGGCAATCTTCCTATATTGAATCTTGATTGATTCAGAAAAGCTTTATAAAAGAAAATTTAAATCTTAGAAAAGAACTCTCAAAAGGCTTGAGATACGAGGTGCACAGTGTAGGGGAGAATCTTTCCCAGGCAGAGGCTGAACTTATATTTTGTGGAGAGTTACAATGACTGCACTTCTTCAATATCTCAGTCAATAAGTGCAACTAACTATCTACAGCACATTTTCAGGGAGTCTAGAATAACAACCTGCAGCTTAAATGAAAGAAGCATTTTTATGTATTTTCCTGAAATGCATCATTCACTGTGTGTGGCAGTAAGTGCCTTCGATGGGTTTACTCAATTCCACAGTTGGTATTTCATGCTGTAGGTGCCATAAAGCTCTATACTGACTGGTGTTGTTACCAATCTCGCTCTGCACCTTGGAAATTGTTTGAGGTTCTTTTCAATTCTGGGGGAAAAAATAGCCCTCTAAAAAAATCTAAAGTAACAACACTTTGGGTATGTGCAATGCAAATATTTTATTTTTAGATTTTAAACATATTTATTTTCTCTCTTTTTTTTTTTTTTTTGAAGCTCAAGTTACAAATAAAAACTGAACAACAAAGAGGTTTTAAAGCCTTGTCTCTGGAAATGAAAAATTTCATATGAAAGAGGTTTCTTTTCAAGGTTTTCGGTTTTACTGAGCTGATGTTTTGTAGGAGGGAAAAAATGTCTGACAAACTTCAACCAGATTTTGGTTAAAGTGTGTTGGCTACTAGCATATCTTCATAAAAATCAGGTGCTGAACACAACCCTCTGGTGGAATGCAAAACAAAAATAAGAACAGTGTTTGGATTATGAAACCTGCAATAAACAGTTTTAACAGATTTTTCTTAGCACAAGTCATAGATATCAGCCATTGGAAGCTGGTACAAGATCTGTTTTACCTGGTTTGATACTGCAAGTGACAAATTTTTCCTGCTAAAACTGCAGATCCGGGTTTCAGTCTCCCTTATCATCTCTTGGGTGGGCCAGAGAGATCTCATCTGATTTTGGATGTCCAAAGTTAGGGGTCTCTGCCATCTCATACGTGAAAAACTTTTGAATACGAGAGGAATTCAATTTCTCTAATTTTTATTTAGGCATAGTTTTCATTTAACTGTCTTAACATCTCAGTGCCTGTTTCTGTCATGTGTCAAAGTTACTGCAGCAGAAATTATTGACATTTCCTAGGTTTTCAAGATTTAGTATTTTGCTATGAGACTCTTTTGGCTGTAAGAATGGAAAGGAGGAGAAGGAAAAAAATCTTTTCAATGGTATTGCTATAAACTTGGAGTCAGCCTTTATTCAGAACAGGGAAGGTAAATGCATTTATAAAATGTTAACAATCTTTGCATTAAAAGGGCACTTTGGGACTGAAGCAAACCTAATCTAAAAAATGTCCCTCCTTCAACAGTTGAGAAAAATGTTGCCTTCTCCACCAGCAAAAATCCCAGGTGTATTTGTCTCAGTTGTAACGGGTGTACATGTGCCAAGAAAACAATTTTGGATTTTGGAAGCTACGTGATCCTCTTGCAAGGTGACATATAGAAGGAAGAGAAGAAAAGCTAATAATTCAGAAATGGGAAGATTTAGCACTTTTAGCTTTTCTGTTAGTTTCTTTGGCCCAGACACAGGAATCTGAGACTCAAAATGCTCCCTCCTTGACACGGTGAGGCTTCGCCTGCCTCTTTCACTTAGCAATGGATATGTTTTTTCGATTGCAAGTAGAGGTATTATTTGTATGGATTGCTTTTATCATTAAGGGCTGTACAGTGAAATGAATAAATGGAAAAACAGTTCAAAGAGGTGACAAAAATGATAAAAGGATGAGAGAGCGTGCCGTCTGAGGAGAGGCCTCAGGAACACGCTGTGTACAGCCCGCCTGAGGGAATGCAGCTGCCAGGTACTTGAGAGGAAACGTGAGTAAAGGAGGAGGAGGAATTATTTAATGTGGTCATGGGTTGTCTAACAGGAAGCAACGACCTGAAGCTAAATAGGGAATGCTTTCTAATGGGGAGGTCAGTGGGACAGTGGGAGTGCTGGGCCAGAGAGTTCAGGGAGGCACCGTTCTGCAGGGTGTTCAAGAGTTCACTAGATAAAACTCTTTGGTAGGTCAGGCTAAGAGTCTGACCTGCACTGGTGTGCAGGATGTTCTAAATGACCCAGGAGCCCTTCTGAAGACCAACCAGGAAACATTTGTCGTGTGAATAATTTTGACTTTTTACTTTTCATATACAACCTATCTGAAGAGGAGGAAAAGATCTTCTAGTTCAATGCTTCTCAAGTTTCCAGTGGCAGATTTGCAGTTCCTGACCTCTGTGAAGGGTTTGGTTTCGTGTTTCTTCACAGAACACTTGGTTTATTTGGGATATGTATTTTAATAGGATTTGTCTTTATAAATATAGGCGATATCAATTGCTTCATAGACTTTAGTCTTCCTTCTTTGCAGTATTTATATACAACCTTTACTTTTGAAAACCAGTGCAATGGAGGCTGTAACCCAGTTGCATGTAGTTATTGACTTGAAAAAAGAAGGCATTATCAGCTTTACAAAAGCTTTAACTCAGCATTACTTGTATTTTTGGCAGCTTCACTGAAGTGAAAAATGTTTCTGTTGAGGTGGATCTCTGAAAGTGCTGTAGTTCCCCGTGAGCCTGCCTTGCCTGTAAGCTAGTGAGCTGACTGCAGGAAGGTTATATGCATATCCCTGCAGCACAGCAGCCTAAAGCAGAACTCTTTGCATGCCTAGGATAGTAAGTAAGTGTAAAAAAAAAACATAATAAAAGAGAGCTGATTAATTCCTTTAAAAATGAATACAAAACCGCTGTATCGGTGCAGCAGGGTTACGTGAATCACAGCAATTCCAATTCGAGCTGAAGCTAAAAATTTCCAGCATAACACTAAGTGTGTTAAACAGCTGTAATTTATCTCTGCCCTGTTTATATAATCATCTCAGCATCCTCATTGGAAAGTAAAGACCTCTCTGTTTCTCTTTCACCCTAGTTCCTGCTAAGTGTTCTGACTGATTCTTTAAAATAAATATAGATATCCTGCTTTTGGTTTGGGCTTTTGGGATCATTTCATGGTGCTCTGTGGCCTTCTTCAATCCTGGTGGTTGAAGATGCTGAGCTCCTTCCTCCCAGAGCGCTCTCAGTTGGCACTTTTTGGAGAACAGTGCTCCAGCCTTCTCCTTTTCCATTCTGCAGTTGGTGACATGCTATTACTTGACTGGAGCTGAATGAATTATTTATGGCATCTTGAACAGTTTGCACCCACAAGCAATTGTATGAAATGGTTTTCCAGGGCCATTCACTTCTCAGAATTTAAAAGGAAAAAAGTTCAATATTAATTTTCTGACACTTAGCACTTCATCTCTCTCTCTTTTTATTTTTTTTTGGGTTGCAAACATTCAATGTATTAGTCCATATCTCTGTTTTATATGCAGTATATAAACATCTTGAAATATTGTTGAACAATTTTGGGGAAAATAATATGCCTCTTCTGTTTTTAGAAGGCAATTTCTATGTTTAAAGAGCTGCCAGTGATTTGTGAGTGCTGGTAACAGAACTGTAGAAATAATACATTCTTCTTTCAATAGTTCAAGTTAAATTATGCCCGCCTTATTTCTTCTAAATCCTCCTCTGGTATTCTATTTCTTCCTTAGAGCTAAAATCTTGTCTGCTATTGTTGACATTTTCAATATGCTAAGACTCTTTGTACTTAAAGAGAATAATAATTATAATTAAAGCCCAAGCAAACCTCATTGAATTGCTAAAACCTAAGTGAAAACAAAGCCCTCCCATTTTGGGATAAATTGGCTTTGAAGCAAGTTTCTTTCCATTGGGCCAAAAACCCTCCCAAAACACAAACCCTCCTACATTTTGCTTCACTATGACTAATCCAAGGCATGGGGTTATTCTCACAGGGATCTCAATCAAATGTGTTTGGAACGCTCAGTTACATGGATTTGTAGACACTGTGAAGAGGGGTGAAAAATTGTTGAACAAATGACTTTATGAATTGCTTACATAGCTTCATTTAAGTGGCATTCCTTTTACTTACTACTGCAGGTAGAAGTGACAATAATTTTAAAATATGTTTTGTTTTTTTTTACTCCACTAGAATGTTACATGAGATTTTGAACCTGAATGTTGAAATCATGAGAGACAGGAGGCTTGCATCCGGTTTTGTTTGTCTCTAACAATAACTGTTAGCAGTTTTGTGAGGCTTTATGGGTCAATTGAGAAAAAAAATATGGAAATTCGATATGGTGGCCAGAGGTACACAAAGCCCTTTTGAGTCTAAATACTGCTTTACTGGCAGTTTTACTGAGTCTCTTGGTGTCAGCAATGATGTCTGGTCTGCAGGAACCTGATTTCTTGGCTCATGTTCTGAATCTGATGACTGGGCCTGCATACATAGAGGGTCATGTATTTTTAAATGTCATTAAATCTGTATGTACAGGAACCAGGCATTCCTCCTGCTCCAAATGCTTCATCCTCAGTGCACTTTTGGGTCCTCGTTTCATTGCAGGTGTTCAGTGGCTAAAACTTGACTCATTTCAAAATGTTGCTGCTGTCCACACATAAGGATGTCAAGTCCAGAGGAAACTGTGCCAAATATCTAGCTGAAAAAATGGTTAAAATATCTTAAATTAACATTTATTTGTGTTGTGAGCTTCACTAATTTTTTCTTTTTTCATTATTTTTCGTTTGTTAATCTAGAACTCTGAAGCGATTTAACCTCAAGATGGAGAAGATTGTAGCTGTCAGGAGAGGCTGCATTCATATTTGGGGTTTTTTTTCTTTTTGAAGGAACAGGATCTATTAATGATTTGGAAACACTGAAGTGTTGTACTGGGACACAGACAATCCACTGTTATTTAGTAGTGCCTTTAAAAGCACTCAGTGCTGGATTTTGCAAGAGCTGAGACAGGACAAATCTAGGGGGCATCAAAGAACAAAGCTATCAAAAACTAACCCCACCTCCACCTACTCCTTCATGGATCTGTTTTCCAAATTATTTCACTTCAGGTTGTTTGGGTGACCCCTTGACTACTGTGCAATTTAAAGATAAAGTTCATATATGTATGTTTTTTTAGCATAGTGCAGAGTGGAATTGAATAGTCTGACATATCTGTGGTCATTATAATACATAAATATATGCAAAACGTTTCTCTGAAATACTGCAAATCTGTAGATGACTTTATCCTCCTCAGCGAGGATAATTTTCTGCAATTTAGGTATAATTTACCAGAAAGGAGATATTACTAATTAATTATGGATGATTAATTTTAAAATAGGCTCCTGCAGTGGCATTTCATCGCTGTAGCAGTGTTTGCCTATTGTAAGGCACTGGCAGAAGCAGCACAGGTACATGAGAAAATGTGTTTGCCTTACAAAAACCAGAGAAAGTAATGACCATGAAAAAGCTATTTACCATCTTCCTGTTTTACTTTTTCATATAGATTCAGTGAATTGTTCAGCTCACTGTTCTGGGGAAGCTTGGCTTTGAGGATTAGAACACACATACTGTAATTATTCAATATTAAATTTTTGAATGTACAACACCAGCGTGTAGACACCATAGGTACAGGCTGACTTTGCCCGTGTTTCTGAGCACGAGGACTGACTTGGAGTACAGGACTCTGCACAATCATCTCTCCCTTAAAATGCACCTCTAGACTGGGTGTGCTGGATTGAGAAAGTCACTGATTCATTTTGTTTGTTGTCCCAGAGGTCACAGAAGAGGGCCATTATCCTTAGAAGAGATGAGTAATAATTGCTGATAATAATTTACACCTGCTTGGCATCTTGTCACAGGAGGTTTTTAGCAACTTTTAGCAGGTGAAATAAAATTGTATTTACCCAAGACTTATTTTTAGCTTCAAGCTTATTAAAAAATCTATTTAAGCCTTTACTAATTGCTGGCAGCACACAGTTTAGTGCTGTCTGTGTCTGAGAGAAGAGCTCAGGTGAGATTTATGTGGGTTCAAGATTAATCCCAAGGAAGGCATCCTAGGACTGGTGCTGTGTTTCTCTTCCAGTTCTGTGCCAGGCAGGCAGCACCCAGTGTAGGTGTGAGGGTGACTCTTGGTGGTGTAGGGCACAACACTGAATGTTATGCCTGTTGCTTCACAGTTCAAGAGGTAGAGTTCCAAAAAATCCAAAATAGAGGGTCAAGGGAGCTCTCTGCAAGGGGAGAAATGTTTGGGACCTTGTTCATCAAGGACAAGCAGTTAGATCTGATTAAATTAAGCTTATAACTTGAGACAGTGTGGGAACTGTGCAAGGAGATTGGCTTTTCCTGAGGCAAAGAGTGTTCTGTGTCAAAGGAATAGTGCCAAGTGTCGTCAGCTCAAAGCACCAGGTGTCACTTCATGTACCTTGGTACCTTGGAGGGTGGCGAATACCACGAAGCTAGCAAGGGTTTAAGAGCTGTTTTGGAAAGGGAGTGCAGTCCTATGCTAGTAATTATTTTTCCTGGTGCTGTTGTAACTGGTGATTATAATGCTTGTTGTACTCGAGTGGCTTGTTATGAATTGGGGTGTTGTTTTATTGGGTGCTGTATGAATTTGTGTCCCTGAAGAATTTGCAGTGTGCAAGAAATGACAGATAGGGACATCTGGGGAGTAAAAGGGATTGACAATGAATGTTGTTCTGCGACACAAATAGTGTCTTCGTTCCACGATCCTAGAAATTAGCATTTTGAAAAGAAAAGAAATTCAACTGAACTAAACTAAAGAAAAATAAGGATTTTAAAATATTTGTGGAAATGTTTTGATAAATAAGGGTAGGTGAAGGACATTGACACCAAGGCCAGAATCTTCATGATGAATTGGAGATAACCTGAAAGATGGGAATAAAAATTGTGTGATATTGGAAGTGAAAATCGTTAGCATATCTTTGATGTGACAGTTAACAAGGGAGCTGTTGAAGCAATATGAAGAGTTGGGTGAAATGATCAAAGGAAGGGGTTAGAGATCCTCTTTGCAACAGAAGTTTCACTGAGATATGAGAGGAGCTTGTGATTCTTAAGGTCAGAAAGATGAACTTGGAAGTAATCAATATGTAATATCATCAGAGCTGGGAAAGGAATTTCTACATTACAGATGGGTGAAAAGACCTGTTTATTAGAAAGATTATGTCTAAAGAATCTCTGAGATTTTGGGCTTATCCTGGATGAGAAGTAAGAGTCAAAGATGACTCTTGTGTTGTAGTCCAAATTGGCAGGTCTCATGTTTTGGCTGTCCATTTTGACTGAGGAAAAGGATTTTCTTCCCCTTAAGGGAGAGGGTTGAGAAATCTCCTTATCCACATGAAGCTTGTCAGGATATCTTGAAAGCAAGATCCTCCCCAGTAATTTAGACTGAGCAGAATATGAAACATGTCTCACAGAGAAGTAGATCAAGACTTGTCAGCATATGAATGACAGTGGATTTTTTTGCTAGTTTGCTTGCTGGATGGAGTTAATGTAAAGAAAGAAGATTACAGAGTGAATGGGTGTGGGACCCTCCTTGGGAACTTGAAGAATTTCACAGAAAGTATCCCCTGGAGAGGTTGTGCTGGAGTGTCATAGGAGGAAAGCCAGGAGTGAGCTGCTGGGAGGAGGAGGTTTATCAAGAAGAAATGTGATCAATTTTATTAAAAACGTCTGACAAGTCCAACAGGAGACAGTAACAATTTTGGAGTGTGGCTAAAAAAGTGAATGGGAGTAGGAACAGTTTCAGTCAAGTGAGCCGTGTCAAGGGTCTGCAGGTGGGAGAGGAAGAATGAGGTGATAGGTACAGACACTTGAAGGGAGTGAGAAAGGACAGGTCTAAAACACTTTCTGCTCTCGGGGAAGAGAAACAGGATAAGAAGAAACTACTTTAAAAGTATGTAGTGAGATCTTCCTATTCTTGTGAGGGCAGCTGTGTAGAAGATGCCTTCAAAGGTTCCAAAGGCTGGAAGGCATTGTACACGTGGAAGGAAGAGACAGGCAGTGGGAGCATTTTGTGTGGGCTGGGGTTTGCAGCACCGTTTTTGGGTGGGACCTGCGTGAGCGCCAGCGTGACAAACCAGGAATCAGCTCTGTTTGTCTTTGCAGTTCTTATCAGGTGTGCAGCTGCTTTGTGTGCTGTCCTGCAGTCAGAGCTGTGTATTGCTAGACAGTAGAGATCACATGTTTTTGTTGCTGGCTGTGTTGCTATGTGCAGAATTTCTTGAGAGAGAAAATAGAGTTTTTCAGGTCTTGGAGCATTTCCTTTGCAGTGTGAGGGCTAAGGGAATAAAAGCTGCTCTGACAGTATCCTCTGTGGGGAAGGACTTTGTGTCCTAAGGATAATTTCTGGTAGTTTTAGTTTTTAATAATACCTTTTTACTAGGTAAGTCTTCATGCTGAAATTTTCAGAGAAGGAAATATAATCAGGCTTCTGTACATGATTTTTTGGTTTTGCCATTGTTTTTGTTCACTGGTTGTTCAGGGTTTTGTTAAGATATGTTTTCATAGCTTTTATTCAGAGATCAATTTCCAAGGTTGATCTCTTTCTATTGAGACAGGTACCTAATGATTATCATTACAGAGCATTAAACGTGGAGGTAGAGGGTCATTAGTCCCTTTTTTACCAGCTAGGGCATGGGGTTACAGAGAAAGTAGGCAATTTACTGAGTTCACCTGAAACAGGGATTGAAGTTCTAAATGTCAAGCCAAGAACTTGCCCAAAAGGTCATCCTTTCATTTGATACTGCCGGGTATGTCTTTGCCACCATTGACCCCTGGTTGTTTCATTTGACAGAACTGATTGTCCTGTCGCTCCAGTGGTCCTTTTGTCAGACATGCAGCCTTTAACCCCTGCATGCTGTGTCAAATATCAAAACTTGCTTTGAATAGTGCATGTTGGCTTTAGTTTCAGGTAAACAATGCAGCTTGCACATACAGTCCTACAGAGCATTTAAAGAGGCCCTCAGGTAGCTTTAAAAATCTCTGGTTTATTTATTGAATTGAGGCCTTTCATTTTTAGGGAGTTATAGTTTGCTATAGACTCCGCGCTGTGAAAGAGATCAATTTGTTTGGCACTGACCCATCCATTTAACTTGAAGCAATCAGATTTAAAAGCTTTGCACTTTATTAATGTGTGTGCAAATAGCAACTGGGTTCCAAGGACACTCTTTAGGAAAGCACCTTGAGTGATTGGTCTTGATATATAATTCATATTTTGCTTCCAGCTTTCCAAAGGAAAAAATCACATTAAAATTATTTTTAGATAATGCTATAAAGGGAAAAAACTTAAGCCTTGACGTATGACAATGACTTTGTGTGTTTAATGGAAGGATATTGACTTGAAAATGCTACAAGTTCCCTAACAAGGTTTTCCAGAAAATTATTAAAGAGTATAGGGAATATTTTGAGATGTACATCAACACATTGAAAAGTCCTCCAAACAAAACCCGTTACACCACAGTGTTGATTTTCTAAACTCTACCAGCATTTCAAGGTATTTTAAAAATCAATGTCAGTTCTGAATGCATCTTGATTGAGAGTAAGAACCACCTAGCAAATAGAGCATTTCAGCCTGGATATAGTTATGAATTCTTAATAAAAGTATGCAGTTCAAGACAGACTCATCTCTGACAGCATACTCCATCATCTGACAACATACCTCCATGAACAGGAGGCACCCTAACACTGGAAATGCCCCTGTGTAAATAAGGTGGTCATAGCATCCAGGGCAAATAAGCAGTGGAAATGCCCAATTTGAAAAGTTTGTGGCATGCAGAAGTGCTAAAAAAAATACCAAAGAGACAAAATGGTAATAAAAGGAGGGCCCTAAAACCCTATGAAATTAATTAATAATTAATTACCTAATAGAGCCAATTAACAGCTATTATATTTAGTGCCGAGCCTGTTTGAGTAAAATATATGTACTTATGTAATAGATAAATATAAAAATATGTATGTACTGTATGTATTTTATATATGCACACACACACACAACTTGCAGATTACACCGTGCCCAGGTCAGTCACTTAAGAAGGAATTTGTGTATCTGGAAATATGGAAGAACAGAGAGTAAATGTTTGTGTTCTGTGCAGCTGAAAAGGAGAATAAAGATATTGGAGCAGCAATGAACCAGGGTGCAAGCTCTTCAGGGTTTTTTTGTTTCAGCTCATTAAGAACGTTCACATTTCTGATGTGCTCTGCTGATATTTGCAAATAGTGTTGTCACCTTGCAGCATAAACTGGGTGAAGAACTGTGTCTTTAAAAGCCTTTTGGAATTTGGTATTATTCATGCAGGGGACTTGCAATGCTGACCAAATGGAACAGAAACAGTGTGGGAAAACTGTATCACTGAGGCTCATTGGCCCTGAGTTTTCTTTGAATGATGAAGACACAAAAAGTAAAATGAAAAAAAAAAGGTCAAATCCTTACTACGAGTGAGCAGGGAAAAGCTTTATCCTGGCAAAGCGCAGAGGTCTCTTAGGGAATGTGAGCAATGCTTCAGTGTGAGCGATAACATCAGCCAGGCTTTGGTCCCAAAACTCTCTCTACTTTAATGGTGACTTGAGCAGAAGCAGCTATTTGTGATTTCCAAATGAAATTTGTGGAATGCTGCAGTCCCAGGTGATAAGGAAAGCAGTCCTGAATGAAATGACTCAGTGGCAGTGTCAGAGCATCAACAAATTTGTGAATAACCTGAGGCTGAACAGTCAGTTTTGGCATTTTGAGGCTGGTCCTCCTGACATCTGCAGAGGAAAGGCCCAGCTGGCTATATGGAATCAGGAGCTACTGAGAAGGTAAAAGGGAGTGTTGAGCTCCGTAATCTTTTAAGTAGGAAATATATGGATGTGTTTGTATCAACCTGGCTGTAGTGGCACTTGTGTTGCTGGTAGCAGCTGCCTCGGATGTCAGGGGTGTAGCAGTCACATTGACATGGCCACAATGTGGTGTGCATAATCTTTATCTCTGGTCTGGTTTTTGCTACTTTGAAAAATGAAATTCAGCTTTTCTAGCTGGAAAATTTATGTCTTTTTCTTGTTCCTTTTATTTCACTCTCCTTTCCAAAGTTTCCCTTTGTGATAAATTTAACTCACTACTTGTGATAAAAGAGTTTCAGAGGTCCTTACAGTAAATAACAGTGCTGCTGATGTTAAAATGATCTACATAGGCACTTAATGAGATATATTTGCACTGTTGCAATTGGCAATCTAAAATTAGAATTAAGAGTATATATAAATCTTTACAGAGAGGTCATGACTCAGTTATGCTGTGTCCAGGAGCTTTGCCTATGTATAAAGCTCAAGTAAATTCTTGTCACTTTGACCAAAAAATTATTAAAAAGAAACCTCTCCAAAACCACAAAAACCCACAAGACCTTGCTAAACCGCTGAAGCTTTCATGCTGGCTGCTGTAATTAAAAGTGAACACAGTTTTACCACAGCACTGGTGCTGTGAGCACCCTCAGTGGCTGTTAAATCAAGAGACCAATGGTTCTAGAGCATAATGGCACCTCTCAATTTCCCACTCTGGTATTGATTTGCAAATGAATATGCCTGCTTGTTTTTTGGAATCACCATTACTTCAGCAAAGTGTTCCAGCCAGGATGCAGCAGCTTTCCAAGGGCTCTGGATTTCATTGTTTATCACTGTCAGTTGCTTGTGGAAGGATCAGGAGACCTAGCAATGGGGACTTGTAATAAGAAAAAAACAACCCACCAAACCAAGAACAAAAAACTGTGAGCTAGAAGGGTACTTTGGTACTCAAGTTCTTAAAAAGACTAAATGAAGTTTAAAGGAAAAGAATACAGCAATGTTTCAGTTGCTTTAATAAGGACAGTATAGTCTGGGAAATCAGAGCATGTGTGCCACTGCTTTTGCTAATGCTCATTTTTTTATTTGTTAATATAAACAGTCATAAAACAGTTGCTAATCTTCTAGAACGAGACTTGGGATATGGAGAATCTGTTTCCAGTATATCTACTTCAAATTCACAATTATATGACTATTTCAGAGATAACTTTTTCTTGCCACAGGAAAAGTGTGAGGATAAAACCCAGTAATGCTTCTCAGAAATCAGAGAGCAAAATATCGAGAACAAGGCAAGCTAAGTGAATGGGGTAGTTTAGACGACTGAGCAAGTCAGATGTTTGTGTCAGTGTCTTGAGTTTGAATTATCCATGTAGTGAGTGTTTGAGAAAACTTTGAAAACCTTTTTTGTTAATCAACAAATTCTTCAGTTATCAAGAATGACCGGTTTCTATAGAGTATGTTAAGGTTAGGAAGAAAATGGATGATTCTGAAGCACTGCCCTTCTCCTGAACCTGCCTATTTGTTGTTGTGCACGTTGTCCCTCAGTCTTGTGCTACTCTCCCTTGGTCCTGCACAAGAATGAAGGCAAGAGAATGGGGTTTGTGTTTTAAAAAGCTGGGCAGACTAACATCATCAGCATGTGAGACAAGAGTAAGAGAGAATGGAATAGCAGAGTGCCACATTTGCCTTGCCCTCATTCAGGTAGGGCATTTCTGCTCATCAGGTGAATCTCCTGAAGAATGTCAAAATGTTATTGAAGAAAATCCCATGCAAACTCTCTCCAGCTCTTTGCTGCTCTTGACAAGAGTACATGAAGTTCTCTAATGCTCAAGGGAGCTGTATCGAAATGGCTGGGTTTGTGCATTTCCTGCTGCTGTTCATTGGCAGTATGGCTTCTGGAAAGGTTCAAGTAGAGCCTATTCATCCAGAATTCTGGCAGCAAATGTAGCCAGAATTTTGGTGCCAGTCCCCTCATTTGAGTTTGACCTTGCTTTCCTCTTGGTGCTCTCTCTAAAACTTCTCTGTTCCAACACTCAAAATGTTCTTGGTTTGAGAGGTTTCCAAACCTTGTGTCCCCACTCAGTCTCTTTAGCTCCACCAGGGTGTGTCACCAGGCTCCTGGTGTCAAGGACCACAGTCAGGCTGAACAAGGTGTAGAATGGCAGCGAATTTCTCAGTGAATCTGTGGAAAGTGGAAATTGCCACTTTTGCACCGGGTCTGTGCTAGGCTTTAAGTGCTCTCCATTGCTCTCTTTTCTGAGGGCAGCCCTGTAATTTGATGCCAAAACAAGAGCTCTACAGGCACAGGTGAGGGCCATCTGTCTTTTCCTTCTCAAATGAGAGGAATATCTAGTCAAAGGAGACATCGATGTGAACAGCCTTCTGCTTCTGTATTTATTGCAGTTTTCTTGAAAACAACAGCAGATTTTTTTTTTTTCTGACAGCAAGAAAGGAGCTGTTTTTTTCTCTTATTCCCTTGAAAGTCTTTTAAATAATTTGGGAGAAAATATTTGGAAAGATTTCACTATGCACCAAAGACAAAATCAGATCTCATGGTATGGTAGCAAAAGAGAAAGTATAGAGTAAAGATGTGATTTCAGAATGTGCTGCTGAGGGCTCTTGATGGTGCTTAAAAAATAAGTTCATAACAGGCTGAAGAGCATCAAGAAGGGCTGCAGAGTCACAGAATTTTGATAGAATTAGGGGAAATGCCATCTACAGATTCATAATGTTAATATTGCCATTATATCTCATTTCTTGAGTAGGTCAGCAGGATTAAGTGGAGGCTGTCTAAAGAAGGATGAATTTTGCCCTTAAGCCCTCAGGGATCAATAGAAATCTGAAACTGCAGAGACTGAAAATTGAGGGCTACTTGTTTTGTGTAGAAGACATTAACGCTAATAGAGAGACATGAACATTTGGAGACATCCACTGATGTCTAAGAGCAAGTGTGTCACGGAGGGAAGGGGTTCAGCAAACCACTTGAATCTCCTGCTTCTCATAATTTGAATATTGCTTGAACTGTTGGTCTGCTATTTTATCTGTATTTCTAGTATATAACTCTATGGCAAACTTATGATGGAAAGCAAATGATAAGTTTGGAGAGAGCATGCAGGGACTTGTTTTTGTTTTTTGGGAGTCTTTTTGGATTGCCTTGCAAGAATCTTGTTTGTATTTAATTTAAATATTTATAAGCAAATAGTGAATTTTAAATGTAATTCAGTGAGAAGGGTTTGAGTTAGCTGCTTGTTCTGCCAGTAAATAGTAAATTCCCTTCAAGATTAGCAAATGAAGTATGATATAAGCTATTAAAAATACTACCAATAGACATCTGGTTCATTAGCTATGTTGCTAAGGTTACAAATGAGTTTCTTCAAATTTGCAAGCAAGTTTTATATACATGTTTATGTAGAACTGAACTTCTAGTTTTGGGTATTTGGTGTCCCTAGATATGATAAAAGTAATGCATATTGACTTTGATTGTAGTTAAATAGTATGGGTTTGAATTTATATGCAAATACTATAAGAAAGCCTGTAAGAAAATCTTTTAATTTAGGGGTTTGATAGAGAAATCAATAAATGCAGCCAGTAAAGTGCTCTGTCCAATAAAACGTATGAGTTTTGGTAAGGGCAATATTTTATTTTCCTCTGAAATTTGGGTTCTGCTTTGCCTTGTTTGGTCTACAATTATACCCTCTCTGAAGTGATCCTAGGGTTCATCCTTATTTCTCAGACTCTGCACTTCTCAATAGTTGGTTTGGAATAATACATTGGCAAAGTATGGCAGAGACTTCCACGCTTCCTTTGTCTGACTGGATCTCCAAATTGGTTGGATGATCCTTATTTATAGGATCAAAACCAGTTTTAGACATGAAAATGCTCATTTCGAGAAAATCAGATGATTGAAAAATTCTAGGAGCTCTACTTAATGGCATGCCTCTCCTAGAGAAAACTGATAATAAGAATTTAAGTTGATATTAATTTATGAATTATTGGTCGTATTTCAGATCAGATCACAATTTCTACCTTTAGCTGTCAAAGAAACCAAGCAACCAATGCAAAATTATCATATCTTTATCGAGCTGACTACAGAATGTGTGCAGAGAGCACCAAAGTCATTGGACAGATTTTATTTTACTGTCTTAATTCAGTGTTTTACCACAGAGTGTTTTTTTTCTAAAGGGAAGGTTGATAGCTAGATTCTACTAAACTGTACTAATTTCTGATTTAACCTTTTGGCTTGTTATTTCAACTTGTTCCGTGACCAGTTTGTTGTCCTGCCTGCCTGCAAAGCTCGTCCAGTTCCCGGGAGAAGCAGATCAATAGGGAATACTTGGATGCAGGGTCATTTACAGATGCAGCTGTCTCACAGGCAGTTTGGAACATCCTTTCAGGCCTATCACTTGATTTGTAGTAGGGCTATCATTATTTCATGTTCTTTCAACAATAAAGTGCAATTCAGATGCTTTATCTCTTTGTCAGTGAATATCACAGGCTTTGCACAGTTTGTTTCTTTTTTTTTGATCTGAAGAAATCAAGGAGCTGGACTGTTGGTTTAAGCCAGCTTAGCAATGGGTTTGTTTTGTGATGCTGAGCCATGTGGTTTTTGTGTAAGAGAAATTAGGTGAAATGGAGCCCCCTATTAATAAAGCAGAACACTATAATTCCATTGCTGCAGTTTACCTTGTTGTGATGAGTTGTTTTTTGGTGCATTATAGCAAAAGCTTAGGTCATCTATCAATTACAAAATTGATTAAATCTGACTCCATGACATGTAAAATCAACTCAGTTTGTCTATCAGAGATAAATGCCATTGAAAAAAAACTCAAGGAAATCTTAGAGGAGGGAAAATTTAGATGAGACGATGACTCTAGGACCTTACATAGCAGAGCTACATCACAAAGACTTTTCTGTCACGTGTAGAAGAAAAGTAATGGCTATGAGGGTAAGAATGGATGAATTCCTAGCACTTGATCTGGAGCAGAACACATCCTTAAGTAACACTCTTGATTTCTGTCAAGTTTTTCTTGTGCTGATACCAATGCATCCAGGGCTCCAGGTTCTGAAAATGTATGTTCAGAAAGGACCCAGGGGAATTCCCTGTGCCACTTTGCTCTTCTGTGCTGACTGCAGGCTCAGGGAAGCACTGCAGCATCTCTTATCCTTGCGTCACATACTGAAAGCTTGGGTTTTTTTGTCACAACTGGTAGAAATAAAAGTTTACTGTAACTGTAACACAGCGCTGGATTCCCTTTGTCCCCCAGACCCTGGACATTTAAAGAGTTTGGAGTTTCTGTTTCTATCAGGCCACAGGAAGTTCTGCTCCTCTGGCCTCAGGTCTGTATGTTGACATCTACATTAGCTCAGATCTGAGACACTCTGTACCTTTTGCTAGGCCAGACTGTATTCATCTCCTAGGGCTAAGGTTGCATTCCTAAAAGTGGAGTTCAAATTAGAGGCCTTGAAAATCTTCCTCTTAACTCTTTTCTTCTCATGACTGCTCCCAGGCTTCCTTGCTGGTGTTCTCAGTTCTCTCAGAAAGCAAATTCCCAGCAGTGCTGCAGTGGGGACAGTGTTCCTTCCCCAACAGCACACCAATAAGGGAATCACTTTTTATCAGTGTGCTGGTTTTAGGCAAACACTTGCCAGACTGCAGCAAATAAGTCGGTATTGACCAAAAGTAATTACCTCCTGAGAGATGATCAGTGTGGCAGGCTGCTCATATGCCTGAAATTACCCCTGCGTTCCCTGGAGTGCACAAAGCAGTTGCTGAGACCCAAGAAATGAATCACTGTGATCTCAGTCCTCCCTTCCTGATGGCCTCAGCTGTCCTGGGCTGGGTGAATTGACTCTGGGTTCTTTGAAATCATCGCAGCGTAGCCACAGCCTGGCCACACCGGATCCCAGAGATGGATCAAGCTGGGAAATGAAGTGAAATCAAGCTTTGCTGGTGCCCAGCACCACATGGGCCAAAGGAAATCAGGAGAACTCTGGAGCAGGTAAACCCCCATGCTAGAGTTGCTGATAGTCTTTGAGAGAGGACCTGCAACCTTTGATTTGCAATCAGTTCCAAAATATTTATCATAATTAATTTTTAAAATTCTACATATATTTTATGTCTGATTTAGTGTCAGCTACTTTTTAAAAGCTCATTAAATTTTTGATCTTGATGACTTCTAGAATAAAATTTTAATTTACTTATTGTCATGCAAGAAAAATGTTCTAATATTGTGCTATGAAGCAAACAAACCAGTTCAAAGGCTGCTGTCACTGAATTCTTTGTTGCTCACAGTATTTCTGTTACATCTCCTTTTATTAATCATCTTGCTGAATACAATTCCATCATTTAAATTCTTCTTTCTACTAGTTTTCGTTGGCTTTTGAGAATTCCTCTCACTTGGAGTTCAAGGTCTTTTACTTAACGTAGAAGTACTGTGGCTTTGCCTGTGTTATTCTGCAAACTGACCCCATTGGTGAGCTCTAGAAAAGACATTTCTTTTTAAAATACACCAAGAAAATGAATAAAGGGAGGATAAAGTATGTCTGCAACTTCTCTGATCATAAGGTGATGAAGCAAAGTGGGCAACAATGCAGAAGAATATTACTGGATGGAAATTGCCAGATGGAAAGTGGTGTAGCACAGAAATGACCTCAGATAACTTTCTTAAACTCTCATCTGATTTGAACTGGGAACAGCATGCATTAACCAGCCAAAGACAAATTCAACCTTTCATTGAATACTGTGGCTCTGTTTTAAATAACTCTGTAAAGACTGATGGACTCGTTCAGATGTACTATTTGTCTTTGGGGCTTCTATCAATGAATCAATGTCCTTTATTTGACTGGCTGACACGTATTTAATTTGGTGTAATATATGATACATGGAAAATGCCTTTCAGTTTGAAACATTAATGACTGGTAGTTGCCATCATTCAAGTCCTGCCTGTTACAATTTAGTTTTTTTCTGTACTCATCAAGTTTACTAATAATGATTAAAGATTTTCTTAGTTACATTGTCTTTGACAACAGTGATGATTAAAGACATGGGCAACTTGTGGTATGGAACGGTTCGCTTCTGTCCATCATTGATCTTCCTTCCCATATTATCTGCCAGTTAGACCTAAACAGGTATGGAAGAGCAAGGTTATTCAGCACATTTGAATGAGTTATTGATGAGCAGACATCAGTTAACCCAATAAAATATATATTTTAAAATCTGTAATCAAGGGAAGGATATTTCATGCTTATGGGAATATTGGCATTACATTGGAAATTAGATACTTGCAATTGAGATGAGTAATGTATTACATTGGAATAGATACTACAGTGGTAGTACATGGGTTTCAGATATTTAAAACTTGCACTTCATTTGCAGTTTAGGACTTTTTTGTGAATTCTCTATCTGATTGCACAGAGATCTCACCTTTCTGTCTGGTTTTTTTTTGGGGGGGAGTGGGGAGAAATACTTCTGTTTCTTAAATATAAAGACTGGAAAATAAATCAGTACATAAGAAAATAACCCCATAAATTTTGAACAGGGAATACATAACCAATCTGGAGTTTTACTTCAGCACTGTGTGCCCTTGGTAAGTGTTCCTGAGCTGAGATGTTTGCCACTTGGCTGGACTGAGCTGTCTTGGTTTCAGTTCCCAGCTCTGTGGCTCGCTTGCTGGCTGACTCTGGACCTTGGCAGGCTGTTGCTGTGCTGTGTGCCTTAGTTTCCACTTTGTAAGAGTTCACTTAATGATACTGACCTGTTCCTTAAAATGTGTTGAAGATCAAACATATTCCTATGGACAGCCATAAGCAATGGATGCTCTTTGCACCTGTATTTAAAAGGAGAGCACACAATTCATCTTCACACCAGAGGTTTTCTGCTTGGTCACTGACACAGAAACAGAGCTTTCTGGCCCAGGCTGTGGCAGAAGGTCTAACTTCAGGAAATTAATTTATCTTGCTTCTGTTTCTTCTGTTCCCATCTGTCAAATAGGGATCATCACCTTCTTTTTAAAGTGGTTTTGAACCTATAAGAAAAAAAAAATGCTGTACGTGAGATACAATTTACTTGTGCTCTGCTTTGAGCTTTGTGCGCTAAGGGGTCTAAAGTTGGCAATATTTGGGGAGCCTTCATTAAGGGTTTCAGTGTTACAGGAGTGATTGGGTACAAATATTAAATCTTAGTGTGTAAATGAGCTTCTACACCATATTTCTCTATTTTTTTTTTTTACTTTGTAACGATAAGTTTCAAAATTCACCATCAGTTATACTTCTAAGCCATCATTAATACTTCTAGTTCAATAGTTTCAGAGTGAGAAAAGTATAGCTGTCTGGTTAATGATTTATATCCAGTTTCATGTCTTAAAACCCTATCTTATTTTTGTAAATATGCTTTCTAGGAAAATTGAATAATAAATCAGAATAATTTAAGGGTTATTTATCTGACGTAATAATGTGATTAATGCATTTGGATATCATTCATCATTTTCTTACAGGTATTAGAGCATTACTTTTGATATATGCATAAACTATGATATATGTATCTGAAAGAATACTTCAGAGTGTATTATATTTTTAAATGCATTATTTGCATATTAAATATACATCATGCATGTATTAAACGTTCTGTAGGATATCATATACTTAAATAATGTGTATTTTTTCACATACTTTTTAAATGAATTAAATAAAAAAAAAATGCATTGAGAAGAGCCTTAACCACACTGACTTTAGATTCTTGAGAAGAAAATAGGTAAGGATTAGCAAATACATCTGTGTGTTACTACTTTAGGCATACATATGTGGTAATTATTCTGCAGTCTTTGTTCCTTCTGGTTAAATTGACTGAGAGTGAGCTCTTAAGTCATAATACAAGGGCGTGGGTGCGTTCTGTGCATGAATGTATTTATTAGACAAGAGTGTCTTCTAGATGAGGATGTAGAAATATTCTCTTTGCCTTGAGTAGTTTTTCAAGCTTGAATTCAGAAATATGGTCTGACCTCTTCCCAGAAGTTCACCAGACCTTATTAAATAGTCAAGTAAAGAATGAGATGATTGCTTAATTTTCTTTTATCGTTACCTGGTTCCCTGATGTTGTGTGTGTGTGTCTGGATCTGTCACAAAAGGCTGAATTCAAGCCTCTCTGTTTACAGGATAATCATCTCTTAAGTAATGGAGTGCTGGGCAGCTTCTTGCATTGGATCTTGCCCTGCGTACTTCAGCTGCACTTCTGACCCTGACTTTGTATGATATTTAGACATTTCATCTGCTTTTTAAACCCATGGAATCATGCTTGGTTTAAAGCTTGCTTCTCGCTGTCTGACTGCAGTGAAGTGCCTCCAAATCCTAAATTATTCTTCCTTTAGTTTTCTTTTAGCTGCAGTCCTGCACAGAGTTTGTCACAGGCTGGACACTCAGGTAGAAGAGTGCTGCCTTAGCAGCAAACATGTTCTTTGCACAGAAGAAGTAAAATGGCTCATATCAAGAGAAGACAGGACAGCAAAATGAATCTGAAGTGTTTGCTGTTAAAGAAGGTATTTTGGAGGCTACAGCTGAGAAGAAAAGCTAGGGCTAGTGATCAGATTGGGATAAAATAAATGGCTGTGCTCAAAAAAGTGTTTTCAGAGAAGTAATGGTACTAATAAATTCTCTACTGGTTCATACCATCATTTCCAGCATTCTGTCTGTGATGGTGGCAGGAGGAGATGTTAGGGGACAATAGGCAAGCCTGGCCACCCTCTACTGCTCAGCATCTTCTCAGCATCCATCTGTTGGATTAGGAATATTAAAGAGAAAAGGCAAGAATACTCTATGTATGCATTTTTTTCTTTTTTTTTTAGCCTTTTTAAAATTAATTCGAGCCTATTGGAAATCTTTGCCTCCACAGACCCTTGTAGCAACAAATTCTAGTTTGTAACCCCAGATGTAGAGCCCCTAAGGGTGAGAAAGGATATGTTAAAAGTGTATGGCTGTATGATCTTAGCTGTCTGATCATGATGGACCAGATGACACCAGCAGAAGGACCTCAGTCAGTGTTTTGGGACACAAACAAAATAGAAATATTAAAGGTGGTATCAACCTGCAGATCTGGGTTTTGGGAATAAATGGATTCAGAAAGTAAAGAAGGAAACCCCAGCACAAGTTAATGATGTAGACATAGAATGGATTTCAGCAGTTTTCTGCTGAATACTGAATAAGGACATGTTCAGCTCTGAAAATTTAAATGAGTTTGTCTGTAATTTGGAATAAATCTCACTACGTGCTTCGTGAAGACAATGTCACGCGCTCCTGTTCATTTGTGCTCAGCTACCGCTTTTAAAAGCTTGTGGCTAACTCAAGAAGATGAAAGGTAAAGAGGCTGATGGGTAAAGAAAGGGCTTGGCCTTTGGGATTCTAGTTTCTGTGGGAAGATTTTGAAATGCCAACTTTTTTTGATGAATGGAGCTGCAGGTTGTTATCCCTGTCTAAGACAATTAACAAAACTCTTTTTGAAAGTAGTGTCCCACCTTTCTCACCTGGTCAACCTCAAAACAATTTTTTCATTGATTTATAGGATGCAAGTGCATTTCCCAGAATAAGTCTTAGCTTTCATTCAGCTTTGTATGGTTTTTTTAAAGACAGTTCTTAGGATGGAGAGGTTCGCAGTGTGCAGCTCTTTTGTGATGTTGCAGAGGTGTATATCCTTATTGTAGAGCTCAGCCTTCTGCCGTGAGTGAACTGTAGGGCATTCCTACTTTAATCCCTGTTTTGTCTTTACTAACCTTTTCATGGGGGGCCTTCTGTGTAGTTTGGTTCTTTGTGGTTATAACTCTTTTGGTTGCTGATGCTTTATGAGGCCTGTCATTTTTGTAAAATGGGATGATGTGAGTTAATTAGGCTAGCAAAACCCTTGTGAAGAAAAAAAGGAGAACAAAGGCAGTATAGCTGGAGACTCCTTCGATTGCTGTTAGCAGGCTTTCAGGAAAACAGATGTTCATTTGAAGATTTTAGAAGAAAACCGCGAATGTTTTTAATTCAGCTTTAAATTGGGAGTATTACTTGATGAAATTAACATGAAGTGATAAAGAACAAATTTATCTTTTGAAATTAGGGCAATAATTTGATTATATTAAAATGCACCTCCCTACACTAGTGAGGCATTTAGGTAATTTGTTCTAACTGCCATTCCTTCTCATACCCAATGCCTAGAATTACGAAATGTGGTTCAGTTTGGGTTTTTTTTTCCCCAAATCTACTTCCTTATAATATCATGCTCTCTCCATCTAACTTTTGAAATGGGAACAATGGAGCCAACAGTGGGTGAAAACGTTCTCACTTTTTGCAGAAAAACACACTGCAGGTTTGGGACGTGGCTGCTCTCAGCTGTGTTTCAGCTATAGCTGCTTGTCTGCCAGTGTTTAGCTCGTTGGACTGTAAAGTGCTTTTACATAACTAAAGTAGGACTGGCTGCAAGGAAAAGAAGAACTTCCATATGTCTAGCCTCTGTCTAAATAATGGACAAAATATTTATTCTATCGGGCTATTTCTAAGTGCTGTGCTGTAGTAAAGATGAGGTACAGAGGTACGATTATATCCTGTAGTAGTTAAATGGAGTTAAGGGCTTTCTTCTATTCCCCTGGTTACTTCTGTGAGAAATTCTTCTGAAAATATATCACATTGATGGTATCCAGTGTCTAGAGCCCTTCCAAATGTTCCAGCTTATTCCTTATTTCAGCTTTTTGTAGGATAAACATGGTTGTAAAGGGACTGATCATTCACTGAAGTACTGCGATGGGTTAATTTATTTTAGGGACACAACAATGGGGTTCTCAGTCAATAAGGGGCATTGTTTAGGAGTTCATCCACAGCAGCAATGAAACAAAAAGACACATTATTTTTCAGGCAGTAAACCTCCTTATTGGTATTTCTGTATTTCAGTTGCAGCTCTGCACTGAACACTGTGAAAAAGGACCACTTGGGCTTTTGTTGCATCCCAAGTCTCATGAAAAACTGTAAATCTCTCTGCAGAGATATAGGGGAGAATGCAGTGCACAAAATGCAGTTGTTGTGTTGTGTTATCAAGGCATTTCAAATCTGGGTTTGTAGAACTGATGCAGCACAGCTGGGGTTCAGCTACTTATAAATGGGATGTCTGGGGTGCAAGTGGTGGCCAAGTTGTCAGCACTGGTTTTAACTGGGCTTGCAAAATGCTCAGCCAAGTTTGGATTTTTTGGGGATGAGCGGATAAAAGATAAAAGTATTACAGAATATCTTGTGTATGTATAAAAATACATATATATAATACATATATATGTATGTTGATAACTTAGGTGATCATGATCAATGCTTACTTCTTGGTTATGCCTTCTTTTGGAGGAATGTTTGATGTCAGCAGCCTAACAATGACTGTGTTCTAGTTCTCTGAGCTCTTTTCCCTTGGTGATATGTTTCTGCTCCAGAATGGAAGTTTTATTTTGTCTGGGAGGATATGAGGATAACTGCTGTTCAAAAACCACAGAAACTCATGGGCAGACATGGGCATGTTTCTCAAACTGTCAGAATTGGCTTTAATTTTCATGGAACAGAGGGAATAGAGGAGAGCAGACTGAGTTGCCCAGGACTGTTCGCTAGACCAGTGGCAGTCACAGAGTCAGCTCTCAACTGTTTCATCTCAGCCCAAAGCAGTAACTCCTAGATTGCCTTGCCTTGTCAAAGAAACCTTTGCTAATTATCTTAGAGCTCTTGGCAGACTTCAAGGGCTTGACAAAAAGGATTTGTTGACTCTTTCCTAGAAGTGGTTTCCATGGCTTTCAGTGGGTATGTTTCTCTTCCTGACGGATCATGAAAGCTGCTACTGAGATTGTATTCTGCAGGCACCAATGTGTGTTCTTTTAAGTCCGGTGTTTGATGCTGATAACTGAATAATCATCTCTGTTATAACCATCCTCTGAAAAACTATCTGGTTCCCATGGCACTTTCGTCAATGAAATTCTACATTTTCCTGGTGCAAGGGAAGCAAAACATACATGCAGGAGTTACAGATATGGAAACCTAAAAAATGTTAAATAGCTCAGTCATTTCAGATCATTTAAGATTGAAGGTTGTGTGCTGGGGGAGCACTGCAATAGTTTAATACTGTCCTTTCCTGTCAGCTCTGCACAGGCATAGGGACTTCCGTGGTATTTAACTGGGGCAGGGCACTGCCTTACCATGTGATGGATGTGTGGGTGTCTTCATTATGGAAACTCACTCACTTGTTTATGTTCGCTTTTGGCTTTATTGAAAGGCTTATGCTGTCATGGAGTTTGTTGAAAGAATGAAATGAGTAAATGGGAAGTATAATGAATATAGTTCAGTTTTTGAAATGTAAAATTTCTCCAGGGATTCAGCTGAATGCCCTTTACTCCAACAAAATATGATGAGTTGGTCCTTGTTTTTTACACTAATTATTTGTTTGATGCACACTGAGCTTTTGAGAGACTGCCTTTGATGTTCAGTGGTAGCTATGTCTGCTGTGACCCTTGATGCTTCTTCATGGGGGGAAAAAATTCGATTGTTAAAAGGTGGACAAAATCCCATTTAAGGTCATTATGGTTCTATTGAATTTTATGTCGTACTTCTGCATGTGGTCATTTGTCTTATAAAAACAACTACTCAAGGAAGCTGAACATATTTGCATTTCTTTCTTCCTTCCATGACCTCTTGACCCTTCCACCTTGGTTTAGTCTCTTCTTTACAAGAAGCAGCAGCTTTATGGGGCTTCATCAACTGACATTAATAAACTGTCTTGAAAGGTTTGGGGACATCACAGATTTTAAGAATTGATTTTTGTATCATTGAAGTAAATTTGCATTTTGTATTGACCTCAATAGACCAATATTCCTAGCTGAAGACGGCAACGTTCGTGACATTGCATAAAGCCCTGCAAGAGGAAATGGAAACTAGTTTCCATCCATCTGCCTTGCTATTAGATTAATATTTTTAAATGAAGCCATAAATTAAGCATTTACCACTATTAAAGTTTTCTGGGTTATGAATCTGTGTCGAAGCATGTTGAACAATGCTGACACTGGTGCTGCGTGTTGTACAAAGGGAGCATTACAAATAGTTGCAATTTCAGCCATTAATGAGGTAGCCAAAAGCAGCAAAAGCCCTCCCTCCTCTCCCCCAAATACTCATTCTGTTTCAATATGTCCTTGGAAAAATTATTTTGCCATAATAAAGACCAAACTGCCAACTTTCAAACTCAGGGTGAGTGTAATTGAAAAGGATGCCTAGTTTTAGTAAATGTACCTGTAATTGCCTCCCATCCTTTCAGACAATAGTGAGGGAAATAAAATTAGTTGGAAATAATACATCCAGAGAATCTGGATGGAAAACAAAAAGGTAATAAGCAGTTTCATGGCATTTATATCATGGATCTGTAAGCAGAAAAGCAGAAACCAGGCAGTGGACAAGAGGGTATGAGTCCCCTGCTATATTTAGAAGTTGACAGCCCTATCTTGCAGCACTCATGAGTTGTATTTTGGAAAGCTGAAAACAGAGAATAAATAAACATCATAGCTTCAGATCTGGGAGTCTTTAGGAGCTCAGACAGTACCTGATTGAGTCTGTCAGGAACAAGGCATTGGATGAACAGCTGTCGAGTTCACTTAAAACCTCCCTTCAGTTTCTTCGAGCTGGGGTTCAGTTGAGTTTACTGTTATTTGCAGGCTTGTAAATGTAGTGCCCATCACTGCAAAGGTTGGCTTACAGCAGAGTTTAGGTCAAGGTATTTTTTTTCAGTGACCAATTTTTTATCCTCAGTTTTTAAATTATATATTTCTTTAAAGTGTACCTTTCATCTTTACAGATGATTTTCTTCCTCTTATGCTGAGTTGAAGTTATGGTGATGCAGTAAAATTGTTTTGATGCCACTGCCACATCAATCACAAGCAGTGATGTGGAAACTGGCTGGCTCCACTGCTCTGGTAGTACTTTAATAAGGAATTAGTCTGTAGAGAACCCTTACACACTAAATTTGGATGTTTATTTCGATGGAACTTCAGCAGGGAGAACTCAGGCACTGTCAGGTAGCTGTATTCAGCTGGGACTGAAGGGAGACCTGCTGCACTGGCATGTCTGGTAGATTGTATGAGAGTTCCTAGGTGCCATTTCCTGCAAATGTTAAGACTTCAGACACAGATACATTGGCTAAATTCCAGTCAGAAACCCTTCAGCCCTAGCACTGACACTTCTAGAGCTTTAAGTCAAATTTGTTTTTATCAGGCTTGCCTCTTCAGCAGTTGTTCAGTCATGTGAAGGTCTCCTGGAATACAAAAGCTCCAGAGGATATGAATTCCTCTGTCAGAGGAATGATTTGTTAATCTGATCTTTGTAAATGCTCCTGTCCCAGAGAGGGGCTGTCACAGTGTCCTGTGGTGCTGCAGCAACCAGTTGTACCTGGGCTGGCCCTGGTGTCCACCAGTGCAGGCTGAAGGACAGAGGCAGGCAGAGGAGGTAGCCTCATGCATGGCCTGGCATAGCTGAGGTGCCCAGAAGGGCTAATGTCTTCATAAAGAGAGGTTCACGTCCAAGGTAAAGCTCTCTGCTCCTGTGTCCTTCAAATTTTGGGATATTTTTTGTCATTTTCAAAGCTGACACTTGAAAAATAATCAGCTCGGGATAATGGTCCTGTTGCCGAGCAAGCTCAGGGGATGGATATCCAGTGGACATCCAGGGGGTGGTAGAACAACCAGTGTACCTATTAGGAAATAGGTAAGACCCCAAAGAAACCCCGATTTCTTTGATTGTCTGGAACTGTTTTTATCTTGCTTTGTGAGATACAGTTAGTGTACAAGTTGTTGATAAAGTCACAGAGTGCATATGGTCTACATAGATGACATTTTTATCTTGGGAAACAGCAGTTGAAATACATGGCTGGTGGCATGAAGCAATTTTAAACACAGTCTGAACAATGAGCTGAAAGAAACATCCCACCACCTCCACAAAACAAAGTAAATGAAAGGTGGATGCTTTTGAAACAGATGAAATGTAGAAGAAGAAGCAGCCACCTCTAAAATATCCAAGAGACAAAGAAGGAGCTCATTGCAGCTGTGAACTGTCAAGAGAAATTTGGCTAAAGTACCTGCTTAGTTCATGTAGTCATGAAGTGAACACGAGATGTGAAACAAGGGATTTGAAAATCAGAAGGATTCAAAGACATCCCTGCTACTTTTCCTCACCTGGCTCAGTTAGTTTAGACACCTTTACGTGGGTGCAGAGAGTATCTGCAGTGAGGATATACTTGAATTTGATACCCTCCAGCACATACACAGACAGTTCTGTGACAGAATTCTCTCTATGTATAATAAATATCTCCACAGACATTTTAAGGTTTTCCATCCTCAGTTTGGGAACCAGGAGTGGGATGAGAGCTCTACCAGAGGACTGAAATTAGTGAGAAGAAAAAAAAGACAAAAAACTAGATGCATTGAAAGGGCAATAAATGCTTCCAGAGCAATGCCCTGGCATGCAGGGAGGTTCTCAGGTAGAGGTAAGTGCAGGGCTTAGTACTTGTTGGATTTTATTGAAAGCAAGTCTCTCTTGAACATTCTTGAAGGATGTTTTCCTACTGCTCTTTCTGAAGAGCTCATGTCATGTTTATAATAATCATAGCGGGGTGAAAAGGTCACACATACTCTGTTATGCAACTGATTTTGCATTCACTGGACTGGATTTGAGTGCGTGAAAAGGTGTGTGTGTGTTTACATTTATACTTGAAGCTTACCTAGGACATAACCTTTATGGAAAACAAAACATCCCTAAAATGACATTTGTTCCCTCACGTTAATTGGAGAGAAAGTTGTGTATAACACGATGCCAGATGCTCGCTACCATCACAAATCACTCCAGAAATAAAAAATGCATGCATAATTATCTAAGGAAATAATGAAGCTAGAAGTTTGGGGGAGTAATTTGTCAGGTAAATGAATCTCAACATGAACTGGATGAGCATGGGCTGACACCTTATTTGTCAGAAAGCTGTTACCGATTGAGGAGGACAACTGCTTCATTGCTGTTTTTCTTTGCTTCTCTTCCTGGCTTCCCCTTGTGCTCTTCCTTATCCAAAACACCCATCTTGAAGCAGACAGCAAAACTGAATATCCAAAGTGACAGATGTGAAAAACTCTGCATGCCATTGAAATAAACACTGATGGAGGAAGAAACTCAGACCCTTCTTACTTTACAAAGGCTCTGCTTGTAATTGTTGAAGAGAATAATACAGCCAAAGCATACTGCTTCTATTTTCTTATTCTTGCTGAATTATTACTCATTTGTAGATTTTTAAGAATGCCAAACCTCACCTAAACCCTAGCTGTTTACAGCTTTATTTCAAGTTCAATATGCAGTTGACCATCTGACAGGGGAATTCTTCATCTGTAGCCTGGAAGTCAGATATAGAATCACTTCAAATTAAATCAAAAATATTTTAAAAATTTCTTTTAAAATAAAAAAAAAAAAGAAAATCAGTCCAAATAAATAATTGTGTTTTGCCCAAAATAAAATGTTTTCATCTAAGGTAATTCCACACCTCTATTTGTCGTTTTAAACAGTATCCCCTCCCTGCCACACAAACACACACACGCTTTTTAAGATGCTAAACAATCAGAAAGAAGCAAGACTATGTAATGAAAGCATGTGGGACTTGTCAGTCTAGAAATTTGAGCTTGTTGACCTGTTTTAGCCAGATTTGAGGTATAAGCAGAAACATGAGAGTTGCTACTTTCCAACATGTCTTCCAACATAGTAGTGTTGCTAGACCTGGCTCTTCGCTTCCGAAGTTAAAGCCAGAACAAAGGTATCACTTAAAAAGATAATATTTGCCTTTTAGAATAAGTGAACAAATCAATCCAGGGCTGAGGCTACAGTAACGTAATGCACTTCCTCTAAGTAGAGCAGTGAATACAATTAATCAAAATCTTTATCTCGGATGAATCCAATTACATTGGCTTAAAAATGTAAATTGTTCATTTGTGTCAACCTCCTGGTTTCCAGGAATTCAGACTCTGGGAATAGCAACAACATGTCAGTTAAGCTGCTCAGGAACAGACATATTTGAGTTTTAAGTGACTTCCTGACATTTGCCTCTTATGTAAGTTATTATGTAAATAGGAAAAGGTTATTTTGATGTACTCATGAAGTACACTGTGCATGTCCCTGTGTGTGAGCCGCGTTCCCTGGTCCAGCTTCTTTGATTGCTGGTTTTGGCACTTGTTGTGGAAGGGTGCTACTGCTCCTAACATTTTGCTGGACTTTTCCCACTGGTATGCTGTAGCTTCTTAGTGTATAATTATGTGCTGTTGTATCCCAATCAATTCCTTTCAACCAAAGCAAAGGTTGCCCATGTTGGGTTCCTAATTGTGGATGCTGCTGCTGCTCTGTTTGTAAACAGCAGTTGCGTTTTCCCTTGATTTCCCTAATAATAGAATAAGTGTGTGTTTATGGACATGCTTTTGCAAGGAGAAAATGTGGATCTGAAATAAAAATGAATATTTAGATCTGTGGGTCCAAATATTTTTTAATTAAAATGGGTAAATACAGCATTTCTCATTTTCACCAAACCTCAGAAGTCAATGGAGCAAGCCTTAGGAAACAGATGTAGCAGATGTGAAAAAGTGTAACAGAAATGGCGTGTGTAGAGAGGGGTACAGCACCAGTTCTTTTGGAGATTGCAAAGAATAGAAGATTTTTGCAGAAAAGAAAAATGTAATTTTGAGAAACAAGAGTATAATGGAAGGTATTTTGTATTATATGGTACTCGTTTCTGGAAGCAATGTTTCCAGTTTCTTTTTTTAACTACCATAGGCTTATTTGTTAAGATCAAGTGGCAGTATTAAACAATAACTAGATCAAAATGATGCATGCAGTTGTATTTGTAGGGTGTCGTTACCTGTTTAATATAATACTGATGGTAAGTTATTCTCAGTTACTGATGTCCTGAGACATAATGTTCGGTGTAACTTGTTTTGATGATGCAGACAGTCATCATTGAGGAAAAAAAAAGAGTCAAGGAAGAATCATAATTGGGAGAAGAGAACAAAAGTTTTCAGAATGATTTTGGTAATTAGCTCTAGTTAGAATGAGGATGGGAAGGAGGGCAGAATCCACTTTAAAAAAAAAGGAATGAAGCTGTTGCGAAAGAAAAAAAGTTGGGATGAACTCACCTGGGATCCAAATATTTTGAAACTTAAAACGATTTCTTTTCTTTTGAGGTTCACTCAAAACAGTCTCTGGTGCATTTTAAAACCACGTTGCTAATTGTTTCTCCCACAATGCCTGACAGTCAGTCAGACTTTTAAATACTCTTTCCAATTACTGCTACAAACTCCTTTGTATTGTATCACTACAATGAAGCAGTTCTACTGCACTTTGCTCTGATGTTGCAAATGATGTTTCCTGCGTTTTCTCCTGCCCTGTGTCCTCTATCAGTCACTGAAGCGATGTTTCAGAGAACCTGCCTTGAGGTTAGAGGAGACACAGTCCTGCAGAGGCTCTGGGATGTTACCAGTGAAGTCAATATTTGGGATTGCTTGGGAATAAGGGGGAAAAGGATTGGCACATCTCTATGTACTCTCCTTCTGCTCTCCCCTCGTGTGGAGGCATGAGTATTTCAGGCACAATGTAGGTCTGACTGTAATCCATTACAGCTGCTGTCATTGCACTGGCCCTCTTTGAAGTGAAACTTTCCTGTTAAAATGTTTTGGTAAATGGCTGGCATGGCATTCCTGGGGGAGCTCCGCTTAATGTGGTGGGTTAATGCTGCAGGGAGCAATGAGGGAGCAAGGGCCCACCAGGGGAACCACAGTCAAAAGACATAAAGCAATCCCTGTTTCACATCTTTCTTAATTTGGTGTTTTGACAATGTGATGAAGACCTGAAAATTGAAGAAAGAAATTAATGATGGTATAGTAAAATAATTAAGCCTCATTTCTTGGTGTATTCCCAGGAGGGGATCATGAAGCTACTGGTCAACAGTGAAATCTAATCACTGCTCTGCTCAAAAATTAAGTAGTCTAATATGTTCTGCATCCTCTGATGTGTTCAGGGAAGCCTAGGAATAAGTGTTCATGGAGAATATTGATCAGATTTTGATTCAGTTTACTCTTTACTTTTCTGTTGGTTAAGGAGGGCTAGAAGAGCTGTCAGTTCAGACTTCCTATCTGATTTTATCATCAGTTTGTTGAAAAGGCATCTGACACTTAGCTCTGGGTTTGGTTCTTTTTTTTTTTTTCAGTTTATGTTGCAAGCAATGGTTGAAATACAGTATTAAATGGAATACGAGGCACTTTGGAGTGGGGGCTTTGGATGTGAGAGTCACTTTTGAGTTGGTGTACAAAAGCAGTTGGAGTCTCTTTTGTGCTTACTAAGAAAGGTGAGGAAAAAATGACCATTTTGAGCCTAAAAATGCATGTGAGCACAAAAAATACGAAATGCCTAAGATGACAGAGTATGCTCTAAATAGTTCTAAAAATATCAGAAGCTGGTTGCTTAAACGTGTAGACCCTCCTCCCTCACATTTTATTAGCAAGCACTGTTTTTATCTGATAAAAATATAATCCAATCAAATAATGTGCAAGATGTCATGCAAGGGGTATCTGTTGTTGTCTAGTACATGCTAACATCTGTTTATCCCATATGGGAAGTTTTACAGCAGTCTATAGAGAAACGATTTTGGTAACTGAACATATTTTGTTTCTCCTGACTCATTATTTATTTTAAGAACTCCTGTTTGGTATAGCAGCTCTTTCTTTCTCAAGAGCTTCTTCACTTATTATAATTAGTATTTATCTCTATTTTGCTTTCATTTGCTAGCTGTTCTTGTTCCTACAAAAGTTTAGCTGTGATGTGCTGCAGAATGGCAGCTTCAGGTGAGGAGCAGGCAATGGGGAAAGAGTTGAACATCGGATGGTGTGAATGGCTAACTGCATAGGGCCATTCCAAGGTGGGGGTTGCAGGCAGACCGTGCGGGGAATGTAAAAGAAATGAGCTTTGTTTACTCTGTGTCACCTGTCTCAGCACCATCCTTGGCTGCGATGGCAATGAGAACATTATAAAACTTGTTCGGTGCTGCTGGAGCTTGCGCAGGAGAAATTTTCACCCCTAACAAGGCCTTACGGCCTAACAAGCGCCGTAGCAGAAGGATCATAGCACAGGGCGGATCTCATTCCAAGCCTGGCCAGTGTTTTGTGTTTAGACATTTGTCTGTGTTAAGAGTAAACAGAAAAAAGCCTTGCAAGACTGCCAGGAAATAGGAGGAGACTCCCTGTCACAGGTCGACACTAAGAAGCAGGCATGGACGCAGGTTCTATACACACACTAAGGTCTCGGGTTAACGGGCAAAAAGTTTGGCTCTTCGTTTATTTTCACACTTATATACATATGTACAGATAATCAACAATTGGATGAAGAGGTTAAGCTTCTCCAAATTGATAGAATATAAATTCAGTCTATCACTTTCTTCCACCTCTGGAGAAGGAATGCAAAACAGTTCTAAAAATACAGCTTAAAAAAAATTCATTACAAAAACATAAGCATTGTTTATCTTACAACTTATGAAAAAGTTTTTCACTGCTAACGCAAACAAAGCATGCAGTGAAAAACCAGAACAACAGACTCCCCAGCAGGGCCCTGACTGCGACACTCGGCTCAGGCAGCCGTACCACGTTTGCTGTGTCTTGGGCCATGTGCAAGCTGTGTTCACTGCCTGCCACGGGGCCACAGCCACGACAGTGGCTACTCAGGCTCCTTGCAGCCTGGCACAGCTGTGCCAGGCGTCCTGGGGACACAGGGGTGCTGCCCCAGCAGGGACCGTGCTCGTGCCACCACTGCCGTGCTGCTCAGAAGGGTGGCTCGTGCTTATGGAGCGGCGTTTCCTCCTTTGCTTCATTCTGGCGTGTTTCTGTTCATGTATGGACACACGAAGCCCGTTAGCCCTCTGTAGTAGATTTCCATGCACTCATCCAGCTGAATGCTCATGTTTATTGTGTATAAATGCTTGTACAAGATCTTTTCCTGTACGTGTTCATTCAGGAGCAAACTCTGTAACAAGAAATTCTATGACTCTATTGAATGTCTGATTCTTTCATTTAAAGAAAAATGACAAAATATATTTTTCTTTGGAAAGCCGACTTTTATCCCCTGTTGCCTCTCCATTATAACATAGAGCTTCAGTTTATCTACAGATGATTCCCTTGTAATCTCTGATCATTTTGCATAAGAATTAGAAAACTGAAGCTGACCTTGAAGTGGTGACTGCTGTATTTATAAGTGGAAAAAAGGTTGCTATTATAAAAGATTTGAAAAGATTTTTTTGTGGTGTTAGTGTTAAAAAAATCCCAACAAAATTACCCTACCTGTACTCCATAAAAATGCAAATAATGTTCTTTCAAGTCTTGTTAAAGGAATAAATTAATTTGTGTTATTAAAAAACATAACTGGAACAAAATATATAAAACATACCAGGTAGAAGGTAGGTGCTCTAAATGAAAAGCCAATTGATGCTTTATTACCTGTTTTGTTTATTGTTTATATTTTTTTATCATGTTGCTCCCTAATAGACTATCCCTTTTGTAGGAACAATTTAATACATAAACAATAATATCTCAAACCTTTAGCTGAGTAATTATATACATTTTAATTTTAGCTCTGGGGAAGTTTTAGGACTGCACTTTGGCAAAGACTTTCTTTGCTAATTGCTGACTGGAAATGTTACTATGTCAACCCCAAAACAATAGAAACCTAAAGAAAAAAAGAAATGCCAGCTCTTTAGAAAAAGAATTTTTTAATTGAGGTGAGCTTATATCAATTCTATGTAATATAAATGGTAATAGCTTTGTGTGAGTGGGAAGATACTGCAGAGGATGAATAGGAGAGTTGTAGTTTTGTTTAACTTGAGCTGAGGAATGAACTTCAGGAGACCATTTGTAGCAGAGGTGCACACTAGAGTGTGCTAGTATTTAGCATAATTTTTGGTATTCTGCTTTGAGCAAATAATCAGGAGGCTATAAAAACTTCCCTACACAATGTCAGACCAAACTTTGAAATTTCTGCCCAGTGTTTGCTTTGTAATACTCACAGGGATACACAGTTTACCTTTTGGAATTCATTGAAGTATTTCAAGTCTTGTTTATCAAATGTTTGTGGCATGATTTGTTTAGGATCCTTCTCTTTCTTGGAGTGATAGATTTTTGGTTGGATTTTAGTAAAATTTAAATCAGCCTCAAAAATTTTAGTAATTACTTTTTAAATTCTAATATTTGTCCCCCAACTGGTCAGCTATGCTTTAGTTTTAGTACGGATTTTGCCATCTAGCTTGTATTGCCCATCCTACGAAAAGCATCTTTTAGAAAAGCTGAGGGTTAAAATGCACTCACATCAGTGTTAAGAATATGGAGGTAAAGGCTCACTGCCCATCTCTCCATTCTTTTCTTTCATAACTTCATCTGTGAGCTTGCTCCCGTAGTCTGAAAACTTACTGCAGGACCTAATTTATCTGTCTGTAACTGCTGCCTTTGAAGGCTGCACTGATCAATTTTATAATACCAGAGGATGTTCTTAGCACCTCTGACAGAGTATTTTGCTTTGGGAGAACATCAGAACATCAGCCCAAGGAAAACAGGTATCCCACCTTATAGAATAGTTTGAACATGCTGATATTTGTTAGCTGTTTTTGTGGCAGCAAGTAATGCTTTTCACTACTGCTTTAGTTCATGTCATAGGTGGAAGACAGAAGATGTGAACAGATGTGCAGTGCAGGTCTCCCTTTGGGAGAGATGCCTGCTGCAGGTCTGGCCTGGGGGACAGAGCCCTTCATGGGGCAGCATGGTGAAGGGCACAGCTCCTGCCTGGTCCGTAGTGCACAGGGGTGTTTAGAGGGTGAGAGGGAGTGCACAGAGGAGAAAGGAAGAAGAGAAGTGCCCATAGAATATCCTGAGTTGGAAGGGACCCACAAGGACCATCGAGTCCAGCTCCTGACCCTACACAGGACCAGCCCCAAGGATCACCCCATGTGCCTGAGAGCATTGTCAAATACTTCTTGCACTCTGTCAGGCTTGGGGCTGTGACCACTGCCCCGGGAGCCTGTTCCAGTGCTCAAACACCCTGTGGGTGAAGAACCTTTTCCTAATGTCCAGCCCCAACCTCCCCTGGCACAACTCCAGGCCATTCCTTCAGCTCCTCTCAGTGTCACCACAGAGCAGAGATGAGACACTGCCTCTCCTCTACCCCTCATGAGGAAGCTGTAACTGCAATGAGGTCTCGCCTCGGTTTCCTTTCCAGGCTGACCAGACCGAGGGACCTCAGCCTCTCCTCATATAGTCTTCCCTCTGGAAGCTTCACCATTTTTGTTGCCCCCCTTTGGACACTCTCTAAAAGTTTTATATCTCTTTTATATTTTGGTGCCCGAAACTGCCCCCAGCAATCAAGGTGAGGCTGCCTCAGTGCAGATCAGAGTGGGACCATCCCCTCCCTTGCCTGGCTGGCAGTGCTGGGCCAACCAGGACAGGGTTGGCCCTCCTGGCTGCAGGGGCACACTGAGATATGATTCTCATCAACAAGGTTTGGGAGGGAAGGGGTGGCATAAGAAAGATATGCACACATGTAAAAACCCCTTGAAGGGAGAGTTCAGCATCATTAGATAATTAAGGAGGGAGAACCTCAAGCTTACATAGGACCTCGTACAACTGAGAGGAAGGGGCACAGCAGGGTCCTGGTGAGGGATATTTAAAGAAATTTGAGGGAGGGTTGGCTGATAGCAGTGGGAAGTGAAGGATCAGTGCAGAATCAGTGATTAGAGGGAGAATGAGAAGTAGAGATCACATAACAGTCTGAACATTCTCTCTACAGAATGTTGGAGGGGCATCCCTTTCAGGGAAAGGGCAGGCAGGTGTTGCAGGGGGCAGTGGTGTGGGATCTCTGATGTGTGACAGATCTGGTCTGTGATGCAGTGTGTGCCTTCCTGTTTCTTTGTTGTGTTTCCCCTGTTATCTTGTTTCATGCCTCCCTCTATATTTTCCAATAATTGCTCTGTCCTGCAGGGTTCACCGTGAGCATTTGGCTGCTCATGGCTCACTTGCCTCTGTCCCTAGAAGTTCCCTTGCTCTTGTGCCTTTTTGTAAGTTGTGCACACCCGTCACAGGGCAGCACAGCAGAGACTGGCCCTGAAGGTCGGTGTTAAACGGTGTCTCTGAAAAAACCAAAAGTGGGGGAGGTAGCTGCACTTTTTTCCTCTTTCTGTTTGGCCTCAGACAGTTGCTATCTAATTACTGAGCACCTTGTGCACTGAACCGTACAACTGGCCTTTTCAGTGAGCTTGTAATTCAGTCACTGAATCATACTGACCCTCATTTTTATCCTCTTTCTGATGTATTTATAAACTTGCTACCTGTGCCTGAGACAGCAAAAGTTATTCCATAATCTGGACTTCAAAGATGGTGAGAAAATTCAATTCTCAACGATTTTCTTGCGTTCTCTGCAAAAGTAAAGCTGATCTACAGCTGTGCTTTGTTCTGCTGCATCACAATAGTATTGCATAAGCACTGAGGGCCAAACCTGTTTAATAATCTGATTTAAAACAGAGATGAAGTTTAAAATTTGCTATTTATGCGAAGATATGAGAAAATGTATAATGCAGGGAGTGGTCCAGCAGAGCAGCACCTGTCAGCATGTAGCTTGCAGGTGTATGTGCCAGCTCCCCATGTCACATGCTGTGTGGTGTGAGATCCGTGAGCTCAGCACTGTGGCTGCTAAACCCAGCAGCACCAGATAAAATACTTGGTTTCAGAACACTGCTTTCAGTGTAAATATGTGACATCTCGTCTTTGTGGGTGCTAGCTACATAGAAGTGATTTTCCTTTGTGTGTTAAACCTTGGGATTGTTCATTCTCAGCTGCTCTTCTCTGGCTCTTTGCTGGCCACTGCTGAGCTTCACGGGCAGTTGGAAAGTTCTGTGCATTTGGGAGTCTTTTCCACCCACTTAGAAGAACAAATGTATGTCTGGATGCATTACAAAAACACCCAGTATTGTCAGCCTCGCACTTATGGGCTTTTAGTAGCAGAGAAACAGGTTAAAACTAAGACTTGGAAGTTTTCTGGTCAGTTGTGGAACACAGTGAAAGTATTCCTTCTATTTTAGAAGACCTCACAAAATATCCTTAGGGTGAGGGAGGAATGCTCTAAACCTAGAAGACTGCTTCTGTTAACAGATATTTTGTAAATGCAAAATTGTATCTTTGGAAAAATGTTAACAAATGTGTAGAAAATAGCTGTGAGTCCAAAATACTCCCTTGACTCATTAATTTATGATTATTGTTTTCCTTCTAACAGTGTTTTTCTCCATCATTTGTATTTTCTTCTCCAGTCTCACTATTAGCTTGTGATTAAATTGATTGTATTTTTCTTTTTTGAGCTCTGACAACAAAAAAATTATCTCAACAAAGTATTCAGCAGTGCAAATTTGGGCACTTCATTATTTTGTCTGTAGCAGTTGATCAGAAGGTATTGTTTGCTTTTTTTTTTTTTTTTTGGGAAGAAAAATGAAGAACTTCAAACGTTTAAAAGAGCATGTACTCCAACATGAAATGCATAACAATATTGTACAAATGGCATCTGCTGTGGGTTGGACCCTTCAGGAGAAAAATGAGAGGAAGTCACTTACAGTCCCACGTCAGGTGATGCTCTCTACCCTTTTGGCAGCATCTATCCTTTCTCCTGCAGGCATCTGCTACTCCCACCTGCTGTTTTGCCTCTTGGGGGACAGGCCCAGCAGTCTGTTGTGGCCTGGAGGATGCACAGTGCTCTGTGTTTCTAGTTCAGGTGTCAGGAGCTGCCCGTGCTTAGCGCTCCTAAGGAAAACCTTGCTTTTCCTTGGCTGTCTTGAGCATCCCTACATGGCATCTTTCTCTGTATAAAGACACCCAATAAAGGTGGTGCTGAGCAGTGATCCTTCTCCCTTCCTGATTTTAATGGAGTCTCATTCGTCTCCTGGAGACCTGAGAGCTTTCTATGATACATTTTCAGACCTTTTGGGATAAATGTGTGCCTCATTCCACACTGCCAGCACTGCTGCTTGTCACGGGCTGGAGGGTGTCTGTCGTGGGATGCAAGGAATGGGTTTGGTGGTGTCAGCTGTAAACTGTGAGGCTTGTGCTTTTTGTACCTTGTGATGATAATTTGAGAATCTCTCTAGGGCAGGGAGTCAGAATATGCCCCACTGGCATTAAGGTCTAAGGGCACCAATTAGTTTGACTTTTCTATGAGCAGAGAGGTGTGATGATGGTATCTATTTTCCCTTCCTATTTCTGGACATAAAGTCAGGAGCAAAGATGTTACCAACTTTTTTCAGTGCATTTCTGGGCTGCTGGTGGCTTCAAAGTGTTGGCACGACTGGCAGGGGGAGCTGCAGACTGCACAGGGACACAGGTTGGGTTGGGGAGTTGCTGCAGTAGCCACTGCCTGTGCTGGGGTTTGCAGGCTGAAAAAAGGTGCTTGCAAGGAAGCTGAACTCCTTCCACATAAAGCAACATCGAGGTCTTCATGGCCCTCTCTGGCTTCTGAATTTTTCATTTCCTTCATTCTTGTACCACCTTTGACAGCTTTTTATGGCAGAGTTGAAGCATTTTCCATCTCAAGTTCTGCCATTTTCCTCTGGAATATATTGATCCCGGTAAAAACATCTGGAGGCAGCTGTTTGGTAGTCAGGTGCTATAGCAATACCCAAAGAGCAGAGGGAGCAGTGGGTCCTGGCTCACATGGGGACATGGCAGAGGCTGTTCTAGGGCACACCAGAGGCTTACAGGGATGAGCTGCTCACCAGTTGCTGGCAGCAAACAGGAGGAATTGCCTAATGGCAGGTGTGGTGCTGGGCTCTGAACACATCCACACAAATCTGGGGTTCTGTGAAGAGGTTTGTGAGCATGGAGGGTCCGTAATAATCATTCCTGAGAGTGTCACCAGGTCCCTCCCTGGGTCTGATAGGGTGTAGCAAAAGGAATGAAGTGTTTTAGCATTATAATGAAAATTGAGTGATGCTGGATGTGACCTGCTCTCCCTACAGTAATTTTGCTGACAGAGATATATCAAAACTTTTCTGTATAAAATATTCTGTAAATGTAATGGAAATAAGTAGAACGCCTTGAAGGCATAAAATAGTTTTTTATTTCCAAGGTTTATACTATGAATCACTCACTTGATTTGCATCCCAATAATCTGGTTTATACCCATTTGTTGTTTACTTCTGTTTATGTATAATCTGTTGTCTGATCCTGGTTATCTTCTTTTAGGCCTAAGAGAGGATAATAAAGTTGGGATGCAAAACAACAAAAATGCTTNCGATCAATTAATAATATTCACACTCTAAGACTTTTAAAATCAGTTATTCCTCACAGTTCTAGGTGGTCTGTAGCTAGATAGATTAAGTTTATATAATTATTAGGAAATGCCATTAACTGGAGCTGAATAAGTGAAATAAAAGGTTTGATTTTCTAGTAACTGTTTTAGCTTATAAAAGATGAAATTTTAGAACATACTTTGTGTGAGGAGATTAAAAAAAATAATATATTCAACAAAACATATCCTTCAGTCCCAACCAGGGTTTTCAAACTGGATTTTCAGCATTTTTTTTCAGTCTTTTTCATGCAGTCTGACCTGGTACAAGCTGCTGAGGACCCTTTGCTTGGCAAATTACGATGTCCTGACTTTGACTTCTGAAAGAACAATCAAATTAATCCTTTTAATGCAATACATTTTCCATGTATTCTCACAATTTTGTTGGAAGTTCTTAGTCCTGGGAATTGTATACCTGGTTGTGTACATACCAAATATTTTCTGTGTGCCATCTTTCCGCCTGTAGAGTTTCTCCTTTTTTTTTAAAACTGGACAAGCTGATTAAGCAAATCTTTGGCAGAACATTGGAAGAGTGTTCTGATGGCCGGCATGCGATTCATGGCACAGGAATGTCTGACTTCTTTCACCATATTACTGTCAGGGTAATACGTGGGGTTTTTAATGTTTTTGTGTTTTCAGGGTTTTTTTTTAAAGATAAAACAGTTGAGAAAAGATTGTGGCAGGATGTAGAGAGGAGCTAAGCCATGTAAGCAGTAGGAGTAATTAGTAGGATTACAGGGCATAAGAGGAACCCACGGACCTGTTCAGGGTCCTGACTGGGCTTTGAAAACCCTTTTTCTTTACACTCTGGTTCTGGCAGCAGAAAGCTCTCCTGTGGTTGTAACATCAGACCTCTGGGACAGGCAGCAGGTACAGCCTCTGAGAGACTTCACACAGATGAGCTGAGGCACCTCCCTCTGCTCCTTGTGGCTGAGGCCCTTTAGGATGGAGGAGGATCCTTCCTCAATGACAGGTTCAGCAGAAAGCCTGAGTGATGAACTGCCCGTCATCTAGAATTATCTTCCCACTCTGGGAAGAGGCTGTGCTTTACCATTGTGGAAGAATACTGAGAGGGAAGTAAAAAGGGAAGTAGGAGAGGGAAAAGTGAGAGGAGACATTTTGTATCAGTGTTATCACTGTAACTGTAAAATTACTGAAGGTATTGAGGGTTCTTTCATTTACAGTGCCTTTACAAATACTAAATTCACTTTAAATGGTGTGAGTATTCCCTCACTGAGCCTTTATATGCTGAGTTTCTGCCCAGAGCAGAGTTTTATGATTGTTATAAGTCCTTAATAAAAAAGCTTCTGCAAGAAATGTCAGAGATTTAACTAGAACATCATGAATAAAGTTGAGGAGGAAAGTGTGTTGAACAGAAAGCCAATGCTATGAAGCTTATGCTGTGTGGAGTAATTCTCCCAGTATTCCTACAGTAATAAAACAATTAAAAATCAGTGCCTTGTAAAAAAGGGGGATCCCTGTGGTCTGCTGGACATGTGGAAGACAGAGGAGTGTTTTTGCTACTGATACTCTGCTCAGCACCCACATTGTTCATAAGCTTTAGCAACAGCCCTGTCCTGCTTAGGATTCAGTTCACATTCCTCTGCCACATTCTGCAGCCATCTCATCACCTGCAGAGGCAGGAGCCTCGAGTAGTACCAGGATGGAGCAGCCCAGTGACTGAGGTAACATCTGTTTGCTGAAATAATTAAAAGATGCTCACAGCCTGCCAGTCATCTCCCCAGAAAGTGTTGGCAGGTTTCTGTCCCCTTCTGCAGGAAATTGTCATTGCAAATCGAGAAAAGTGTGGGAGTTGGTGTGTTCTTGCACTCTTTGGAACAAAGGATGGGTGAACGTGCTCCTTATGTTCCAGAAGTGTAACAAGCAATGATTTTCTTTATAGAGATGGCATCAAAGGGGGTTTTATTCAGATTCATTCACAGAGTTGACCGTTGCTAACTCTTTTTCATTATTAACACAAGATGACTATTGCAATTATTGATGCTGTGTCTGATTTGCTGAGTTCCACTTTATTGATTTTGTTTTGATTGGAGTAAGACTGATTGCCACCTTGGAAAACAAAGTTGTCCTTGACTGACACTGTTTAAGTATTACATTCCCCTAAACATTCATTAAGCCTCATGCTTTAATTAAACCTAAGTATTACCAGTAAGTGTTGGAGGTCCTAAAATAGAAGAAGCAGTAACTGGACATACCTAAGGGCCGTCTCACTAGAAAATGTCCAAATTGTTGTGGAAGAAAGCAAAAGCACCCGGGGAGGGTTTTGAGGGTTGCTTTTGTGGTGTTTTTTTTTGGTTGTTGTTTGTTTGTTTGTTTGTTTTTGAGAGATCAGCTACAATAAAATATGACTTTTTTACCTGTCTTTGTTCTTGATGGTTCATGAAACACTTTTTATCACTTAACGGGAAAATCTGTTTCATATATGTATGCATAGCTTTTGATTTTGTGTCCTTTTAATGACTCTGTGAAAGCTAATGAGCTTTTGTGCAAAGGAGAAATCCAGTTTGGTAGGCTCTTGTAGATCCATAAGGACTAGACTCTGTTTCTCTTACTCACCTGTTACATGATGTTGGAAATATAATCTTTTCTTTCTTGTATTTCCTCTCCCACCCATTTTGCTGCAGTCTTGGGGGTTTTGTTTAACGGGAACCTTGCTGAGTTCGGTTAAGTTTATTTATCATTGTTTTCTTCCTTGCTGTTTTACAGGCCACTGCATTTTGTTTTGCATGATATCCGTGTTAACTTCTCTGATAGTTTTGGCATGTCCCACATACCTCTGTCAGTCACTGCAATGCCACTTTCCACTCATCAGTGAAGATCCACTTCGTTTGGCTCTGCCACGCTGCTGTCAACCAGCATTCCACTCATGTGCAGAAAGAGCTAAAAATACCTTATTTTTTTAGTGTGTAGAACTTTTTAATCTGTAGATCTAGAGTCATTTAACAGTTCCCATCTCTGTCTCTCAGTGTCATTACAGCAATGCAGAGAAGACAGGCTGACTTCCCAGGGTCACACAGCCAAATTAACAGCAGAATAAAATGCTGGAAGCAGTCACATGGCTTGACCTGCTTATGAAAATGTCTGTGTACAGGCAGGTACCTTAATGTTTTACACAGCTCATGTTCCCTAGGATGAACAAGGCTACTTAATAAGAATGCATTTCCTTCCATCTTTGCACGTATATCATAATAGTAAAGTATTTTGCTAATATTTTCTGCATGACGCATCTGTGCCTACTTAAGAATTTATCCATTCTGCAGCAAAATAGCTGCTGTTGAATCAGCAGTTTCCTAATACGATGTAATAATAAAGAATGTAAGAGATTTTGGCAAAAGAATTTGCTTAGTGTGTGCTGTTTTATGATTAGAGGTGGCACTTGGGCTTTCAGGTGAAGTGCTTGAAGAATTTAGATAATAAAATACTGTATTTTGTGCACTTTTGCCTCCTAAAAAGTGACATGTACTTGTTAGAAATAAATAGAGGACTTAAACGTCTACAAATTTGCTTTGGTCCAGTGAACACTGGAAAAATAGGGTGATTCTGTCTGTTGCCTTTTGTTACTTATCATTGCTCACTCAGGTGGGCAGACTCAAACATTGTACTTCTGGCATTTAATTTACCAACGGGTGCTCTCTGTAGAAAATGTAACAATATCCATAATGACACAGCCATAATCGGAATTTGATAAAGTTTATTAATGCCTTATCAGGACTTTGGAAGGCTCAGCACACATGTACTCTTCCTGTGCTTTATCTCACTTAATGAAATTTGAAAACAGCCTAAGCTGAGGTGTTTTCCACGGCTCATTAGCTCCTCAGAGCTTTGTCAGGGAGGCATTGGTTAGATAAACCAACAACATGTAATGTTAAAAAAAAAAGGAGATTTAGTTTTAATTGTATGACTGCAGTAAGGGATGGGTGCAGAATCAGTGTCATGGCTGCAGAGGCAATCCACGTTTATAGAAGTATCCCTGGGTAATGGCAATTGCTGTGGGTAACCTGAAGGGCTGTATTTTTTTTTCTATGAATTCAAACTGTGAAAAACAAAATGCCATGTATTATTTTGTAGTGATAATTGAGACTGAATGATATCTAAACCACTGCTTAAATCTGGTTCTTAAAAGACCTCAGCAGACATAGCTCAGTGTAACTGAAAACAATTATGGTGGTTATAGGTAAAATCTCATCTAATTTATGACAATTTCTATAGGTAGAAGAATTCCAGTACATATAGAAAAGATCAAATTAATTAAGGCTATGAGACAGTATTGTCTTGTGTTACCTTCTTGTGCTCTGCTGGATGAGAATGTTTCTAATAATAATGGGAATACTCACTTCCCAGAAAGTGAGCATGGCCTTTGAACAGCACAGGCTGTGAAATTTCGGGGGAGAGTGGATAGAGTGGATTTGGGTTTGGATCACGTGGACCTGATCAGTTCTAATGTTTTGTTTTCAGATTAAATCCCGTTGTAGACTGGGCCTGCTCTCTCATGCTAACACATTGCTGGGAAATTTAATTTCTCTAGTATGTTTGAGTCAATTTTAACACATAACAGAGTCTCTCCACCTTGACCTGGGAGCAAGCCGTGGCATGTTCCTACTGTGGAGTGGAAAGCACTGTAGATGGTCCCAATGGACATTGCAATTGCACCCTCCAGATGAGATTATTCTCATGTTACTGAGCTTGTGTTTCCATCTGCGTTAGCTTGGAGCTCCCTGCTCTGCCATCCACTGTGCAGCACAGCCTCACCCCAGATTCCCTCTTTGCAAGGCAGGGCTCAGTATTAAAACCTGTCGTTTACTCAGTATTGAAACACATCACAGAAGCTTCCCCGTGATTTTCATCTACTACAAAAAATCAATCCAGTCAATTTGCCCTAATACAAGGGTTCCTTATTTTAATTGTTTCCTTTACTGCCTGTCCTCCTGAGCAGTCACTGGCCAGAGCTGCTGGCAGTTTTAACATTACAGAGTGCCCCCTGCTGCCCCTGGCCACTGCCGGCTGCTCTGCATTGTAAATTCATCCTTCTTGGGAAACTGCATTAGCCAATACTGCCCAGAGACCAGCATCAGTCCAATGCTGGTTTTGTCAGGAAAGGTTCATTTCTCAGGGCAATGGGATTCCAGTGTGGGTGCTATGCCTACCTGGTGCCCTGTGCTGCCCCACCACACAGATGCCCAAATCCCAAGCAAACAACTTGTGACTTCTTTGGAACAGCACTGTTTCCTTCATGGCACCATTCAATATCATCTCTCGATATTGCCCCACCTGTACATCTTTTTCTCAACAAGTGTTTTTTCAGATGTTTGTTACCATTTTATAGATTGCTCCTCCCCTTCCTTTTGCACTGACACTGGTGTCTACAGAGTTATTCTCTCACATATTCCTGATCCTGTCTCTGGCTGCAGTTGTGTAGTTTTTCTTCCCTTGCTAAATGAGTTATCCCAGTGGTGCCACCACCATTGCTGGCGGGCGCAGTCTTGGCCAGCAGTGGGGCTGGGCATTAAACCTGCAATTAAGAACAGATATCCACCTGATCTGAGTGCTCTACTGACAGCTTAGCATATCTGCAGCCAGTCTTGAGAGGAGTTTCAAGACAGGTGATTTTGATTATTAAACCAGTAGGAAGAGGTTAGGTCAGTAATTTTGAAGTACTAATATTAGCTACAGCAACTGATAATCTAGTCAAAATTGCTCCTTGCCTTCCAGTCTTCTAGCTTTTTATTTCAAAGTACTACACTTCTCTAAAATCATGCTTTGAGAGTGAAACTTGACATTAAATTAGTTCAAGTGCATTGACTTTGCAGGACCAAATCGAGTCCAGCCTCAGTAGGTCTGCACAGTTCCGTGGCTGGCACAGAACACAGGTGCTTCCACCTGATGGAGAAAGAGGAGCCAGAGCAGCACCCTTTCAGCCTGTTTCAGCAGTCTGAAAGAATAGATTTTATTTTTTCTCAGATGTGTTGGCTCACATCTGAAATTGTCTTTCCTAATCACATAACCCAGATTCCATTTCAAAGTGAGGCAAACTTAAATTTTTAAAATAACTTTTACAATGTCAGAGTGCCATTGCAGAAATAATATTTTTCATGAACTTGAAGTACTATAATGAAGCAGAATACAAAAAGCATCTCTTCCTTTTTAGGTGGATAGTGTGACTTATATGAGGAAGTGTGCGCAAGGGAACCTAATAATTTTTAACTAACCATTAAAATTGGAACATTTCATTACAGTAGCATCTTCCCATGGAAAACAATTTAAGGAAGGACTGACCAGTTTAACACTTGTATAACCCAACACAGTGGAATGTTAATATTTTCTTATGTGAGTTAATACTTTCTAGAGCAAATAAAACTTAAATTTTACTTAAAGGAATTGCACAATTTCATGCTATGAAAATGTTTTTAATTATCTTTTTAAAATATTCTGTCAATCATCAAATGTCCGTTGAAAACACTGCTGAAAAAAAATCTACATTACTTCTCCAGAACTAGAAGAATCTAAACTCAGGAAACAAAATTGTATTGTTTGGATTGAATTTTATTAATCAGAAATCAAGTCTTGCATCCACAGTTTGAGTAGTACATCCTAGTTAGGTAACATTTGGAGAAGGTTTCAAGGATATTGGGCTGGCTTGGCTGAACAAGAGTAAATCAAATCAGCTTGATCATTGGAATTTGCTAGGGATGGATTTGCTTCCATTTGTAAACCTCAATGTGTGTTTCTTTGGGATAGCTGGAGTAGCTGCCTCTCTCTTTGAGCTCTTGATGAGCTCTCATCAGATCGGACATGCAGCTTCACCAGTGTCAGAGGGAAGATACAACTTCGGATCTGCCACCAAACTCTCCAAAGCTGTGTCCCCTCCATCACGCTTGTGTAGCATAATGAAACTGGTGTCAGCTGGACTGGGCACTTAGGGATGTGCTCCCTCTCATTACTGATGGCTTTGAACCTGTCTTGCTCGTTGTTCTGTAGTCTTTTGGGAATTGCTGGGTTTGGGTATTTGGGGGGATTCTCTTTTTTTTGCTCTCCCATTACTGTTATATTAATGATAAATAATTCTGGCAAGAATGGAAGAAAATTAGTCTCTTCTTCCATTCCCTAATCTCCTTTCATCTGAAGTAAAACCAAAGTTTTCCATGCTTTGGTGGCTGTGCCTAAATGGATTTTCTGCAAACTTGTAAACCAAATTTTACCTATAAGCAACATAAGTAGGCAAGCAAAGAGAGATACAGCATGAATTCTGTCTGGGGACTATTATAAGCTTTAAGACATAGGCTTTTTCTAATGAAAATCACTTTCCAAGAGTTAGCTTGATGCTTTGATTAACTCTGAGGAGTTCAGTAAAATTAGACGGTTTTGTCTGGGTTTGGGGAGTTCTTTAACATGGTTACTAAATGCTTTCACCTTTAATATAGCCTTTTGCTTATTATTGCTTTTAAACATTTGTATGTATACGTATGTCTTAAGAAAAAAAAAAAGGAAAGATTAACATTTAGCTTGTTAATAATACAAATTCAGGTGCTCATCATGTGCATTTAACACCACTCAGAGAATGTAAAAAGGCTGGTGTCCTGTGGAGATAGTTCTGAAAAGAAGACAGGGAGAAAGATTCTGTGATACTGTCAGCTCTGAGTGCTTTCCTCTGCCTTCCCCCACACTGAGCCTAAGTGCTTTCCTGGGCGTGCTTTGCTCTTGTGCCTTCATCCCCCCCTGCACTGTCTTGAAAGGCACTGAGGCAGTGGTTCAATGTAGTGCTGCTGTTCACAGATAACAATTGACCCAACCTTCCTTTTTATGGCTGTGGTTGGTGCAAATACAGAATCTTTAGCATACTTCTTATATAAATTCTTGCTGCACAAGGCTGATCTATAAAAGCTGGCGGTTAACGGGACTGTCTGTATAGATCACCAGTGGTTATTAAATAACTAAATATTTTATATGTGAGATGATTCTATACTAATTTAGAAGACATCTCTTTTCCTTACTAGACTGGGCTTGTAGAATTATTTGTGTTCCCTTACATATACTGCAGACTGTTGAATTTGAAATGCAATTTAGTTTTTTGCCCTGAGACTTCCCGCAGCTTTGTGTTTGGTAGATAGAAGGAAAGGTAATAGGGAAAGCGTTTCAAGAGTGAGAGATAGGGGCTGTAAAATAAAAAGTTAAGACTATTAGGCTGAAAAATAAGTTATGGTTGTCCTGCCAGGAATGGTGGAAAAAACCTGCAATGACTGTCAAAAGGGAGAATTAAGAAACCTCCACAGTCTTTCCTATCTAATTTTAATAATGTGTCTAAGTTTTGGGTGTTTGAAGATTAAGGGGGTTGGTTTGAGGTGGTTAAAAGACTTTACATGACAATCATCTTTAATTAATGTGGGTTTGTCCATTTATTAATTGTAATTTACTCTGTAACAATGGAAATGTTGGAAAATTAGCGGGACTAAGAATGGTGTTTAGTAAGGTAATGAAACCGTTCACTAAGAGTCTTAATTAAGCACCAGACTGTGTGCACTGCCCTTTAGGAGCAAGTCTTTTCAACTTCATTCTTCAAAAGAGGTAATTGCATCTTTCTCAGGGCTGCTGCAATAATGTAGCAAAGGGCCAAAATCATTAATCACAATAATGCAGCATAAGTGATTCCAAGCTTGTGTTTTTATGATCTGTGCTCAGCTCACTAAATATGACCCTTCCCCTTCACTCATTCCTGTGTTTGGACATCAACATATCTGCAGGTTAATTTAGATTTTCTACCTTTCACGTGCCCAGGTCCGTGTGTACCAGGGATGGCCATTCCCAGAGCCATTCTCCAGAGCTCTCTTCATATCAACGTGTTTATCTGCACCCAAGAAGTTATTTAGCTGTTACACTCATTTTGCATGTTTCTGCCCCAGTAGAAAATGTTCCTGTGTGTTCCACAAAGCTAAGCTGATGCTGAGAATAAATAGCTGCAGTCAATCACTTGTTCTGAAGCTGAAAGATTTGGCTTTGAAATCTCAGTTAATGTTATGTTATCCAAAGAGTGGCTGGTCCTGGTCGAACACGCAGAGTGTTACTCATAGCTCTAATATTCAGTCCAAATTTTGGGACATTTGTGGCTAATTTGTTTTCAGACAAATATTTGTACTCTTTTTCCAGAAACAGAAAATGAAGTTCTAAACACCCAAAGGGAAGACTGTAGACTTTTTTTTTACAATAACTTGTTTATGATTATCCATATCTAAAAGTATCTTAAAAATGTTAATTAAACAGCCTGTTGAATCTAAGCACACGAGCAAATGCAATTGGAGTGTTGTACAGATTCCCTCCCTGCAATGTGTTTATGAAAGTCTGAAATGAAGTTGCAGTGTATTTTTACTGTTATGGCTTCCTCTAATGTCATCTTTTCTTCGTTCACATCTGCTGCTCAACTTTTAGTATTGATTAAATGGCAACACTCTCTTTGCTGTAATCAAATTATTTAGCAAGTCCTGCTAAAATGCATGAAAAATAATTGAAATAAAAAGACCATTTTTAAAAAATAAAAATGAATAAATGAACAATCAAATAGCTAATGGCATGGTTTTGTGTGAACACTATTTATCTGTGCATAAGCGTGGAACAGAACTTGCAAAATTGCAGTCTAGTATTTTGTATGCATTTATAAATAAGTATGAAGAAGAATATTCTGTGCAACTCTTCAAAGAAATGCAGATATATTCTTTCTTTGTGTAATTTTTATCCTCATGGGTAGCCATTGACTCTAAGCAGATAGTAATCTCTGGTTCAAGAAGCATTGTCTCCCTTTTATAAAGCAAACTGAAGCAGAATTCAAATCATTTTTCGTGATGTTTTATATGAAATAGCTTGTACTGGTGGAATTAAATAAATTCATTACTGTCGTTAGATGTAAAAAATGGATTTCTCTGTTCAAGGCTAAATAGAGCAGCATTTTTCTCTTTACATACTTGAACTTTATCATGCTGGTGAATTGCTCTTTAATAATGCAATCTTTTTTTCTCGCTCTCCCAGCCAGCTTTGTTCCAGTGCCTCGTTTTGTTGCATATACGAAGGTGTTTTGTGCCAGAATCTTGATGTAATGTTTAAATGTAAGCACATGAAGATTATGGTCAGGTCAGAGAACTATTCCCACTGGACAAAAACAAGCAAGGGAGAAATTCCACTGTATGGCAAAACCGCCTTTACGGCAGAGATATGTTAGGCTGTGAAAGAGTCATCTTAGGGAAATATTATAAACCAATTCACCCGAGACTTTTATAACTGGAATTGACAAAACACTAGAAAAAGGTCTATAGAGTGAAACTTGTGCAGTGCAGAGCATGAGCTGAAATGGGAAAATAGAGCTTTTCAATCTTGAAATTCAATGATTTTGGGATAGTGAGATGAATCACATCTGTGGTGTATACACTTCTGATTTCACATTACCAACACTGTCTGAAAATTGACCCATTTAGACACTGCATATCTAACTTGCTTTTCCTGTTGTCCCCCGATAGCTGTCTTGAAAGAAGTAGTTTGGATAATGGTAGCCTACTTCTTTTGCAATGTGCAATGGTGCATTGATGAAATTATCCTTGAAACCGTCCTGGTATTGATAGACTTCTGGGGTTTATTGTGGGGCTTTTTGTTTGGTTGGTTTTTACTTTTTACAGTACCATTAAGCTGCCTGTTGCAGTTTTCTTTCTTGAACTTTACTTTTATGTCCAAGTATGAAAACCTGTTCATTTTTGATAGCTGAAATGACTCAGCCTTAATGAACAACAGGTTTTTTTGTAGTGTTTCCCTTACAGTTACAAGTTACACCATTAGCTTGTTGATATTCCCTAGCAATCCTTTTCCAGCACAATTTTCTATATTTGTTTTGTCTTTAGGAGAACATAAAAACTCAGCTGTTGACAAAAAAGAAATTTTTTTCATAATGAATTTTAAAAATTACTCAAATTATTTCTATGGTGTTAGGTGATGGCTTTCTGTTTGGGGGAGTTTTTTCGAAAAAAGAAGAAATTAGGTTTACTCAGAAACTCCCAGTTTCAGCTCTCCAGAGCCACTGCAGCAGTGATCAAAAGTCATTGCTATCGGCAGGAATTTGACAGGCTTGCTGCTAAATTTACACACAAATTTTAGGAAGCTGTTTTAGAAGTTGTGAAGTTCTCTTAATCTAAGGTTTGAGATATAAATCCTGTTAAGGCATTTGAGGCAAACTGGATGTGTAATATAAACATAATTTGGTTTAAAAGCGGTAAAAATGAGTGTCCTGAAAGGTGCTCTGGTAAGTTGTGCTTTAGTCTTTAAGGAAAACCTAATTTAGAACATTTTTGTGCTGGTGCTATTTTAGTACAAAAGCCATGGAATTTTGCCTTAAGTTAAAAATTACAAAAAAAGGACTCATTTGCCTATTTGCTCTACTTATATTTTCTTTTGATCCCCATGGACTTTTCTTGTGCAGAACTTTCATTTGCTGCACTTGGTTTTATCTGATTGAGATATGGGGTCAAGTTCTGATACTACAAATCCAGAAATAGTACTAAAGCCCAAGATAATTTTATTCTGCTGATACTTGGATAACTCAGTAAACTTGCAACCTGAAAGCGCTTCTCAATTAAAAGTCAGTGGGATTTCAACTGGCAGAGATGCTGGTTGAATCAGAACTGACTGGATGATGGCTAAATTCCCACTATGTTGCTCTGAGACATACACCTTCATCTTGGAAAAGCAGGTGTTTTCAGAATCACTCCTATTTTATGTACTGGATTAGAAATTAAATCAGGGCTGAAGTTTGGATTTGCATTCCTGCCTGACGATGGAAATCTCCCACGGTGCTGGGAAATTTTCTGCTTAAGATCATGGAAATTGCATGTGGATGCAGCCTGGGAAACAATGTTTTTCTGCTGTGGTTGTGCAGTGAAGCAGGATTGAATTTGGCATTTGGGAGCGCTTTTCAGAATCTGGAGAGGTTTTGAAGAAAGCTCGCTTTGGTGTGTCAGCATGTCTTTGTTAAAACTTCCCAAAAGGATGTAACCAGGAATAATCTGTTAAATCAAGGTGGTTTTCCCTCTCCCAAACATGCTTTGGAAAGTTTTCACTTTTTATTATCTAATAGAATTTAAATGAGGGCTTGAAGTTTACTGTAGAAGATCAATAATTTATACAAGCAAAAATTCCCATGAAGACCCAGAGTCCAGTCAAAAGTTTCCAGAGAACCTCAACGCTGATGATTTTCAATGCTGGAAAGACAAAACAGTGTTTTGGTAACTGAATTGTTATTTTGTCTCTCCTGAAACTGCAATGTCTCTGCTTCATGTGAATGGCTGGGAGCTCTTGCTGCCACCGTACCAACTTTTGTGTGCTCAAATCCCTCTCTAATATTCTGCAGTGATTTTCATTCTTTATGTTCTTCACGTGTTTTGTCTAAGGTGATTCTGGGCTCACAGCAGCAAAGTCCTGAATTGTATTGTACAACACTTGTTTTGTTTACTTTTTGGGTGCTTGTCACAGGAAAATACCCCCTCAAACCTATACGTTGTAGGTACTGTTCCTCAAAGGTCCCTGCATAATACTGTGAATTACCTCATCAATTAGTGACTAATTATAACATGTAATTTGATACATGCATTCAGGTAGAAAAGAGTATGTCTAAAAATATTCTTTCCTTTCCTGAATGCCGTGCTGAACTAATTGTGCCTTGCCAGCATCGTGTTTAATGGGAAATGATTTGGGAAATGATTTGGAAAGGGCTGTGCTCCTGTTGTCAGATTAGTGGTTTCCATGGAGGGGGGTGTGCACACATGCAAGTAGTGACAATTTGTAATTTCATATTGATCTTTTCACCATCAGGGACTCTACATCTTACAGCTATAATGCAAAATTGATGGCTTTGAAAATTAGGCTGTCAGATATAAATGTTTCAAATATTGCCCTTGCCTCAATCGCACCCAGAACATTTGTCCAGAAGATTTTGAAATTGCAAGATTTTTCTGCTGTTTAAATGCTTATACAGTTCCACAGAAGTTATGACTCCTTGGCTCTACCAGAGTAGTGAAACCAAGAGATGCCTTTTAGATTTCTTTACAGTTTATTGTCACTATTTGTGTTAAAGCACACTGATGGATGATGTAATTGATATGAAACTTGTGGAAGTTGAAAATGTTCAGATTTATTTAATCAGTTACATAATGCCCTGTCAGACACCAATAACTTTTGAGAATGAGAATCCTGTTGAAGAAAGTTAGAATATTTGCAGGCTTGGACAGCAGAACTAATATTGCACTGGCAGTGCTCTGCATCCGTTCCCAGCTTCTGAAAGCAGCAGTTTCAAATGTGCCATCTGTAATCACCAACTGCTTAAAAAGAGGACAGTGACTGTTTGCTATCAGCTATTAACATGGACCAAGACATTTAAAAGATCTTGTGAGCCAAGCTGGGTGCATTTCCTCAGGTAACACTCTATTTATTGGGAATGTGCTGTAGGTACCAACTGCATCCTGCACTGTGACCTGTCTCTCCTACAGCATAAATTCAGTAATGTATAATATTTTCTTTTTTTTCAATGACCTGAGACCCTGCTGAAATCCTTAATGCTCATTCTTGAGGCTTTTTTTCTGTTTCTGGTCACCTTCCCCTGCATTTCTTGCTGGTCTGTTTATTCTCCTGAAGCAGAGAATACAACTCAAGGCATTCCTGCCACCTGTGCTTGTTTAACCTCTTTGATTGTTGAGCAGCATTTCTGTCTTTGAACAGATCTGCTGCTGGTGGTGTTAAATTGCCGTAGTTCCTACATGGTTGGGAAACAGGCCAAACCCATTTTTCTATAATAACAAATAAGGCTAATAGTGTGAAAACAGTGTGGTGCTTAACTGGAAGTTTCTCTAGAAGCTTGAATTTCCATTTTCTGTAATCGAGGATGGTCTCCTGAGCTTTTTGGTGACAGAGGTTTGTGAACATCAGTTTCATGAGATGTCAGACCTCAGCAGCTAAAGGTGTGTTTAGGTCTCCAAGTCACCTTTGTGATTTCAGCACTAAGTATTTCATTTCTGCAGAATAAACAAGTGTGAAAAATCTGCAGCTTCCCACTGGGGTATACAATAGCTTTCTCCAAAAAACTGTTTTAATTTCCTGCATTTTAGTGAAAGTACATTCTGTGATGGAGATTTTAAAAAGTAGCAGACTGTTAAGTGGTCGGTGCAGTTGCAACAGTGGTGGGAAATTACCATTTTTGCTTAACAGAGGCAGGATATCTTTTAAATTCCACTACCTTGTAGAAGAGTGTTCAAAAACATCATTTATGTGCAAGTATTTTGGGAAGTGATGCATGCATGGCCTATCTGTGTCGAAATGTATGTGGATCTTGGGGCCAATGGTTGGGGGTTTTTTTTCATAATTTTAATTGCTATAGGAATTCATAATAGCTTAAAGAAGAAATAAGCTGAAAGCTGAAGAAGTACATGACAGGGAGGCTAAAGCAGAAGGAATTTATTAGGAAAGACTTTAAAATGATCAATATTTACGTAGTTTCTCTTATAAATCTACAAAAATATCTCACATGCAGGAAAATTTGACTCACACCTAGAGATTTATATCACAGAAATAGTAAGGCTTAAAAATAAATGCATAAACATTGTTTGTGGTCGAGGGTGATGTCTATGAGTATTTGGCTGATGCATGACAGCACAGTGTATCTATGGGAAGTACCTTTTCCCATAGATTAATTCCAATTATAGAGAACACAACCGTGCACCTAAATGGATTGCCTTGATTGAATTTTAAAGAGCAGCACAGTAATGCCTGCAGCCTGGCAGTCAGTAATAGATGCAGTATATATATGTAAATAAAGCTGGATTTATACACCAAGAGATAAACAAAGGGAAAGAGTTATGCTGGAAAGAAATAAAGGAAAATATAAAAATAATTTTGAAGGGAACTCCACAGTAATATATGAAGCTTTTAAATGACTGGAAGTCTGGAAAAACCATTTTGATAGTAAATTTCCTGGGCTCTTCATTGGGAGCCTGAGCAGCATAATGCGGTGGTGTGATTGCCTGTCTCTCCATTTTGTAACCCTTCGTTTGGTTTAGGGTTTCTTTGGGGGAGTGGGGATTATTGATGGCAGAAAAGTCCTGGAGAAAATCAACATTGTTGTAAATATCTAGTGGAGGGTGGTTTGCAGTGACTGCTGAGGGAACATGCATCAGATGAAAAAGTATATATTAAAAATCTGGCATGTTCCACCTGGCTATTTTTAACACACTGCAGAAAGTGTGGCTGATTCCCCTATCTGCTCACAGTTTTCTCTTTGAGCACTGGCTGTCACAGTCCTGTCGCATGCACCACATTTTTAATAGGTTGTCTCTTTTTCACTCTATGCCTCCTCTTATTACTCCATTATGGAGATTATAAATACATGAAATTGATCTCGAAATAGAATTACCCAGTCCTATTACCTTGCTGACTAAGAGAGGCGTGTAAGGCGGCTTATTTTCATGTTGTAATTTTGAATTTGATCCCATATTCATAGGTGTGGGGGTTTTTTAGTTTGGATTGTTTGAGATTGGTTGGCTAATTTGTTTGGATCTGGTTTTGTTTGATTTTTTTGTTGTTGTTGTTGTTTCATATGAGACTATTTCTGACTTGGAACCCTTTCTGGTGAAAAATATTGACAACCACAGAAGTAAACTAGTTCGACTTGTCTTTGCCTTTTCATTCTGGAGAAGATATTTCCAGTTTTTTAGACTCATTTGGAGACCTACTCTTAGCTGAGGGACAGTGTTTTGGTTTGTTTCTGGTATTTGGGTTGGTTTTTCGTTTGTTTGTTTTTTTCCACAAACGTGTTTTGGCAAATCATTTATGCAAAAGGCATTTGGAAAAGTAACAGCCATGGTTATAAAGAAAAGTTATTTGGATTCTGTTTATTATGGGTTGTGGAAAATAGAAATTGTTTGCTTGTGTTATGAGTAATAAGTTCAAATGCCATTGGTTAGCTGCTTGTATTTAGACAAAAACATCTCTGATAGCTTCATTCATTATCTTATGTGGAATAAAAATAGTAGCTGTGTTTTTTTTTCAATTCCATTTCAATATTTATAAAGCTCAAAGCAGTTGTTCTTTTTCCAGGCTGACTTTTGAAATAAATGGTAGCACGAGAACTGTTTCTCTTTAGGTAGACTTGGCTCTTTTCGTTTTACTAATTAGCTGCCATTGATTAGTGCGGCATGCTGAAAATATATAATGTGTCAGAATCTGAGCAAGCCTCGTTTATCTAACCAAATGTTGTTATTTCTTTAATTTTCATCCAGATTCAGTTTCACTTGAGAAATATTATTTGGCTTTAGTTGTGATAGGCTGTATCTGCAGAGGTTTCAAAGCATGTGATACAAACTCATTAATGGCGACGGGATGGACTTTTCTGCTGGCTTTAACAAGATTTAGTTCAGGCACAGAATATACAAAAACTACAGCAAAATACCTCATTGTACCGAGATACCGATCTAAGTTGTGACCTGGTTGTGTTCTGAGACTGTCCAAGTGCTCCTTGCACTCCTGCCTGGAACGGAGCAGTACTGCAGCAGCGAGGCTGATTCCAGGGCAGGGAGCCTGTCCTTGTCTGGGGGCTGTGGGCAGGGAAGAGCAGTGGCTCCACGCCAGCCTGCATCAGGCAGAGTAGCCCCTTTATGGCTGTTAATATATAGGCCACTTAGAGCTACTCTTAGAACTGGAGTTTTAAAATTAGATTTTATCTCTAAATGACCAGTAACACCGTAATAATAGTAACAAAATCTCTGCAGTGTTTCTTTTGCCCTCTATTTTTCTCCATTATTCACCAGTAGAGAGTTAAAAGCTTTGCTCACTGAAAAGAGTGCTTGGTAACTTCTTTGTATGGGATGAATTTTTTACAGTCAAAAAGAATTTACAGTAGCAGTGTTCTGAGTTGATTATTGACCACTGCTCTTCGCTGGGGAAGGCATAGAAAAGAAACTATATAATGCTTGTGATGTTATAAAATGCTTTTTAAATGAGCGTAATCTATAAGAGTACAGAGCATGAGAATTATTGTGTGTGTCAGCAATTCTTGAAAGTTATTTGAAGGAGAAAATTATACAGCCACCAGCTGAAGTAAGCAGGGACCCCTATCAGATTAATGTGTATCAGCAACTGAGAAATATTTGGTTATTCTAGAAGATCTGACATATTCTGGTGGGTAATGTTGCTTGAAACAGAATAAGGTATTACGTGCTTTTACTCCCTTTTAATTCAAATTTAATTAGACAATGATGTTTTAAAACAATGAAGATTGAAGTAAGCATGCAGTGGAATTAGTGTGATTATGTTTAAGTGAAAACACTGTTCTGATTTCAGGTCTGTGTTAGGCTGCACATGACAAAACTGCCAGTTCAAAACCAATTATGTTTAAGTTAAAGAAAAGGGGGAATCCTGTCAGTAATGGGACCTCTGAGACAAGAAGTCCAGGTGGGGAGTGTGATGGCCTTCACTGACTGGATTGAAAAATGAATGGGGAAAGGAGAATCTTTCCTTTCATGGCCTCATGTATTCCCAGGTCAATAAACCTGAACAAATGAGAAAACCCAAATGAAAACAATCATTTGGGGTGTGTCACCATCCCCTCACACGTCTGTAACACCTTTTGTAGATATAAGTCCTACCTTCACACAGATTCCATTGGAAGGATCCTCTTTATCCAGGTGCTCTCCAGGAAAGCAGCTGTGGGCAGTGAGTCTTTTGAGTGGTGCTCTGTGGACCCACTTGCTCCAGACATGGTGGAGCTGAAGGCTGAGGATGAACTGCAGCACTTTAAGATCCTTTGAGCAGTCTCATCGCATCTTATGAGCAAAGATCATAACCTCCCATATCTTTGTCTTTTCATAAAGATTTAAGGCTGAGAAACAATCTTTAAAATGACAAATTATGATGATAGTCTGGAGATTCTTAGGGTAGCAGCGACTCTTAAAACTTTATTTTTCCTACAACTGCATCTTTTCTAACAGTCAACCTGCTGGTTGGAGAGACATACCTATCATCACATAGTTGTGTCAGAAGCTTAAAGAGAAGTTGTAAATGAAAAACAATTATGAAAGCCTTGTTTTCTGGGATAGCAAAACCAGAGAATTAATCTTTCAGTATGTGTGGCAGGCAGATTAAAAATATTCATATCTTGAATTGAAGTACTCATCAGAAAGAAGTATGTTTTTAGTTGCTCAGTTAGTTCTTGTTGTAAATGACTCAGAACAAGTGATGTATTCAAATAAACAAATGCTTTGCTTGTGTGTATGCTTCCCCATTGTGCAGTATGTGTTCTTGTTAATCGAATATTGTCTCAACATCTGATTGATTCTCCTTACTCTTTAAACCCATTTTAACAAGTGTTTGATAACATTTTGAATTTTCTGAAAATAGCCAAGTTCAACATAACTCCAGTGTGTGGCAGGGGGAAAAAAAATCTAAGTATTACATGGTAGGAAAAAGGGAAATGTTGTCTGGGACTATAGGAAAACACAGATCTAGGGTGCATTTCTCTTGTAGGAGTCAGAAACTCCTGAGGCCACTTCATTTCTATGGGGAAAAGAAATCCACCTGGATTTCAGGAGGAGAAGATCAACAGTCCCGGTCAGAAATCCTTTGTCAACAGAGAGTGTGAATGAAAGCTCTGGGATTCCTGGTGCAGAGACAGGAGCTGAGAAAAATGGGCTTGGTTACTTAGGAGGAAATAGAAAAAAACAAACCCAATGAAAAGAGTCAGGGTAATTTCTATGATACTAAGATAAATATAAGATAATTTTTTCTTTTAAATTGTTTTTTCATATTTCTTTGCAGGTGCTGCTACCAATAGCATCTTATTGCTCAAGTTCGTTTGTTGTATAAAACTCCTTTAGCAGCTCTGCACTGGGCAACATTTATTAGGGATTATCGAGCGAGTTTCAGCTTTTAGGGGAGAGCCTGATTTATCCCTTTTCTTTTAGAAATCCTATAGTTTGATGGCAATGTTAACATTACATCATGCATGTTGTTTCCTGGTACATCTTTATTCTTAGCTCTGGGAGAATGAATGCATAAATAAAAATCCACTGTTCCTCTGCTGCTGTGCTGCCATTTTAATCCCTATTTATCTTACTCTAAGATGCCAGAGAGGAAATTTAATGTTGAGTATTGGTTCAATAAATGTCAGGGAGGGTAGGCAGTTTATATCCTCTTTTGCAATAAACATTTAGTTCTCCTGACAAAGACAGCATTAGAATATCAGGGGGGAAAAGCTGGTCTAGTGGCCTCTGCTGCTTTCAGCAGCTGAAAATGTGGAGTGGTGCTGGTGACCAAGCACACAAACCCGAGTTTCCAAAAGTGCTAGATATGCTGTTAGAAATTCTGGTGCTTACCTGATAGAAGTAAATATTTCTTGTTCAAGAAGCTGAGTTACACGAGACTTGGTGTTGGAAAATGTCTGCAGTTTTCCTCTCATCTGTAACTACTTTGTAGGCATAAACTTTTCATGGGCGTGGTCTCTTTGCACGAGTTATTTTTTGTATGCTTTGTTTGCATTAAGATAAAGGACAATTGCATCTCTTAGCACTCAGTTAATGAATGGCTTGAGACTTATTAAGCTAAACCTGCTTGTATTAAAATGTAAGGTGGGTATTAGTTAGAAAAAGGCAGAAATACACAATTAGAATATAACATCATGCAAATTATCTACGCATTGTTACCATGTCAGGTGAGTTGAGATGGCAGGTTAAAGAACTTACTATGCAATTATTTGTTTCATGCATAGTTAATGTGTGTCCTGTGTATTTTACAGGGAGGAAAATAAGGCAAAATGGAAATGAAAGATTTTTTTTCTAAAATTAAAGGTTTATCAGTTAGAAGTAGTGAAGTTAAATCTCTTGAGTACAAGATGATTACCGTACCTATTGTGTTAGTCCTTTCCTTCTGCATTCATCAGGAGACTTTGGAGTAACTAAGCTTAATTTTTAAGGGAGCTTCTAAGATGATGAAATGCTCTCAGAACATCATTGATTGATGGAAAAATGTAAAAAAATAGTTTTATAACATTTTTTGGAATCAACTATTATAAAATGCCTGATGTATAATATTGTATTATAGGTGTTTTATATTCATTATCTGTACATAGTTTCCTATACATATCATATACTGATATATTGGTTTATGGTCTTTGCCAATACCTGAGATCCTTACTAGTGAGCTTTTCAAATACATGTAATTAAAAATTCTCCTCAGTCTTGAAACCTATTATTTCTCATCTTCATATATCCCCATGACTGATATACTTAAGAGATTTTCCATTTCTTTCAGAGCTTTTCTTATGACATTTCCAATTTTGATTTAAGCTTATGTTTAAAAACAGGAGAAAAATTCGAATGAAGCCTGCAATTTGAATTAAGAATGGAATTAGAAACACACTTTTAGAGAGAGACTTAGAGACAGACTTTCATCTCTAAGTGAGGTGGTTTTTCATGCTAAAGTTCTACTGAGCATGTGAATGCCTCCTGCAGAGAAAAGGTGCAAGAGAAAAGGAGAGGAATGGTGTGACCAGGCATGGACACACAGTCAAGTACAGCCATGGCACTGGCTGGAGATTCCTTCCTGGGCTCTGTTAGGCAGGGTCTGGCAGACTTACACAGCCAAACTGGTTCCAGGACCTGGATTTAGCTGGGGCAGGAATGGTGCATCAAAATTGTCCTGAGCAGGTGCAAAATTTCGAAGTGAGGAGAAGCACAAAGGCTGCAGAGTGTGGCTGCTGAGCCTCCTGGGCTGCCCTATGGCCAGAGGCAGGCTGCAGCAGGGCTGTGCCTGCAGGCTGTGGGGTCTGTCTTCTCTCTCTGGGGTGCTCTGTATTCATGGGGCGTTCTTGGATTCAGCCCCAAGCTTCCAGCCAGCAGCAGCCACATCCTGGAAGTAACGATGCTGTTAAGTAACTATCATGTAAGCATGTCATTCAGGCTGTCAAGAACACGGAGGCCAAGCACGATCATTTCTTTTCCCCTTCCTCTCTCCCAATTAAAGAGCTTGTTACATCTTTCTGATGGTTTAATCATTGAAAATTGTGGCCGTGAATCTTGACAAGATGCAAATGAGGGCTGCCATCTGTTGATCAGTGCTCGTGCTCCCCAGGCTCAGCGCTGAGTGGAGAGCTGGTGCTGGGTGTGCTTGCTCTATTCCCCCGGCACATGGGAGCAGTCACACAGGGAATCTGATTCAGAGGCTTGGAATGGCTGCTCCTCTCTTCACCCTCAGAATGAGTTTATTTCAAGCAGGTGAAGGACAAGTTTCCTTACAGTCACTACAGGACAACGAGGGGATGGGATCCAGCCAGCACGGGTTTAGGAAAGGCAGGTCCTGCCTGGCCAACCTGACCTCCTTTCATGAAGCTTTGTTGATGAGGGAAAGGCTGTGGATGTTGTCTACCTGGACTTCTGTGAAGCCGTTGACATTGTTTCCCACAACATTCTCCTGGAGAAACTGGCTGCTCATGGCTTAAACAGGTGACTCTGATGGGTAAAAATCTGTGTGGGTGGCGGAGGTGGCAGTTGTGAATGTGCCTCCTCCGGGCGTGGAGGCAGATCTTTTGATTTCTACTCGTTCTTTGGAGGTGAGTTACACGCTTTAACGTGCTTTATGTGGAGAAGTGGTTTGGGTTTTTTTTTAAACTACAGGCTGATAACATCATTTGGCTCTGTCTGGTTCTTGAATTGTGAATAATCATTTCCTATCACCTGTTCCAGGCTGTTTAAAATTTTAGAGCGGTTATCCTACATCCCCTCAGTCATATCTTTTTCCAGCTGAAAAGCTGCATTCTATTTAGCCTCTTCTCATGTGGAGAAGTCCATTGACTGACACGGCTGATTTCTTTCAACTTTCTTTGCTGAAAAGTTATCATACTGGAACTATTTTTGGTCATTAGAAACTTAGAAAGTATCATGTTGTATTTGAAATTACTTAAAATACTGTACTCTACTAACAAAAGGGTTAACAATTCTGAATTGCTGCTTTCCCCTTGTCTCTCTCCCCCAAAAAATCCCCAAACCCAAAGACAGCCCTGTGTACAGTAATTCAAACGGAAGTCTTATGTACAGTAATTCACTGTGAGGATGTCTGTTCTATCCAGTCTGTTCCTTCCTTCTGACAGAGTCATATAACCCTTGCTGACATTTAGCAGAAGTTGTTGCTGCAGGTTGAAGCAGAACAGAACCACCAATTTCATAGTAAATTGTTTATGGATGAAGCAAAGTTAATGTTTTCTATAATCTACCAGAATAGGACCCCTATAACATCAATAATCTATTATATGATGGCAAGATAGTTGATGTTTTATTTTTTTTTCTGGTCCAATCCCAGGCTCGGAGCAGGCTTGACTTTTAAGCCAGCTCTGCACTTGAAAGATGGATCAGTTTTCTCATGATGCTGGCACACTGGTGTATCTACTGTCTTTTATTTTGGGTTGTATTTGCCTTTTTTTTCCCTGATTTTGATGTTTAAAAAAGAAAATTGTTTTTTCCCACTCAAATAATGTTTTTACAGCCTGTGGGTTTCGAATTGCATTTATAAACATCAGTGCACAATGAGCTACTTTAGATTTAATTGCTATCTATTTCTAAACTTTAATGTATACTTCTTATTTTAGTACTTGGACTACTCAGCACCATCAGTTGAAATCTTGAGAGCAACAACACAGTTGTCGTATATTTGAGCTTATACATGCTCCCTGGATCTATTTTATGAGTCTTCTCAACAACGACCTTTCAGGTAGATTCATTTCTGCTCTGCTTTTACTGTCTACCTTGGAGAGAATTTTTGGACAACTTTTAAGGCATAGTAACCACATAGCTCCTGTTTCCTGCATTTTCTTCTGGTAATAAAGTAAAGAAAGGGAAGCCCAGCTGTACTGTTCTTCCTGAACTAAAGAGCCAAGAGGTTTTGCTCTCCTTTTCTCTTACAATGGGCTGGCTCAAAGTCTTTTGCCATGCTCTGTTACAGCTGATCACACCTGCAGAAGCTGATCCTTGTGTCTCCAGCAGAATTGGTTTTGAAGCTTTCAGAGGGACAAACCTGTGTCTGCTACCATGTATTTTGGATTTGGTGTGTCCCTTTGCGACCCTCCTGACAATTTGGGGTTTTTTTTGATGCTGGTAAGATACCAAGTCAAGTAGTTTCCTGTCTGGGCTAAGAACTGAGAAGAGGGAATTAACTTTATTATCACCTTTTGGTTTTTTAGAAGCTGGATTTTCACAGCATTCCATGTGGGAAAAGTCCCAAGGCCCACATTTCCTACAGTAGACACAGGATCCAAAGGGCAGATTCTACTGCTAAAAGATTCATTCTCTGAGGACTGACTTGTCTTTTGCTGCTGCTCTTCAGTTAAAATAAATACAGTTCTGTTGCAGTGTAGAATATGACCAGCTTTAATATAATCTAAATTGCTAATTGGAAAAACATTAAATTGAGCATAGTTTCTGGTTAATAATTTTTATGGTCTGGTCTCACATAGCTCCTAAGTGTCTTGTAAAACTGGGTTTCTATGCAGAATGGCTGTTATTTGTGTTCATTTGGAAGCTGAAATTCTGCTAATACTAGATGCACATGGTTAATAATGGTTTATAAAGATGCCAGAACCCTGGTAGCAAAAGGACCGGCTGTATTTGAAACACTTAGACTAAATGCTGCTTAGGAGCTTATATAACCTACTTTTTCTTTTTCTCCTATTTTGATAAATTGGCTTTGCTGCCAGTTAAGCGGTGAAAGCTTGGACAAGGGAGTTTCTTGAATTCATTAACTTAAAAAAATGTTTTTTTTAAGAGAATTAAAGTTAGTTTATAGAACAGAAGTCTCCTGCAAAACAACAGATGCAAATGACAAAGCATCAGAGATTTTAGTGTGGCTTTTTCTTTCCATACGTACTGGGGTAGTGAATCTCTCTAATGTGTATCCAGACCGATGAGACAGACATTACAGCTATTTTGCCCTGAAGTTTGGTACTGGAGAGATACTTTCCCCTCAGCATACAATAAATAAACAGTACATTTATGGCAGTGGACTTAAGGTGATGTAAAAGTTGAACTTAATAAGCACCTAGAAGTTTGGCTGTTTATCTAGATGTCTTTGGTTTGTTTTCCTTGGAGGAATATCAATATTTTCCTTTGACTAAAATATAGTGTTTAGGTCCATCATCCTGGCATTGTTGCCCTTTTAGCCTTCTACCTAAACTTAGCTGTTTACCTAAAAAAACTCTTATATTGCTTTACTTAAGGTAGTTTTGTTCTGCATTCATCACATCTGATCTTTCATCAATTGACTCTTTCACTCCTAATTTGTGCCATGAATGGCGATGTGCTGGCACTTTTCAGATACTGCACAGACAGTTGTTCGTTCAGTTTTTAAATCTGTGTGGCCAAAAATTGACAAAGGAAGTCCAGAGATTTTGATTATTTATTTACACAAAATATTCAGCCAAGCACAATGCCAGTTGTTTGAAGGCAGTATTTTTAATGGCACAGAGGTAGGATATGACCTGCCACCATCACAGTGCTGAAGAACAAGCAAGGCTTCTTCTCATTCACTGTGATGGTATTCTCCAGGGCATGGTGAATGTACTGTAGCAGGATGTACTGTAATGAAACTGGAGACCATCATAATAACTAATAACATGTCACTGTGTGACTGACAGCGTATGCTTTGGATAGCTCAAACTTTTTGAAATAACCCAAGATGAATAGAAATGTTTTGTGCTCTTTCCCACCCCGTTATTTTTTTTTCTAATTTTAAATTGAACAAATTTTTTTTTAAAGAAATCAATATCCCTGAATTCTTTGCCATCCAGCACAACATTAGAGAAAACCAAACAGAACGTAAATATGCTGAATATGATTAATTTTCTTTGCCAGACACAAGAACAAGATACAAGTTAAACTAAGAGTATTTCATAGAATTGCATTTATTTCTTCACAGGGTGACTTTTAAATGTCACCATTCTTTTAAATTCACTTGAAATCCAAGAATCAAATTTACTTTTTCGTTATTATTTTTGCATTAGGCTGTGAGAATTTACAGCTTGTTTATTCTTCAGTCTCTGAATTACATTAGAGCTGTTGATTGTGTAATGTTCCAGGCAGGCACATTTTCTTTGCATGCCACAAACAATGCATTTTCTGTATTTCTCCTTGTTCTTGCTTTAATTACTGGGAAAATTTCCATGAAATGGGATTTTATTTTATAAGAATTTAACCCACTTGTGCTACTGAATCCCATTATAGTAAGAGCATAAATGTCAAGGGGATAAGTAGCAGGAGGGGATGAAATCTTATGGAGAAAGTACTCCATTTAAAATAAACCGAAATTTATGTCCAAGAGATTTGTAAATTATCTGCATAGGTGAAATATTGTACCCTCACATCTAAAAAGCTTTCACTTCCCTTCAGGAGTGTTCACAACATGGAGTTTCTGTTCTCTTTTATTAACACACTTTATGAGAAAACAGAATGTTCAGAAAATAATTCTTGCAATATTAGAAAGAACCCATTAATTCTTATCTTTATTTATTCAGTATGTAATTTCCACAGAAAATTATTTTCATTAAAAGTGATATGAGCTCTGAGCATATTTATACCCCCCTATTTCTTCTAAGGCTGCAAGTCATCAGTGTATTTTGACTCTGTAGGATAAAAATGGGAAAAAGGAAGTTCTCTGGCTAATGACCCTGTGAAAATGTGTGAACTTTTAATGTCTTTTTGTGGTTTACATCTTTGTCTTTTAGCATTGTCCATAAGAACCTCTGAATTCTGGGTTTTTTCACGTTTGTTTTCTCTACTGGGCTACCAGTGTGGGGATGTCCTTACACCAGTTTAATGCTGACGGTTTTGGCTGATGGACAGATCTTTTCTGGTTAGCTTGAAACCAAGTTTCTGTATTATGGCTGTGAAGTCAGAAAAGAACACTTTTATGCAGAGTTTTAGAATGCCTTTGCATGTTTTTAGAAAACTCATTGTTGTCAGGAGTTGAGAGAAAAATGATATTTATATAACATAAGCACCTGCTTAGGCTTTGGGCATAATGTAGACTTATAAAAGGCTTAAGTAGTAGTGATGGGGATGTGCTGCTTTTGTTCACTTGAATAAAAACTTGCAGCTTGTTAGAAATCAACAATAAGAATATTTTACTGAGCCAGAGCTTTGCTCTCTAGGTTTTTTAGTTTGGGTTAGTTTGTTGGTTTTTTTCTGGTTTTGGTCTGTTTGATTGTTTTTTTTTTTTTTTTTAGTTACATTTATTACTATATGCTGTTTCTCCCTTTCTCATTTTTCCCTTAGTAAATCCAACTTGTAAGAGTACAAAAATGTTGGAAGTTTTTTTTCCAGAAAGCTCTAAAGCAGTAGATATAAACAAATGCCAAAGTCAGAGCTTTTACTGTTTAAAGTGTTGGCTGTGTTACAGTTAAGGTTGGCAATTACAAGGGGTGCAGTGTTCCAGTTAAGATCACTTGTTGCTGTGGCTCTCCCACCTCTCTGATCTGCTGGCATCCCCTCCGTTGCTTGTAGGAGACACTCAGCTGCCCTGTGAGATCTAACTTCCCGTTGCTCAGGGTGACTTAAAAGTCGGCCTGGGCTGGTATTTTGCAAGAATCAAAGTTGCTTAAACAGCACAGAGAAATGGTTATTCGTCCCTTTAAAGCAGGAGATTTTGCACAGTGGAAGAGGCCTAGAAACAATCAGCACAGAATGGAGTAGGGCTAAAGAATTCTGTAGTCTCTGCTTAAATCATCTGCCCGATAAGATAATCCTGTGCACACACTCCTCCCACCCCACCTTCCCTCAGAGTTCCCAATTACTCTCAATGCCCTCAAGTTCACTGCCTGACAGAGATTCCTGCCTCTTCAGTGGGGAAGTAGGGGACAGAGAGAGCGAATGGCTCGGGTGAAATGAATCATGTAGAGCACAGCTGTAGTTCATGGATTTGGGCTGCCTTTTCAATCCCAGACCTGCATTTGTTCCCAGCACAAAGAGGCTTGTGGTCACTATAAACAGGATTTTTACAGACTGCCATATGCTGTGGAGTTCTCCCTGCACTGAAGTGCTCAGCATCTTCAGCACTGAGTACATTTATGAAATTGTTAATACGTGCAGAGACACTTGTGCTACTTATGTTCCCTCCTAGAAGTGGTAGACAGAAATATTGCTATTCCTATTTTTGGAGTACTTTTGGTGAGCTTACACTAGAAAGGTCACCTACATATTCCTGTGGTGCCTTGTGCCAGGGAATAGGGTCTCTAGGCACTACCACGAAAACAAATAGTATTTCCTAATTATAACAGAAACCAAGGATTGTTGGAGGTGGAGTATGAGTCACAAGTCTCCAAAGTACAGTAGATGTTATTTAACATTTCCTTTGCACTTAGAAACATTTATAAGATTGTGCTCTTCACTAGAATAGACATTTTGCAGAATTTGAGTGAATGACTGCCCTATTTCACTTCAATAAACTCAATGGGAAAAAAAAATGGAAAATCTACACCCTCTGTACAATAAATGTCCATTATATTTCCATTTATCAAGGACATATTTGCGTCCTATTTGTAGCCATTTTCTTTCCTGAATGTGTTCTAACCATATTAGGGTGTTTTTCAGAGATAGCTGTGAGGATGGGGTGCAGCTGACAAGTTTGTCCATGTTTCAGATGCTGTGCTAGAAGGGGCATCAGCCAGGCAGCTTTTTAATAATCTCTTTTTATCTGTAGCTGCAATATTAGCAAACAGTATTGAAGAATGATTCACATTCTAGCAGGAGCTAGCTTCTTCCATTTACTCCTAAAACTGCTGGATCCCTGTAGTGCCATTTTTTTCTCTCTCTGTTTTTTAACTTGCTCAACTTGTTTTTAGCGTGATGGTGCTCAGTGTGGACTCACGTCTCACTACTCCGAAATTACTCTGAGTTCTTTGATCATAAAAGAATTTCAAGTTAGTATGGGTCGGGGTAGGCAAAGAATTAATAGGCAGTGGTGGTGTTGATTTTTATTCTCTGGAGGTCCAATTCACACCAATTTTTTGCATAATGCTGTTCCTGACAGTGTGGATTTCTGCATTTCAATTATTGTTGCTGGGAGTCAAGTGAAGACGCGTGTTCTCAGACACACATTTGATTGTTGCCTCACCCCTCTTGCAGTCCAGTAAGGAGTGTGTAACTAGAAACGTTCCACACTACAGGTACACGTATAGGTCATGCGCAGACTAAATAATCCCCTTTCAAAAAAAGTTGCTTTTAATTTTTTTCTCCTGTTTTCAGAAATCAGAATTGTCTTACTGTGAACTGTACCTGTTATCAGGGTGAGCTCAGGAGATGATCTGTCTTTTTATTTGGGGATGTGAAGTGTCTCACAGTGATGAGCAAGAAATGAAACCTCCTCTGACAGAACAGGAAATGCCTCTTGATCAGAAGCTTTATCACTACTGATAATGCAGTGCTTTAACCTCTCCAGATTTAATAAGACTATATATCCTTTATTTTTGGTACTTTTTCTGTTCTTGTGGGAGTTGATAGTTATGATTTTTGTGATCAGTGTAAATCATGCCTTCACTGTGTAGTTAAAATGAATTCTATCCAATGAGAACAGCAGTGCAACGAAATGACCCCCACCCATCTGATAGTGCCTGCCTTTGTTCCCAAAGCATTATCTCCTCTGGACTCTGGCTGGACAGACACTTGGCTGGACTTAAAAGTCTTCCGAACAAGTGGTACAATGCAATTCCTGGTACTTCAGGCTTTTTCTTACCAGAGGATTGGCCTCTGGCTACTCACAACTCACATAAAATGCTTGTCACAGGATTTGGGGTAAACCAGACAGCCTGGGTGTTCGTCTGTCCTTATCACAAATAAGGCCTTAGAGATGTGAATGAATCCTCTGCTGGGGACAGAACTCTCCTGGTGTGTGTGTCCTGGGGAGAGGAGACAGGGAGAGGGGCCTCCCTGGCTTGCATTTGTGTGTCTGTGTTTGCATGATTGCTGAGTTCATCCCACACTTTGTTCCGAATAATGCACTTGGCACTGACACAGAGGTCTTCAACAAAGCATCTCAAGGCATTAAAAAACTTTCAAGAGCAGCCTACTAGAGATTAACAGCACTGTTAATAGAGTATGTAGGGCAATACTCTGATGTTAACTTTTTCATCAAGCTGTGTCATTAAATTACAGCTGAAAATCTTTGTCAGGGTCTTTTTTTGAAGAATGTCATGCTGGAAAAATAATCAAACAAGTTGTTTTAAACATTTGCTAAATCAAGCCTCTTATTTAAAATCAGTTGTTACATTTTTAGAAAAGTAATATTTTTATGAACTTCAGAAAGGAGGGAGGGGAAAGTTGAAATTAAATTTTCATGTGAGATAATAAAGTAATTTAATCAAGGCTCTAGGATATGTACAGCACCAAGAAAGTTAATTAAGGCTATGTGGGGTAGGAATACAATGTACTCCCAACAAAAGCTTCGCTCCCAACATCTGTAACTTCTCTTTATTATTTTAATGTCAGTAGCCCTCTCATAACTAAAATTATTATTCATTTGTATATATCATTCATAGATTTGGGAAAGAGCTAATTCCTTGTGATTTTAAAGTAATGTCTGGAATATATATTTTGCAAAGAGAAATGTTTTATTTATTTTTTTATAGTAAAAAAAATTGTCATTTTCTGAGCCAGTGGTTAAGCAGAAAGAAACTACAAATTCATGCAGTTTGATGCATGTGATGCACAGCAAAAGCCCTCTTAAAAATTACTCAATGAATAATGTTGAATCCCTTCACTTATTTCATATTTGCTGCAGTGAAGTAGTAAACCATTAAGACCTATCATTCATGTGAAGGATAATTTTAGATAAATATAACTTTTTGAACATTTGGTGGGAAATATGGGTAGTAAAATTTTGCTGGCAGTTATATATCAGTAGGAATCTTTGCTTGCAAGAATTTGCTAAATATCTTGACTACCAATAGCGGCCTTTCAGCAGTAAAAGCAGTAAATTTGAACTTCCAGCATAGGAAAGGAAGCTTAGCTTGATGCTAAAGAGCACCTCTCCTATCTCTGCTGGTGCCCTGTGTGACCTCTATAAGACAAATTTCCCTTTTAAAATATACCTGATGTTTATAAGCATGAGAGCATCCTAAGACTCAATAAAGTGGAAAGAATCTTTGCCTTTCTCTTTTGTTGTATCCTCATGATTTTTATTCTTCTTGCTTTCTCTTACTTTTCCCAGCTCTTGTTTTGCCTCTCATATCTTTGGGCAAAGAAATCTGAAATACGTTCAGAGCCTCCTAAATATCTGTGATCATTGTTTTTATGTAATGTGGACACTTTTGGTCCACAGGGACACAAAATGTAGCCCTGTCTGTTCTGGAATTAGCAAAGCCTTGGCAGGAAAGGAAAACTGCCAATGTTGGTAGTGTTTGAGTTTCCTCTGTTGTTGGAATGAAGCCACTAATCCATCACAGGAAGAAAAAGATGATATCAGAGTAAATAATTTTTGTAACATGCATTAAAAAGTCATAGCTTCAACTTTAGTCATGAAGCTGTGTAAATTTTTCTGAGTTTCACATTTCAGGTGCAATAAAAGTGCTGATATTAATTCCAAATCTGTATGTGCTAATAGATACAGCAAAATCTTTCTTCCTGTCACTGACAAACAGGGGATTTTTTTTTTCTGCTAGGCAAAATGTGACATTTACCCTTTAGAAGATCTATGTTTTGAAAGGTGTGGTTTTGTTTCTTACATGCTTGGGGCAGAATTTGGGTTAACCCTTGTGAAGGGAAATGTTTCACAGCAGTTTAAAGCCTCATTTGAAGAAACAAATTAAGAGGTGTAGTCATTTTTTGTAGTGTGAGGCTTCTTGAAGTTCTCAGGTTACAAAGTGGTATTGGATGGTGAAATTTCATCCCTGGAAATTATTAAAACGTGAGCACTAACAAAATACAAGGTAAAACTCAAAGAGCAAACACTTACTTGCCTATCAGCAGTTGCTCGAGGCTTCTGAAAGGAAACCCAGCAGGCTGAGAACATCTTCTGAGGAGTTGAAAAATTGTGCATTATGTTACATTTTCATTAAGGAGCTGTATAGGAGTAATGATCTACAGAATAGTACAGAGGAATTCTGGTAAGCTTTTCTCCAAAAGAAACACTGACTTTTACTATAGAGCCAACAGTAGTGAAACCAATTATTTCCTTTCTCCAGAATCATTGATTATATGGTATTGCAGTTTTCAGTATAAATATGGGTCAAAAAAACCCTGTAACTTTTTTATCTTGCAATTTTTTTTTCCTTGAAGTTCTTACAGCCTAATGAGGTATCAGCACTGGCAAGAGATGCTAAATAAACAAATACACAGGTGACAAGGAGAAAATGAAAAAGACGACATTTAAAATAGCTGAATTTTGGCTTAAGTCTTTGAAGCCTTTAGTGAAACCTTTTTTTTCATAAAGAAAAGAAAATTAATAGCAATTTGTGCCAAAGTGAATGACTGGAATACCATTGCGAAAACAACAAGGCTACAGGGGTGAAATACTGACCCATTTCAGGTTTTCTGTGGAGGTTTTGGTGTTGGTGTTTGTGGCCTGGCCTGGTCTTACCATCTGGTTGTTATCTCTTCAGTTACAAAAATTTTTATTTTTCAGCCTTTTGAATTAACATTGATGTGATTTTGCAATTTATATCAAGTCCAAAAGTTTCTTGTATAGGACTTCTGTTGATTTATCATTACATCAATTCATCAATAGATGAAAGTACAAGGTATTTTTTGAATGCTTTTCTCGCAGTATCTAATGGATACTGGCAGCCCGGAGGGCCAACCCTGTCCTGGGGGGCATCAGGCATCGCCAGCCAGGCAAGGGAGGGGATTGTCCTGCTCTGCTCTGCGCTGGGGCAGCCTCACCTTGAGTCATGGGGCAGTTCAGGGCACCACAATTTAAGAAGGGTAGAAAGGCATTAAAGAGTGTCCAAAGGAGGCTGTGAGGATGGTGAAGGGCCTTGAGGAGAAGCCATGTCAAGGAGCAGCTGAGGTCCCTTGGTCTGTTCCACCTGGAGAGGAGGANATGGGGCAGTTCAGGGCACCACAATTTAAGAAGGGTAGAAAGGCATTAAAGAGTGTCCAAAGGAGGCTGTGAGGATGGTGAAGGGCCTTGAGGAGAAGCCATGTCAAGGAGCAGCTGAGGTCCCTTGGTCTGTTCCACCTGGAGAGGAGGAGACTGAGGGGAGACCTCATTGCAGTTAGAACTTCCTCGTGAGGGGAGGAGGAGGGGCAGGCACTGATCTCTGCTCTCTGGTGGCAGGAGCTGAGGGAATGGCCTGGAATTGTGCCAGGGGAGGCTGAGGTTGGATATCAGGAAAAAGTTCTTCACCCAGAGAGTGGTTGGGCGCTCAAGGGCAGTGGTCACAGCTCCAAGACTGGCTGTGTTCAAGAAGCTTTTGGACAGTGCTCCCAGGCACAGTGTGTGATGTGATCCTTGGGGCTGTACTCTGCAGGGCCAGGAGTTGGACTTGGATGATTCCTGTGGGTCCCTTCCAACTCAGGATACTCCATGATTCTGATAATTATTCTGATGTCTCCCCTCTTGTCTAATGCTGTACAAATGCCAGTATTACGCTATGGCTAAGCTCAGCACAAATAGAGATGGGAAAGGGATAGGAGGGATTTATTTCACTTTCCAAAGCCCTGTTGTAAGCTGCTTGGTGGACTTTTATTGTTATTTTAATTTATGCATTTTTTGTAGCTAAGTCAAAGTAAGAACTGTACTGAAGCACCACCTCCAACCATGTTACAGTCTACCCCTCTGCATAATATACAGGCATTATTGGTCATTACAAAATAAAAGAGTATTTCAGAGAACAGAAAATGCTTTGATGTTTTTTAAATGCAGTATTTTGACTTCTCTCTCATTTCAAAAGAACATTTTGTCAGAAGGAGAAAAGCAGCAACATTTTAGGACACAAACAAATCTCTTGGTTTGAATGACTTTTGTCAGTTGACCTAAAATTGAATTTCTCATTATTTTTAAAAAGTTGTTTTCAGAAAAACTTTTCTTCAGAAAATACCACTTCAATTAGCTGAAACTGTTTTATGCATTTTAAACTCATCTGCCAGAAAACCAAATAAAAACCCCACCATTATTAACTGAGCTGTAAGCAGAGGAATTTAATCATAGAAATTATAGCAGCATATAACTTTCCTTGCAAATAAAGCGTATTTGTTCATGCATAAAAACCAGATTTTGCACCAATCACAAAAAGTGTGTTTTCATGAAAGACACATTTTCAAGTGTCACATGAGTAAAACATTTGATGTCCCTAATCGCATATAACATAACTCCCTCTCTGTCTTCCTCAGCAAAATCTTTTCTGAAAAGAAAGGCAATCTTTGATTACTATGAAGGAAGAATCCTACTGTTACATTATACTAGGGATAAATGGGGGAGCTTTTCTTTTTCTTTTGCAATTAGTCTTGAAATAAAAGAGTTATGAACACAAACAAAGAAACAAAACCTGAGTTTTCGTATGAGGGATTTATTACTCACTAAAATTTCGTCTGTAGCAGTCTCCTGGAGTGGAAACATCAATATATTTAATTGGTGTATTAGCCAATTATTTTATGGAGGTATTGCATGAGAAAACTATTGTGTTAAAGATATGTCACATGGTCCAAGTTGCTCTCAAAATTTTAGCAGAGATGTTACGAAATCCTCAAATATTTACTTTCTTGCTGGCAGGAAGAGATGCTGCACAAGCTGTTAATGGTATTAGAGAAATCATGCTGCCGTAGAGCGTCTCAAATCCAGTTTTGCAAGATGGTATTTTCTTTTGAGGCTTACATGGCATTGTATTACCTGGTAGACTTTAAATGTTAATAGCACCATTATCTATGTATATGATTCACTTTTATTTGTTCTGTAACAGGATTTTAAAAAATAGCACTCTAATCCAAGTAGAGCTTTGTGGAGGCATCTGTTTGGAAATCCTTCTGCCTTTACAGAGATGGTCAAGAAAAGGAGAGAAACTGCAGAAGGGGTACAAAGTGGAAGGGAGTGACATGTCTTGAGGGACACAAAAAGAAATAAAGTTTCACAGCTTTCTTCATAAATCTTCTTGTGTTACCCTTTTTAGTGGAATTTTAATGTCGAAGCCTTTTTTAAGGCTTCTTATCTTTGGCCTTTTAACACTGAGATTTTTGTTCCTTGGTTTGGGTTAGTATATATTTTGCATGATTTGCAACAGTATGATTTATTTCTTTTCCTTGAGACTGTTGCATTTTTAATACCTGTATTGCGTTACATTCTTAAGTGGATGTATTTCAAGTTAGCCAATATAGAGCCTTTGAATTATAAAATATGGCTCTTTTAAATTTAAATCAGTAATAAGGAGTTTATGTTTTTAAATGTTTATGATTCAGGTTTTCATATTACATGTATTTTTTGCATTTTCTGCTGTATCAACACATAAATACGTAAACCTAGGAATTTCAGTTAAAAAGGAGATTCTTGTTCAGGAAGGTACCTAAGTGTGCATTTAGCTGAAAACAAGCAGAGAGATATCTTCAGAAACAGGACTGAGAGATAGCTAATTCAGAATTAATCATGATTAATTTCTGGATCAAGGGCAAGGCTGGCAGTTCTGGTGTGGTTCAGGCAGGAATACATTTCTTCTGTATCCTTTGTAGTGCAGGCGGTCAAAAGAAATGAGTTACAGTGAGATTTCCGTTGTATGATTCATACCACAGTTGTTCCTTAACAGTGTGATTCACACCCATGAAAACATGGTGTGATGAAAAGCTGTCCACTTTGTGAAATCACAAATTGGACAGCTTTTTCCTTCGGTTTATTTTTTTCCCTTTTTTATTGTATCTTAACTTCAACAACCAACTCTCAGGATTTAAAGACTGCTCACAGATTTCTCTACTGTGCGTTGCATAAATATGCAAATATCTGTTCTAAATGATCTTCACGTTTTGTGCTAATTTTGAGAGACCTTTTGGCCCTTGCATTACAAGTCCTTCTAGAAGTCTCTGGTGATTGCTTTCTTCTTGCCTTCCACTAGCGCTGCTCCCTTGGTCTTATCATGGTCTGCACCTCAGGGGCTGGAATGCAGAGCCAGATGTGCTGTCATTAAAAGTGGAAAAAGAGAAGAGCCATAATGGAAAAGAGTTTGGGTGAACTCTATTGCTTCTACTGGTCATGTTGGTCATGTCTTGCTGGCTTGACAGTCTTGGTTGGAGCCATAACAAACAAGGGATGGACAAACCAGGGAAATGTACAGTACTCCAGCCTTCTCTAAACTTATCAGCGAGGTTTCTTCTGCGATCAACAGAGGGACGCCTTCAATGGGTGATTCATTAGACCTGCCCTTAATAGGATAAGTCACCCTGGAGCTGTATGTGTGTTTCTATTGACTTGGCTTTGTAAGTGAGCTGCTTGAGTGAGGCGCCTAACTTTACATACCTGGAGTTAAGCTGAGATAAGGCTCTTAGAAGTGCACTAGAAGGAAAGACTAATTTTTCTAATGCTGGGCAAAAGTTGTTGTTGGAAATAGAATGTTGCTCATAACCCCATTTAGCTGTCTTGCTGAAATGAAAAGTCATTAGGTGGTGTTGGGTGCTGTACAGATCTCTGTAAGGGACTGGGGTTTAGACACCTAATGACATGGGATATTCAGGTTTTCAGTAATGATCATTTCATGATAATTGCTTACGAAAAACAAAGTATTGGGGTCAAAGTGTTTTAGACACTAAATAGGACTGTATGAAACGCATAAAAACCTAATTGCGCATCAAGGAAATATCCTTGGCTTTAAAAGAGGCCGTATAATGAGTCATTAGTGATATTTTCCTGAGCAGTCTTTTGAAAACTTCCCCCTTAATGTTTAAGTGAAAGGACATTATTTTCCTGTGAACTAAAGAACTGGGCAGTTAAGACCAAAAGGCATTTACAGTGTCATTCAAACTGAATGTCATTTGTTATTTGAAACCAATGTTTATGGGTCAGAAATTGGCACTTAATTGTAACTACTTTTAGGGCTTTTTGGATGGACTGGTGAAACCATAAAGAAAAGGAAATGACACAAGAAACCAAAACAAAACTAAACAAATGGAAAAGAAACTAGAAAAAACCTAAACCACTCCATTAGTAGATACAACTATCGCTCTTCTTTTGTCCAACACTGACTACCTCTGACCTTGGGAAAACACTCCATCATCCTGTCTTTGCCTGTGTCCTTGGCTCCACTGTTACTCTGAATTTCCACAACGTACTGTGGAAGTGTGGAAGCATTCCAGGATGCCCACAAAACTCTGTATGTACAGCCCACCAGGAAACTGGTGGCCTTGCCTCATAAAGGGACAGCGCAGGAGTTTGGAAGCTTTGCTACCCAGTAGCAGAAATGTTTGTCCTGTCTCAAAGACTTCAGCTTGTTTCCCAAAATCCTGTGCCAACAATAGTAGAGGTTGGTACTCCTTGTATGATGGCATTAGAAGGAGAGGGCATTCAGCAGCACCATGGCAATGGACCCAGAAAGTTGCTGAGGTTTTGGACATTGTCTTTTACTGCATCAGCATCAACTGGACAGAGTGGAATTACTGGGATAGTGTTTGAGTAATTTTAAATATACACTGTGCCTTTTGGAATCAATGAGCTCACTCCAGCTCTATTTGTGAATTGTAAATAGCCCAAGTACCAGAGCACTGGCATACAGTGCTGGGGGGGTCACAGGAAATACTGTACAAAGATGATTATTGAATGAATTTCTTTTTTGTTTGTGAAACAGACAATCTACAGGTCCTAGCAAGAAACTATCATACCCAGACTCTACTTAACTTCTCCTTGTATGATTTAAAAATATGTTAAAATGTAGATACTTATTCACAGCAACTGACTTGATATAATTTCAGCCAGCAAAGATCTTAATATTACTAGACACGTGCTAAATGATCTGTATTGACCAAGACTTTCTGATCAGAGTCAGATGTACAGAGGTCAGTATGTTACAGGAGTTTTATCATGCTGTTTTTCTGTGCACAAGTGGAATGAAGTCACGTTTCGTCAAAATACTGAAGGCATAAAGATGATGAATACAGAGATTTGGAGAAAGGCAAGAACTCACACTTAGAGGAATATTTTTATAGAAAAATCAGCAATACATATATACAATTTCTATAGTCACTTATACTTCTGAGTAATCAAGCTCTAAATTTTCCGTGGTCTTGCAATTGCTATAATGCATCAGTTTCAGAGTAGGAAGCATACAGGTGGTAAATCTTAACTATCTCATAATGTATAAACATTCATAGACTTATTCAAAAGCTGCAGACCAACAAGTCTGAGGGGTTACTGTATCAGAGAAAATGTCCTGCAGTTTTTTCCACTTCCAGATGATTCATCCAAAGAAAAAAAAATGCAGGTTGTTTTTTCCTTTTACATATTTTCCAAAATTAAGCTGTTAGTGACCCTAATGAGTTCTGCCATTATATCCTGTATCATGTCGTGCCCATCCTGTCACTTTAAATATCAGACACTAACTTTGTGTATGCACTGAATTGTGGGATGCTCAGCTTTTCTTTAGAGCACATTGGAAGTGCTGGAGGGACTGCGAGCTTTGGGTCAGCTCTGGAGTCATTCAAGTGTGAATTGGCTGTGAGTTTCTGCTGCCAAGTCTGCCGGGGAACACAAAAGATCTGTTTTCATTTCCTGCCATGAGTAAATTCGCAGGGAGTTTGTGCATTCCTTTTGGCAAAGAAAGACTTGTTCAGATTGTGTTTAAAACATGTAAAAGTCCACTTCCAGAAGATTTTTCAGGTGTTCTTGATTTTTCTCTGAAGCCTTTCTGTTCAGTAATCCTTATGAGCCACATTGTCGTGAGAATAATATTCTAGCTGTGGATTTGAGTACGCATATATTGAATGTGTTGGGTTTTTTGAAAGATCCTTTATTACGCATTCTTCTGATTATCTCTTTGCACAAAAATAGCTTTAGATGAATGCTCTTGAAGGAACTGCTATTAAAACACCCAGAGCAGAAAACACCCGAACCCCACTGAAAAAGAGACTGCAAATTCACATCTGAATACAAACTTTGTGGCTGAAGAAGCTCACAAGAAGTATTCATTCTGAAAATCTGCTCCATAATTTTTCATTGAATTGGTCCTTTTGAAAATGACAAATTATACCTTGATGATCTTTTCCAACCTTGACCATTCTAGAGCAGCTGGGTAAATGCTGAGGAGAGGGAGGAGGGAGGGAGAGCGTGAAGAAACAATAATTCCATCCCTTAATAGGTGTTTTCACCTGTTGTTACTAATTGTTGCAAATGTCATGGATTGAGTTAGTTACTTGGTAAAAGCAAGATATTTTATTACAGTATAATTAACACCCAGCCAGTGTATGTCCAAGGCAGTAAACTTGAGGGGCAGTCCTTACCTATACTTGCTGCTTAGAGGTTCACACCCTGACACTCGCTTTCCTTGTGCAGGATCTGAGTTAACATTTCTCTGTACAGCTAAGTCACAGTCTCATTGTTTTACTAAGCTCCAGACTCACTGGTGTACAGGGAGTGTCTGCATTTTGTGGGAAGGTTTTAACCATTAACCCCCCCCCAAATTATAGATGGATTTCTAAATACTTTATACTTTACCCATTAGAAATCGTATGCAACTGCCTGCAGAGGAGCTGTGTCCATGAGCAGTTGAGTTTCATGTATTTTCATGATTTGGGGCCCTCTTTTCTTCAGTCCAGTCTTGTTTTTTGCATTCTGCTCAGAAAGGGTCTTGGCTTTTCTGGAGCTTTCCAGTCTTCTGTGTCTCTTGATTCTTCTGATCAACCTTCAGATGCTGAGATACAATTATATGGGGAATTTATAAGGCAAATCATAACAAGAGTTAGGTATTTTTTATCTTTTTTGCATACAGATTTCCAGGCTGCTTCAGTTGCTAGAGCTGAAGAAATTTTTTTCTTAATGTTGAGTTTGATTTAAGGTTTCTATATTTATATTTAAAATGAGAACTTTCTAGCATGCATCTATGTCTTGTGCACTTTTTGAGGCTTTGCACTTATAGTTTCTAAGCCCTTAGAAAACATAAATTTTGCTCACATAGGCCTTATGAGCCAAGAAAGCATTTTTATGCTCTTTTGCTCTGGCCAACCAAGTATTTGGATATTGAATCACCTGTTCAAGGTTACGAATAAAATCCGTGAAGGTCAAGGGTTTTAAAGTAATATGTATTAATCTCAGGACAGTTGCTTATTTTTATAAGGTTATATTTTGCTTAAATAGATGAACACTCACAGTAAAAATACTCCCAGTCAAAGCCTCTACAGTCATGATTTTTTTTTCTTACAAGAGATAGATGCTGTCTGATACGCTGAATCTAGAAGGTAAATTGAAGACTACCAGTTTAGATTTATTATTTTCCGCCAAGGGAATGCACTGCACTTTGGAATGGAGCCTCAATTTGCAATTAGTATTTTTAGGCACATTTATGAATGTACAAATTTACTTTTTCCCTAAAGTGTAATAATTCAACTCAATTTCCTCTCTGTAACCTGTAGTCTTTCTGTGTCAGAAACATGGATTTTTTGGTGAACAAACCATGTGTTTTTTCTAAATACAAGTGCCAAGAAGTACCTTTGCAAGTGCTGCTTTAAGTATTTCCTGAAGCTGCTGTGAATCCAGTGACACCTCTGTGCTGGACAGGCGAATGGTGAGGGATGTGTGGGCTAGAGCATCTCTAACTATCTCTCAGCTGGCCTCCATACTTTCTAACTTCACAACATATAATGCTAAGGGATAGCAAAAGGCAATCTAGCCTTTGTGGTTATTGAAGGGTGTCTAAGTTATTCCACACTTTTAATCAGAATTAGCACAGTGGTAGGGCAAGGGGAGTTCACCAGTCACTAATCCTTCCACTGATTGTTCTCCTAAATCCACATGAAGTCTCTCTTAAAAGAACAAAAGGTGTATATTGTTGAAGAATTTGTATCAGTAATTGCTTTTTCCGAGTCTTACCAGTAACCCTGCTAAAGGAAAATAAAAAAAAAGCCAAACCACTTCAGAGAGCCCCAATACAGACATTCTTAAATATCTAGTTATTTACTGACCAGTCACTGATAAATTATTACCTGACATGATTGATCCATGGTATATAATTCCCTACACCCCCCCTTAATTGTTTTATATTTGTATGTTTTAGAACTGTTAATACTTTAGATTTTTCTGGGCTTTTTGAGATTTGTTAAAGATTGAAATTACTGGTTTAAACTACCCATCAGTTAACTCCTTTAAGATTCTGCGTTGCCTCTTTTTATTTATTCATAATACTGAAATATTTTTCATTGCACATATTTTCTGAGCTTCCACCATCTAGCAGTTGAAGATTCTTCATTTTATCTATTAGGATTCCTGAGGAAAGATTGCTTTGAACAGATTGCCGACCTAACGCGTCCCATTCAGCTTTAGTGAGGTAATGTGTGTATGCTGTGTTTGGGTTACAGAAGACGTAGAGGCACTGCCAGAAAAGAAATTAAATCGCAGTTTTGAAAAGCAGTTTTTGAAAGGATGAATTTGTAATAGCAAGTAGACTGAGGAGCTTTTCAGTTTATTTGAACAAGTAAATGAATAGAAGGGGAGAGAGAGAGAAGTCTTTGAATTACCGTTAGATATGAATCATTTTCTATCTTGTAAAGCCTTTTCTTCATGTATCTCTCTGTGGCTGGCTGTCAATCAGAGTCAGTTTGCTTAAGGACCTGAAAGAGGCTGGAGTTTGCACTGTGTTTGCCAAGGAGAACGAGTGCCCCTGCACTTAGCGATGCAGGCTGGATTGTTTCCTTAACAGAAGTGTGCACGATAGGGTAAATGCAGAAGAAAGCCTGGGCCTGTTACATCTGCTGATAACACCTCAGGCAGCAGCCCACACCTTGCATAAAGATCTCCAGGTGTGGTAGGAAGTAAGCCTGGCTTCCATGAGATATCTCAATAAATTAGCAGTCTCTTGGGGAAAAAAGAGATCCATCCAGGGTTAGCAGTTGGCACAGAGTTTTGCTAACAGTGGGAAACAGCTTGTTTTCCAACCTTGGTGGTTGTAAAGCCAGGACTTGTGCAGTGATAGGTTGATTTCACCTGGAGATAATATGTAACTTTGGGCAAAATAGAAAAGCCACCACTTGAAACGGAAGTGTCACCACAGCATCCAGTTGCCACTTTAGGTTTTTTGAAGGGAAAAGGTTTATCCTGGGACGAGGGAAAAGGAAAACAGAAAGGGGAGGAGCTGCAACGCGTGGCAATGCGTCAGGAATCAGATTGTTTCAAGCTGGGGAAGAGGGTGATGAGAAATGTCAAAGGATGTTCTCAGTGCGTTCCTCGAGCATCCCCACCATGTGTGCAATGAGAGATTGTGGATACACCAACACTCGAGTGGTGGCTTTTGTCCCACAGCCCCCAGACACACAGAAGGATCATCCTGTTAACTGCTGCACTGAAAACCATTCTTGCCCCCAGGGGACCTAAGAAGGCTTGACAAATTAGTATAAGAATACAGAGTATATGAGGGAGAACAAAACAAATATTAGAGCTAGTTAGCAAATGATCCGAAGTGTTTAAGGCCTCAAATAAGGAAATTTATTTTGAGGATGAAAACACAGTCCCAGCTGCTGTGGCTCTTGCAAACCTCTTCCTCTCTGCTTCCACATCCTCTTGTTTTCTTAGGGCAGAGGTGGGGAAAAAATATTAAAGCAAAATTTAGAAAAGGGATACTTTCCTATATGAAAGGAAATAAAAGAATGCGAGGGATCTGAGTTACAGTTGCACACTTTTATAGAATTTTGTAGATAAACAATATCTTTGGACAAAAATGGGAGCTTTATTTTTCCATTGAAGATAAACCCACATTTATTTCAGTGCTAATGCACATTGATACATACATTTGTAAAGGACGAGTAAGCAAAATAAATGTCAACCTCCTTGTTACTGCTTTGTTGTTGAGAGTTTGTCATTGGTATTATAATAGAAGAGTTAAAAGAGATTTGAAGGATAAGATCTTGCTTTTACTTATATAAAATATATGTCTGTCATAGATTTATATGCAGATGAGAAAATTCTGCTGTGTGACAAAGAGAAAACTGTGTTGGTGCTTTCTGATTTGAAGAGGTGTTTGATTTATCATATTTACTGCAGTATATTGTTCCAGCTAATACCATACCTATTTAAAAAGGTATGAAGTCCTTTCAAATTTCTTTACAATGCTTGTGGTCAGCCTTGCATGAAATAGCCATTTGTTCTTCTCATATTAATGCTTGTGCTTTCATGTAGTTCTGAGAATTTCCTATTACTGTAAATTAATTTCACTTCATTAAGTGGCTGGGTCACAGGCAAGGGAATAATAGCAGTCAGAGACACAGGAGATTGCTAGTTTGAATAATCATAAATTGGCATCCACCACTTTCTCTCTAATACTGGAAAGAAGCTTCTGGCTGTCAAAGCCATTTGATTAATCAAAAAAGCCTGTGAATGTGAACTTTAAAGTTAGACAAGATTAAATTATTATCTACACAAACAACATTTTACAGTGTGGAACAATGGATTCTAGTCCCTGTGGGAGATGATGGTAAAGATTCAGTTCTCTGTGTTACTTTGCTGTTATTTCAGGTCATTTGTGATTATTCAAAGTCATCGACTCAGCAGTCTCACATTATGCATAGAGGGCTCAGTTGTGAAAAGATGACTCTAGAGCACGGAGAGTTTATTATTTAGATATTAATTTGTCCTCTCATGTAAATGATTATTTCTTCTGCCAAGATGATTATGATAGGGTCTAGTAAAAAGAGGTAATTGTTGCTTTTTTAATATTCTTTTTTTCTAGCTCTGGCCCCGTGTTTATTGAAAACAACTGCAGAGAGACCCAGTAATTTCAGTAGATTTCTGATCAAAGCACTGATATCTAAAGAAAGCTGAGGGGAGTAATTTTTCCGATATCCAACACCCTTTATACAGAATAGAAAGACTGAAGATGCCTTAGAAAGCATCCTCGATGCAGGTGTTTCAGAGGGGTTGTGAAACTGCCCCTTGAGGAGCAAACTGGAAACTACGTGGTCAGAGAGGCTGCAAATAGTGTACAGCAGCTGCAGGGAGGTGCAAACAAGTTAGCAGGCCCCCAGAGCTGTTGGGATTATGGTGGATGTTCCTGCAGCAGTTCCTCTGAAACCTTACACAGAGCGTGGAAGGGAATTCCTGCTGCTCTCTTCTCAGCCATCCCCGCTGCTCTCTCTGTTTAGACATGGGTGAAAATTTCAATTATTGCTCTTTCTGCATCAAACACGGCTCCTGATATCGAGTCTGTCTCCTCAGCCTGGAGCTGTATGTGGCACAAAGACTTTCAGTGCTGCAGTCCTGTCTGGGAGAGAGAGGGAAGGTGATGGGTCGTCTGAAAACACTTTGGTGGTGGCAACACATTCATTGTCAGCTCTGTCAGGGCGGAGGTTGAGGAGAAGCTGACAGGTCTTGCCTTGCTCTGAAAATACCACATGGTATTTATGCACTGTGTGCCTTTGACGCACTCGGATGGAAGGAGTGGTGGTGCTTTGTTCTGATTTTCTTCTTGTACCCATGCTCGTAGTAGGATTGCTGGAAAAGAAAAGCTTGTTGTCAAGATTGATCACTAATTTATCAATGTTTCTATCTTATCCAGACCGTATATGATGTATATCATGTAACTGAGGGTGGCATAATTACTTGGATAATTCTGCAAACATTTACATATGTAAATTCAAAAGGGGAATTTGTATCGGCCCAATTAGTCATGCATTTTAAATCCTATTAATTTAAAAAGTACGGTACTGAAAATTTATAGCAATTTTTGAGTTGCTGTCACTTTACTTAAAACATTGAAGGGACTTTGATTTTTGCATCAGACAGATGCTTCCAACATCTTTTTTTTTCCCCAAGGCTCCTCATTTTCTGTGGTAGTAATTCAAGCAGTGATAAAAAAAAGACATTTCAGTTTATTTCAGTTATTACCACAATTATTCATCTGAGACAGGTTTTGAGCCTTCCTTGGCAAATAGGATGGAATAGGAAAGCTCAAGATTGCGTGTAGTGGTTTCCCAAGCTGCACAGACCTGGAGTTCAAAAGCAGGGCTTGAGAAGCATCAGTAAATTGAGCAATTTATAATCAGTTACTAAATGAAAGTTCGGGTTTTGTTAATTAATAATGCTCACTAGTCAGAGAGAAGGATTCAGGCCCACATGAAGGTTGTGAAAGCTGTATGATGTCCTAGCTGTTTTTAAATTACAGGAATGAAACAGTTTAAAATCCATCCTGGGATTGTATTTTTTGGCTGTTCTTAATCCACCACAGGTTATATCAGTGGAATTTTAAATGAGAATTGTGTAACAACGCCATAAAGTAGTTTTGGTTCTTGTTACTGTTTTGGGTTTTTTTTTTAACAAGTAGGTTTTTTCTGGCAAATTTTTGGCACTTGGCTTGGCTGAAGGGTGTACCCTGTTGTAGAGGGTATTTGGCAGAGTATGTACACATATATGCATAGCTTTTCCTCAACTAAGTCTAAGTGTCTGTAGTTATGCTAAGTGAGAATTGCAAACTGCAGTGGCTATCTATTGCTGTCTACTGAGAAAATTACTTAGGCATTACCCAAGAAATGAAATGGCCTCTCTATTTTTTAACTGAGTAGGTAGATGGAGTAGAAAATAATTTCGTTTGGGTTCTGTAAGCTGGTGAAAACTTGTTCTGCTTGTTCATTGCTCCCAGCTCACTTTTGGTGGTGTAAGGTCACATCTCTGAACAAAAGAAAGTGTGAGGACTGGGGAATCCTGTCATTGACTCCATCCCAAGGATAGGGGCAGAGGTCTCTGGGCAGAAAGGCTTGAGTACAAGGAGAACAGGTGTTGGAGTAGCCAAAACTGAGTAAATGAAAGTTTATATCACAAATTCATCTTTTTGAGTGCACCTCACTGAGTGTGGTATACCTTATTTAGGCAAGACCCAGAAAACAAGAGACACATGGCTCAAAATTCCAGGTTGTCTTTCATTTTAAAAAGAGCAGGAGAACCAATGGTCTAGAGTTTTCACACAGCTGCAGTAGACTCTTCAATCTGTCTGAGGACACAAGGGGCCAGAGATGCTGCAGAGGGGGAGGAAGAGTTTTATGTTTGTAGAGGTTTATCTACAGCTGGGGGCAAACAGCTCCATCTGTCTCTGGGTTTGGAACGGAGTTAATAGCTGGAGAGAGTTTCACAATGAAGACAGGCTGTGTACTTTTAATTAATTTGGGAAATAAATCTTTCTGTGGAATAGGAGTGCAGAGTAGCTAAGGGAAAGCAAAACAGTGGTGTAGGAGTGTGCTGCAGTCTTCTCACTTGACTGATAGTTTTTCTGTTTCAGCTGTGCAGCACAGACAGGTGAGTAATGTCTTGTGCTTCTTGAGAGGGACAGGAAGGAATCAGCTGGCAGAGAGACAGCCGAGACACAGATTTTAGAGAGAATTGCTGAATAGACTTAATGAAAAGAAACAGGGAACAATGGGAGGTGAGGGAGGGTGATGTTTGAGCATGGTACGAGGCTGCTGTGAGAGGCAATTTGCACAGAGCTCAGCCATGTGCTATCTCATCTGACACAGCTAACTGAAGGGCTGAAATGTGCTCTCAAAGGCAAGGCACAAGGAAATCTAGTGGGGGAAATAGCTCCTTGCCACTTGTCCCAGAAGTGTCGCCCTGCATGGGAGAGGCATCTCTCTCCCAGAAGCCTACGAAGGGTGACATAAAAATGTACTTGTTCAAACTGTTTCAAAAGGACTGCCCTCCTCTGTTTTCCTTTTCCTAAAGCCACAGAAGGGAATGAAGGCATGACACACAGGTAGAGCAGAAACAAACTGTGTGCTCTAATAATTTACATTGGATTTCCAGATAAGTATGTACTTAGACCAATAAATCCTACTTAGATATAGCCAAACTTAAAATCAACAGCCAAGACACGTGCCGACATTTTTTACTTGTTAGCATAGCTACTAATACAATCCTGCTGTTCTGTGTGACCCCTGGACAGTTGCAACAGTGGTTTTCCTGCCCCTGTCAGTGCTAGATTTGCAACGTTTTATGCATGAATATATGTATATGTATCTATCAAAATGCCCGTGTATACTATCAAGTTACATCAAACTTGAGAAAATTTGCTCATATTTTCCCAGGAATTGTATGATAAATCCAGGAGTCAAATTTTGACTCTTCATTCAGTGTGGTGAGAGCACAAAATTGTTTAAAATACCCTTTTTGCTTTGGATGTCACTACAGAACCAATTTTCTTACTTCCATTTCCCTTTTTTCTATTTTATGTGCCTGTCCCCAGACAGATGTGGGTGTGTATATATGTATGTGTGGGACTATATCCACACCAACGTATACATACACAAATGTGTATATTTACCCAGGGAAGGGGTAGGTATGGGTTATGGATTGACAGTTCTGGCTGTGAGCTTCAGATTCTTGAAGGAACAATCCTTCTGCCACCTTCCAGTGTTCAATTAACAATCGAGCCACAGACTTAGGAGTAGCTGCGGGAGTGATGCAGGAGGGTGAAATTTGCAAGTGCAAACTTGCAGTGATGTTGTTATAAGCTAAGCTTTAGTTTTCAATTTGAATGCTGTCATGGAGAACGTGGTAAAAGGCGCAGCTAAATGAGCATAGCCAGGAGAGCACATCTCTAAAGCACTTTCCAAGCAGAGATACCAAGTGAGCCAACAGTAAGGATGTGTTTCTGGTCAGGGCCTCTGGGACACTGTTGGTGTATCTCCAGGTGTGTGCTGTCTTTTCCCTCTTCTGGGGCAGAAAGCAGCAGGTTCAGCACATCCTTTGCTGTGACAAACCCTTCTGCTGAAGGCAAGGAAGATTCCAGATTTTTAAAGCAAGCATACTGTTGAAGGTCTTGGACAAGGATGAGTGACTTGAGCTCCTTGTTCTGTCACGTGTTGTGGGTGATGTTTATCATGCACTTAATCTCTCTGCCCTAATTTCCAACTGCAAGAAAAGGTCTCTTCATAAGGTATTTATGGGGTTTTTCCTACTCTTTTCTATCGGAAACTCTTTCTATGTCATCTTGGTTTTCTCCAGTGGGAGTGGTATCAACCTGATTTGAGCATCGTGGTGGATGGGTTTTCCCCCTCCCCAGAACTCTAGCATACCTATTTTCATCAAGAAAGTAGAGCCCCAGATTTCTTTACTTAGCTTTGGTGTGTATTTTTTCTGGTAATAGATTATCTTTTATAAGAACCTATTAACTGATTTACTTTACTAATACTTCTGGGCAAACTTGGTCTTAATAGTCTTCTAAATCCATCAGTTCTCAAGGATTTGAAGCAATATTTGAGAGACAAAAGACTCCTGTGGATGAAATTTTGTCCACTTTGACTTGAATGGAGCTAATATTCATCCCATATCATTTTATTAATTCTTGAATCCTACTTAGTTTTGTGCAAGTTCTTCAGAGCTGAAGTAATCAGTCTTCTTTTCTTGGCCCCAAATTCAGAATATACCAATTCAGCTTCATAAATAAATGGACTTTGAAAAATTAGTTCCTTTTCTTTGGCAGTCAAGCTTTAGTAAATAATAAACATTATGGTAGACAATCCTTATCACAATGGTAAAGGATTACTGCTTTTGTACTTAATACTTTAAAAAATTAGAACACCTTATTCTTTTAAAAACAATTTGGGTTTGGAAAAACAAATTACATTGAAGCTGACAAGATGCTTGCCAAGTTCCAGGAGATGCAATTTACAGCATCTGAGATATTAAACCTTGAATGCCTGAGTTTCTAATAGAAACAGGGCTTCAGTATTAACTCTTTCAGCTCTGCTGTAGTCTATAATACATAAAGTGCATATTTTTGTGTCATATTTTTCCCCATAAAACCTAGGAGGCTGCTGCTGGATTTCTCTGCTGTCTCAGTGGTACAAGATAGGGTATGAACTCCTGGCTTGCATGCTTCTGTCTCCTGAGAAGAGAGGCCATAAATATATAAATATGTATTCCCTAATCACTTTCATAAACTGATTATGCAGTCTCCTGAAATGGAACTGTGTGTTTTGGCCTGCCACTGCTGTTGTGAGGTGAATGTAGAGTCTCCACATAAGACTTATAAAACCTTTTCATTCTAGGCCAGAATATATCTGTGATAATACTTGTATCCATATGTCTTTCTGCTAGCATGGCCATGTGAATTCAGCGGGTGGGATGCTTTCTTTTTATCCTCTTGGTGTACTTAATGTATTAAGTATAAACATATTGTGTTATGGTTCTGCGTCTCAGCTATCCAAACTTAAACTCTGCTCCAACCCGCCAGTGACTGCAGGAGTCTCTCTTTGTTGGTATTTGTACTCTCTTACTCTACTGACAGCATTTCATCTGTTGCACATACATATCTACCTACACCTGTCTACCCAGCTATATTTATATACATCTTAAGGTCTAGTTGTTCGTGGGTGTTCAAATTGCTAGACCATAGATAATGTGATAACACCCCTGGTGTTTTTCAAACTGATGAAGTTTCAAATAACAGACTTTTCTTTGTTATCTGAGTGCATGACCCTGTTTTTCATAGTAGTGAATTTCAGTGTAATTATATTATCTGGCTTCAGAAATCATCGCTTTTAAAATGCTCTCTCCATACTTTTGTATTTATCATACATCCTAGTTTTCTATCGTAGGTAATTCCTTTGATAGTATTTGTCAGATTCGTTGCTGATAATATTAAATAAGCAATTAAAGCTCTCAGGTTCCAAAGGAGTAACTGCTGGGTAAATTGGATAAGTGAAAACTTCAAAATCTAAGAATGGCAGAAGAAATCTGGAATTTCTTAAGGTCTCTGTTGTGAAACTACGAACCTTGACTGTACTTAGCTTCATTTAAATAATGATTGCACTTTCTTACAAGGTATATTATTGTTTTTTTCACTCTGACTTCAAGAATTTAACTTTTATTAAATTCACACCACTCCTGCAGAACATTTTAATAGCATTTAATAAAATTCTATATTCAGCTTTGACTGTAGGGCTGCTTTCCCAAGTAGCCTTTCTTTACTTCCCTCGCATTACACAGATTTCATGATATCCCTATTTATTTTTTGTTGTCTATTCTCTTACTATGCAAGTATCATTCCCTTCTTATTCATGTTTCTACATCTTGCACTGCCCTCTTTAGAAATGGCTGTTAGTTTATCTTCATTAAAAAAAATATATAGTCTTACAAATTAAAAGTAGTTTTAGAGACTGCAAGCCCTGTGTGCTTTCTAATATTTAATTTTCTTCTTGTAGTTTCAGACTTAGTCCCTCAAGCCCAACACACGAGTCTTATCTAAAAGCATCAGCTAAGAAATGTTCACTTAATGAAAATACTTTTCAGTGGTTGCATTTGCTGACCATTCCTTTCTATCACAAGTCTTATATGTCTGTTCCTCTCCATTAGCTGCATCCTACTTCACTTTGCACTGTACATCTGTCTCACCCATATATAAATCTTACTTTATCCAGAAGTAACTTTGCAGTGACACCTATCTAAGTGAAGAAAGACTTTTTTCTTTCTTTCTTTCTTATTTCTTTTCTGTCTCAAGGCCTTATTTCTTGTCCTAGCCAGCGGACCTCCTCCTTCTGGGCTCTCTGATGGCAGGCCAGTCCATTTGTCCCTCATGCAATTGAACAGTCCCTGGGATTGTGTGACTCTCCAATCTTCTCAAGTTTATTTTTCCTTCATGTAGTTTGTGGTTACTTCCTACCTTCCCTGTCCTCTTCCCCTCTTCTTCATTTATGTTTTTTAATCTTCTCTATATTGTCCTCACCACCCATAGGTCTCAGCCCTTGGATTTTATCTTCCTCTGTGCTTGCTGAGTTCTTGTGGTCTCTTTATTTGCTTGTCTGTTTGCTCTCTGCAGCATCTGTTTCTCTTTGCAGAGAAGACTATCAGTCCCATCAAAAGGTACCTGAATATGTGCTGAAATTCATGGCCTTGCCCAAAAGTTGGGTGTGCCTAAGTAGATTCTGCAAACAGAGAAGTTTGACCACAGCACAGACCTTATGAATAAAGCCATCAACTAATAGGCTTGGTTCTTGTTTCCATCTCCCACAGATTTTCCCTCAAGGAGGATGGATTTCATGCCAAATTCCTTGCTCAGAACTGTTTGTTGTGCTGTTACACAACAGGTTGCTGTCACTTCATCTTCACAAAAAGAAATTAACACTTGATGGATGCTTTCATACATTAGCCTGAAATCTGAATCCCTTTTAATGGGATATACACTGAAACAATTTTGTGTTTTCTAGTCATAACTTGCCACAAACATAATTGTTAAATTAAAACTCTGTACATTCCATAGTATTTGGGGACTGGTTTTCTTCTATCTAATCAGATCATTAGAGGTTTAAAACATAGACTGATAGTCCTCTACATAAATTATCCTGCATAAATGATGTACCATGTAGTCGACTTCATTTTTTTGTCAGTGAGGTATAGGCTACTTTAATTAAAATTAATAGAATTTTTCCTTTTGGATCCTTTCATACCTGCATGGATGGACTGATAGAACTCTGTGCTAAGGAAAGTATGTCACAAGTCAAACCAGCTCATATTTTAAAATTAGAAACTTATTACTTTTTTCCTCCTCTGGATTTGTAGGGAAACTCAGGTACATGGAAATTCTAACAAAATCCATATTTTGTCTAAATTCTACCTCAGAAACAATGGGGGGAAATTGCAGTACTTAAAATGCTGGAAATTATTTAGTTTCAAGAGCAGAATCAAGGCCTAGTGTGTAATGTATTCAGGTGTCCCTTGAGTCAGAAGATGAGCTGTTGCTCCAGACAGTGTGGAAAGGTTCGAGCTCAAAAGCCTTTTGTCTCTAACTTTGCAAACACTGTGTGAGTTTGTGTTAGTTAGATGAAGCAGAATTTTTTTCCAAGGATGAAATACGGGTTTTTTTAAATTAGTAACTTTGCCATACGCTTCTGAATAACTGTGTGCAAGCCTTTAGGAAAAGTAATTATGTTTTCCAGTCAAATCTGCTCATGCTCCATTACTGTAATGTATATTTTTAATATCATTCTTGCTGCCAAAGATAAAGCTGATGCAGACTGGCAGTAATGAGATCACCGTGGGGCTTCCAGTGTATCTCTGCAAGCTTTCAGAAAGTATAGGTGCAAAACATCACGGGATTGGACCCAAGTGGTGAATATTTGAACATCTGCTTGAAAGAGAAATCTGCGAACAAAAAGTAAATTTATTTGTGTCTGCTCCCCGTTGGCATGAGCTGCACATGCACACCAAGCTGGGTGACTGCTGCCTTCATGTGCCCTTCATAAGCTCGTAAGGCTTTGCATAAAGTCCTTAAGGCTGTGGACATACTGAGGGAGAGGCAGCCCTTCCATGCCACCATTGCTGCTCTCCAAGCGTTTCCTCCTCCTACAGCATCCTGGAAGTTATCACTTGGCAAATGCACAGCAGGCCTGTATCCTCAGGCAGTGTAAAGGACAGCAAATATTCATTCCTCTTGGCAAGGTTGGTCAGGAAGTCTTGTGGTTTAAGATGGTTGAGGTGATCTTTAAGGTGTTCTTTAATGCTCGCACAGCCTGTGGCACTGCTTGTGCATGTAAAGTGCCCTGTGACTGACAAGAAGGTCCTCAGACCTGTAAGGACTTTGCTTTATTTATGTATTTATTTTGCAATTTAAAGCAGAAGAGTGCTGTAGGCAGAAAAAGACTGTTTTGAAAGGGATTATGTTTGAGGCTGACTATTGCCATCTTTCCTTCAGGCATGATTTTTAAAAAATTTAAGAGAAGAGATAGAATGTGTGTGAATGGATGAAAATATGGATATTGGACAGGGTAACCTTTGATGCTAATATCCCTTTCCAAGTTCAGAGAGTTTAAAACCCCATAACCTATGTAAAATAGCAGCTTTGCAGTGTGATTGGCAACTTTGGGCTAGAGGCAGTAAATCAGTATTGAACTGTAAGTTCCTGAAAATCAGCATGGTCCTTTCATCCTATACCTGGTTCTTTCCTTTCAGAATTTGTGGTACATGGCTCTCAGAGCTTCAGCTATCATTCTATCAGGACAAAGCATGAGCCTTTTGAAGGGGGGAATTAGGAATGTGTTAAGTTGTGTTTTCACTCTGTGGTGTCAGGCGCCCGTTAGAGAGGTAAGAAGTTTGCATCTTTAATGGAATAGTTACCATCCTCTGTTTATACCTGCAAAAAGATCAAACTCTGTGCAAGCTCTACATATTTATGCTGAACTTGCAGTGCAAGCTGGAGCTGGAGTTTGAGCTGTTGCTCTGAGCAGAGCTGAGAAAGCCCAGTGAATGAGACTGGTGGTGTGCACTGCAAGTGTTACACCCTGACTGTGGAATGGCGCTCCTGACGAGGATGGAGAGCAATCCTCCATGCTGAAAATAGGTTTCTTTGCCCAGGGTCTATGCCTGAAAAAGCATTTTCAACCTTCAGACCAATGTCCAGTCAACCCCCTACAGGCTTTCCAAACAGAAAACTTAAACTGCTGTGTTGTCTCAATGGCAATTTCTTCTCTTAATGGAAGATAAGAGGAGAGTCAAACAAACCAAAAAACAAAAAAAAGCCAACCTCAAAGTGCTGGGCAGTTCTGATGAATTTCAGTGTATTCTTTGGAGTGTGACTCTTTCAGGTGTACAGTTCTCAACAAAACATTACAAAATTCTTCGTAAAAAGTCTCAAAAAAGCGGAGGCTTTTTAATAGAATATAGATGAACAAACCTGTTATTTGAAAAAAAGAAAAAAAACATTGTCAGAGTGAGCAAAATCTGGCTATTCTTTTAAAAGAATTCATTGGGTCTTCAAATTCAACTCGGCATGTGGCTGTGGTAAAATTTTAAGTACCATATTTCTGGGAGGTTTTGTTCTTTAGTTAACATTAGATTCATGTCTTTACGGAAATGTTGCTTTCTGACAGCTGTGCAATTATCCGGTGTCACTACTGTGCCATGTAGTTAAATGGTCAACAGTTACCATGTTTATAAACACTGTGTGACATTTGAGCTTTGAAGAGTAAATTCTTACTGAATGCTTTTGGAAGAGTTCCATGTACGGTATTTTCATGCATGGTTCAGTGGAATGTGCACTAAATGGAATGGCAGCGGAGATTGACTGTAATAAGCATTACGTATGAAATGGGAATCAGATTAAACAGAAATCCCAGTGCATTACATCGAAATGATTAAGGCTAAAACGATAGGCAGTGCCACATATATTACAGTAGTTACTCAAGGACAATACAGCTGTGCAGCCAGAGGAAATTTCAGCAGTCTTCTCACAATCTTCCTATAGTTTTCCTTATCTCCAGTATTTCTCTTGATTAACATTTACCTTTTATGTAGATTTCCTTCAGTGTATTTTTTTTTCTGATCACCTATGACCTAAGTAACAGGCAACTAGTGCAGTGCAAACTTAAAAATGTATATTGTGGTTTGTTATCAAATTATATTGTGCAAAATGTCAGTTACACCTTCTGATTAGCATTCGTCAGCTCCAGGGGTGGGTGCTAAAAGTGGGTGAAGGTTTGGGTCATATTTACTCCTCTTTGTGTGAAATGCCTTGTTAGCAACCAAAAATGAAATTCAGTTGTGGACGGTATTTGGGAATTTGCTCAGGGATGTATTTTAGTTTTTCCTCTTTTTTTCTTTTTTCTTTTTTTTTTTTTCCCTTGCTACTTCCCACTCTTCTTTTTTATTTTTCTTCGCCACCCTATTAGGCTGAGTTATTTATCTTGTGAAGGAACTGAGACAGAGGTCAAGGAAGGACCATCGCATATCGTTTGGACAGATAACATAAATGAAATATTACAGAGTTTATGGGGAGCAAGAACCCTGGAGAGCTGACTCAGACTAATGAGAGTACAGAGATCTCCATGACTGATTTGGCCACTCTTTTGTGGGAGATTCAGGCGGAATATACCAGGTTTATAGGCTTGTATTAATGAAGGAGCCTGGAATAGTTAAAATACCAGTGATAGCCTTTCAGTTATTACTTGTGCTTCATCAGGACCATGGAGGGAAGAACAGCTTTTCTCAGCAGTGCAGTTCTGCAGAAGTGTCAGACTTTATGTTTTAATGTAACAGTGCATAACTTGAACAAAGGTCCCTGCTGAGAGAGGGCTGTCAGTAATGTGTTTATAGAGTGTAGACCAAGAGAGAAGTCATACACATGGAGAAATATCAAAAAATGTGGATGCTAAAAGCACGTTATGCTTGTGGTTCATTAATGGCTTGTGGGAAGCTCATCTGTAGCAGGATGCAGAACTGGCAGCTTCTGGTGTATGTGTAGGGAAATTACCTCCAGCATTGGCACGTGGTGTGGTGATCAGGGAAACATAGGTGAGCCCGCTGGGTGCTTTTGAAAAAAACAAGTACATGCACAGTCCTGGGAGTATGTTCAGAAAAAAAATATAGAATTTCAGGCAAAACTTTTTTATTAGAAGTTCAGGTTCTTGGAAAATGAGGTTTAGTAATTTTCTGATCTGAAAAAATACATCATGGAAACTCTTTAAATTCCCATTTTACCGACTGGAGAAGAAAAAATTTCATATTTCACTTTGAAATGATGTTTAGAAATTTTAGTTAGCCTGTGTTAAATAATAAAATAAACTTACAGGCTTGATCCAGTTTACTGCAACTGATTTTTTTCTCTTCAAGATTCTTAGTCTGAATTATCTTAGTTTTATGACTTTTTATCTAGAGTTGGGATGTTGTACTGGAAAATTTTGTTTTGATTTCTGTTCTAATGGTACCATTAACAATTAAGCTTTAGAAATACTATCAGTTTGGAATGCTCTTTAGTATGCTATAAGAACTATAATATTTATATAAATAATTTATTTATTGTGGCTAGTAATGCTTACTTTATTTTTAATCTAATAATGCTCCTCTGGAGATGCTGAGCCAAGATGTATTTATTTAAAATACAAAGGAAAGATGGTTCTAGGGAAGTACAAAAATCTCAGTTGCTGCTACAGAGAAACTGTTTTTCTGTGAAGTTCTATTACCTATGCAAGTCACACCTGAACAAGAACTGCACTATTTTAATTGAAGAAATTTCTAAACATAAATTGGGTATCTAGGGGATATGGAATGAACCCATCTGTTCTACCAAAATTGACTTTTTCATATCTGCTATCTTAACTTATTTGTATCCAAGACATACACAAAGCTTCTCAGATAAACTGGTGCACTTTGATATTCTCCAATTAATTACTGTCAATTGTATTGCAGTGGAAACTTGGCCTATAGCTCTTCTTTGGGATCAAAACCAGTTCCTTGATTCTTAGGATGTTTTCCTGGACATTTAAATCAAGAACAAAGCTATTTTAAAAAATACAAATCCGTCTCCTGCAGTGAACCCCAGCAGCTGGACCTAAGTTTGACTCAGGTTACAAAATCCTATAAAGAAGATAGTGACTTTTTTTTTCCCTTATTGCAGTTTTACTAGAGTAGATTTCAAAGTGGTTCTAAAGAATTTTAGTTATTTTTTGGGGATGGGGGAAAGAAAACACAGTAGGTAGATAATTTCTCCAAGGATGTGAAGGGCAAAGCGAAAAAAAAGCTGCTTTTGGAAGCAACCTTATTTGGGACAAGAGCTGGAAACAGTTTTCTTTTGAAACCTGTTCAGGGACAAATATAAATTGAGCAGGTAATGAATTAATGAGACTGATCCCTTATGAAAGATTTGCAAAGAGCTGAGATTTAGACATGATTACTTCCCCAAGCCCTTCTTTGCTCACACCTTCATTATGAATAATAATAAAAAAGGTTTTTTTAAAAGAAAGTAAGAAATGGGTTTATCTGCCATTGTCATGCTGTTCTCTGGGAAGAAGTCAGCTCTTCTGGGGGCTGTTTCCTCAGATGCTCCATGGCCAGCAGTTCTGTGCCTGGGTTCTGCTCTCAGTGCTGAGGGAGACATTTGGTGCAGGAGCTCTGGGTGGGACCCTGAGACCAGGGACCCTGAACTGGAAGCCCTTGGCACAAAAAAGGGCCCAGGGACTTGTGGTCTGGCCAGCTGAGGGACACTGAGGGACAGGGCAGAAGCCGATGACCCCCACACTTCCCCTTCTTTACACTGTGAGGGGATGGGACTCAGGAGTTCCTTTGTTTGTGGTCTCTCCTCAGAGGCACCAGCCCAAGCTGTTGTTATTTAGTTATTGCACCAAGATTAAATTATTTGAAGGATTGGGACGTCTGAGACACTGCTATGGGAAAGCTGGGATCGAATCAAAAAGGGAGCCTGGTCTGTGTGAGTGCACAGGGTTCAGCTGTGAACCTGTCCCTCAGCTGGTCACTCAGGTGGTGGGAGCGTCACGGCCACAGGGGCTCCTGGATGCTCAGACAGGGAAGTTTCCCTAACACAGGCACCCTGGGGCTGTTCTGTCTGGATGGTAGGGCTCTGCAGTGAGGGGACTTGCAATGGGAATACAGCTGTGGAGGAGGAGCTTTGTAACCAGACCCGGGGCCAGAGCTGTGGTCTAGGGATGAACCGGTGACAGGGAGCACTTGCTGCAATGCAGGTGCATCTGCTCCCTGATGACAGCTGTGATCAGTCATCATCAGTTATCGGTTCCTGCCCGGGTTTCAGCTGGGATAGAGTTAATTTTTCTTCCTAGTAGCTGTTCAGGGCTGTGTTTTGTATTCAGTGTGAGAATAACACTGATAACACTCTGACGTTGTAGTTGTTGCTAAGGGATGCTCACTCCAAATCAAGGACTTTCCAGTTTCCATGCTCTGCCCATGGCGAGGTGCACAAGGAGACAGTAGGGACCATGGCCAGGACACTGACCCAAAGTAGCCAAAGGCACATTCCATAGCATAGAGCATCATGCCCAGTATATAAACTGGGAGAGTTGGCTGGGAACACTGATGGCTGCTCAGGAAAGGGCTGAGCAGGGGTCAGGAGGTGGGCAGCAGCTCTGTTGTGCATCACTGTAGTTCTGGGATTTATTTTCCTCTGTCTTTTTGTTCTCTCCCTTTTCATTACAGTTATTTTTAGAAGATTTATTGTTGTTCTTGTTGTTATTAAACTGGTCTTATCTTAGCCCACAGGTTTTATGATTTTTTTTCTGATTCTACTCCCTATCCCTCTGGGACAGGTGAGGGAGGTGAGCAAGTTGCTGCATGGTACTTAGTTGCTGGCTGGGGTTAAACCATGACAGTCAGCAAGAGATTGGTTTAAAGTTCTTCCAGCATCTCTTAGGACACCTTTTTCAAGTTATTTTCTAAGTGTGAACTCCCCAGTTTACCCTCTGCTTTGTTTTTTCATTGTGGAAATCTATGATGCTCTTTATCCTCACCATTAAGCTAAAGGATGTGCAAGTAATAACTTTTGCTACTTTGATATCCCTCCTAGCAAAACAGCCTGGTGGTTCTTTTATAGCATGGATTTCAGGGTGGCAACCCTTGTTTCCACAAATTGAGACACAACAGGAACATCTGTGTTTGCCATCTGCATGACATTTCCTTCTAGGATCCCAGGGTTGGTTACAGGGCTTCCAGACATTCCTACTGGCTGTTCCCCTGGGTGCACAGTGAGGAGACAACAGGTTTGTAGCTAGAACACTGCTGCATGTAATTCTCAACTCTTCAGCACATCCTGCTGCCACTGGAACACAGCCTGCCCCGGTCTGTTTGAGCATCCACAGCACCTCCTCTCAGTTGGGTCTGGCCACTCAGCCTTGCATCCGTTTTTAAGCAGCCTGCTTTTTGCTGTGAACAGCAAGGTGCTGATGCTGGCAGAGCAGCCAGGTGCTGTGGAAAAGAGCCTTCCCTGTTACTGGCCAGCCATTATATGCTTGGAGAAGGTTTTCTGTTTCGGATTTTTCCAGAAGGTCAGGAAAGGATTGTTTCTGTTCCTTTTTTGTTTTTTTTTTCCCTCTGCAGAATTATTTCTGAACATAGCAGTATTTATTGCTTACTTTCCTAACTTCTCCTTTTAGTGCTGCAGCTGCCATTAGATAAAATAATGAACCGAGTTACTTATTCGTAAAGGCAGTGTAAATATTTGTTTTCCACTGTATTCCAATAAAATAATGTTGTCATGGATTATTGGCAGTAAATTATTTTAAGTTATACATTTAAAAGTAAACAAAACTATATACAGGAAACTATCTTTGATTATTTTTCATGAAGCTTCTTATTCTTTTCTTTTATCAGTGTTGCTATGAGATCTGAAATCTTAATGCTTGTATTTTGGTTTTCAGTGTCTTCTTATTTCATTTCTATTGCATATGCTTTCTACTGAGAAATTGTAAATGGTTTCCTGCATTCACTGCTCCCCTTCCCATCTTCCAGTTCTGGCCTGATTCTCATAGTATCATTTAGATGTTGTCACTTGTAGTGGTCTACTGAGTGAATTACAATTCTCTTGTTTGGGTTCTGCGTTTTACATTTGGCTCTTGACAGCTAATTGGGGAGGAAGAAAGGCACAACCTCCAATAAACCTCTTTTTTCACAGATTTGTAGAAGTTATTTGCTACTCTGAGATAAAACAAATGAAAGATGGATGCTCTTTAATTTCCAGTGTGCTGTTTATCTCAAAAGCAGATTTTCTGTTTGATAGAAATATTGTGAAGCATCACTCCCAAGTGTCACCTAGACCCTATCTACATAAAAAGTATAAGAAGAGCTAGGACATTTTGCACCCATATTAATAATTTTTCCATACAAAACTGTAGCATATTTTAACCCATGAATCGTTCCCCAATGCATGGCAGCGCTTTTACTCAGCCATGATGATCTCACAAATTCATAGCCTACTTTCTTTATATGGGGTACATTTATCAAGTAGGATGGAATAGGTCCTTCAGGGATGTCTCATAGACAATTTTTTTTTTTTAATGAATGGATGGACACAATCTCAAATAAATGGCAAGGTCTTGGACAGCTTGAATAATTAAAGATGGGTGCCCATAATCTCCCAAGTGCTGATACCTTTTTCCTCTTAAAAGTAAAAAAAACCTCGGTAAGTTACAAACATGAAATTCTTTCTTACTTTGAGAATTCTCAATAAATTTCCTTATGATAACACAGGTCTCCAGGACGTTGCTTTTCACACTGCTTAACTTTCATGAGCCTCCAGCAATATGCTGGTGCTATCGGAAAGTTGAAACCTGAGAGCTGTTTTTCCATAGGGCTTTTTTTTTTTTGGTAAGATTTTTTTAGGATGTGAAGTGTGTAAACATGGTACAAAATTGAAGCACAAAATGCAGGAAGTTTCAGCTCCCTCCCAGCACGTTTTAGCTTTGAGTAATGGTTCCCACTATGTGTTGCAGTTCTGAACAGAAGATATTTAGAGCCATTTAGACTTGACTACCTACGGTGATGTTTCTAAATACATTTCAAGCTATTAGAATGCAGAGCCATTGGCTCTGTGGGAGGAGCACTGAATGGTCTGGCACTCTGATGACTAAAGATAAACTCTTAGCAACCTAAATTTAGGCACCTCATTTTAAAAACTTTGGCCCAGATATGTGAACCCAGAAGAATGAGATACGATAATTCATTTCAAATTCCCTGGCTCTTGCGTCTCCCCAGACTGAGCATTTATTCATACAAATTGCTCACTGTTGCAGATGAATCACAAAATGTAGCCAGTGCAATAACTCTGCACCTGAGCATTATTTAATTCTGCTTTGCTATTGCTAGCACCACTTTGCTCTTTCTCTCTCTGTGTTACAGCACCTGGCTATTTTGGCTATGTCTGAATGTGTTTGGGAGGTGAATAGGGAAAAAAATGTACACATTTTTGCCCTCCTGTTCATCACTGCTATCTTACCTAAGAGCTGCTGTTCCTCAATTAGGTGGTCAGCTTAATGTTCCTCCCAGCTTAAAGAAGTGCAAGGGAGGCAATTACCAAGGGGACAATTTTTCACTGCATGTTTAGGAGAGGATTATTTTGTCAGAAGTGTTATCTCTAGTGGGTCTCATCTGCTTTGACCCCAGGTTTCTTTATTTTCCTGTGATGCTCTTTATGATGATGAAGAGAATTATTGCGTCCTGTCTGTGCTGATTTTCCTCTTTTGATGAGTTTGCAGTTTCTGTTGGGATTTTTGTCTCTTTAAAGCAGTATTTCAGCTTTTGGACATGAGAAATAGGTGGAGGTATGTGTGTTGCTCACAATTTTCTCGTATGTTTGCATGGGCTACACAAATGTGCAAAATTTTACAACGCAGTTACTTAGGCAAGAAATTTATACCTTTTTTAAGGACACGGTGTAAGCTAAGATATGTGTTAAAGATACTGGTGTTGGCTACTTAGTGAAGTTTTGGTTCATATTTTTGAAGGGATCGGATATCCCTTAGCTATATTAAGGATGGATCTCTTGTCATTCCACTGCAGCCTTAGGAGTCGTGGGCGTTTATTCTAAGCCAGTCATCTGTAGTCAGTGTCATAAGAGAAGGTGATTCATCCCATCTGACACTAAATATCTGACAGGCTTATTATGCAAATGTGTTCTGAAGAGGAAGGTGGTTGATGATGTTCCTGCTCAGCCCAGTGCTACAGTCTGCAGAGCCTCTCTGTACCAGTGCAGTAGTTTTTGAAACAGTGTGAAAATTATCCAGGTTACGACCCGGTAACTGGAAGTATTTTGTTCATCTGTATTTGTTTGGTTTTTTTTGAACTGGGTTCATTTCAGTGACTCATAGGGCCCTTTATAACAGAGAGATAAGAATATCTGTTAAATAAATGGGGTCGTACTGGCACAGAGGAAAGAAGTGGTTGAAGGCAGGAACATTCAAAACTGTGTAATGAACTGCCTCCTGAAATACATGTGTGCACTGTTTTATTAGGAGAGATGAACACACAGTAGTAATTGTTTAACCACGTGTTAAGCAGGACATTAACAGTGTAGTGTACACCTCTCCATGCTGGCTCTCACTTTATTATACTATTAAGTGCCTTGAAGTGTGCTCATCTATGTCAAACAAAGGGGACAGATAGGACCTGCTGTGTATATTGCCAGATCCCTCCACTGACATTCTCTCTCAGTACTACTAGTGCAGTCTTCCCCAGTTTTAGCTTCCTAGTGGGTTATATGTGTGTGAATAAATAAGAAAACTGCGGAGATGAGCTGTTCCTTTATTATGTATAGTGATTATCCAGGTTTATGCCAGGAAGACAAAAAAGTGACCGTGGAAATCATGAGCCTTGTGTAAATATGAAGAGAGGATGAACTCTCATCTGAACATATGAACTTCACTTCAGCATCTGACTGTCATGTTTTTAATTAACTAGGTTAGTTAACAGATAACCTATCAGAGGTGTAACAAGCCAGAGACAATATATTTTGGGAGGCTTATTGAAAAGAAAGCCATCCGAGTAGGATGCATTAGATCTATCACAGAGAAGTTAGATCTCCTGAACTGCATGTTTTGTGCAGTTATTGATCACAGGATCCCTTCTGCTGATGTACCACCCTGCCCCAGTGTCCTTTTGGGGTACAGGTAAATGGTCAGGGTACTTTGCTTTAGGAACTGAAGACAGAGAAAAGTGGCTACCATCAATTAGTTACTGCTCCATGAATCAGCAGAGGAGGAGTTGAAAAGAATTATACTGAAACAATGTCAGTAGCAATGAAAACAGTCAAAATGAGCTTTACAGTACATTTTTATATAAGTTCTTTCTGGAATATATTTCCCATGTTTTATTTATTTTTATTATTATGTTTCTTTTTATTTTTGTAGGCTGTGGAAACCAACCTTGCATCAAAGGATAGTCACTGGGTCTATGTAAATGAGGTAAGAAAGTCAAAAGAGAAAGTACAGCTTGCTACATTCACTCATCACCATCTTTTGTTTCATATGTTTTGACACACCAAACTGAGCATACATGTAGCATTTTTGCTTTTTGAATGGCACAGGGTTCAAACTGTGGTGTCATTGCTTGTCTGTTTTAGTTGAATTGGAATAGGTTGAACACCAGAGGTCAAGATAAAGCTTCCAATATACCTCAGAGCAGCTGGGAGACTTTATTTTTACCTTCCTGCTGACACTATTTCATTAGCTATTTAGGAAGCAGAGAATATCTCATAAGAAGCTCAAATACAGGCATCTCTCTGCCAGAAGCTCACCCTCCACTGCTGTGAAAGCCTGCACACAGATGCCAGGAGAGGAAAGAGCGCTGAGGCTACTTGCGAGCTTAGTCCATTGAAATATGTATTTACATAATACACGGGCTTTCTCTAGTGCAGAACTGTGTTGGTGTGCTGGCCAAGATCCAGAATAGCTTAAATTCAAAGTGTGATATTTTCCCTCTGCAGCAAATGGTATCCTGTCCTGCTACAATGATTATTTATTTTACCTTAGTGCCCTGATGCCCTAATGGAAACCTGTTCTTATTTAAAAAAACAATGAAATGTTGTACCATATATAGTAATTTATAAATCACTGATAAATGGCAGTATTTTATAAACTTCTGGTTTCAGTAAGGATTTATTTAAAGATAGCAAAATATCTAATTTAAAAAGAACAGTATTCACTGTCTTATTTTTATATTATAAATGCATAGCCTCTCATTTAATAGCCAATTCCTTTGTTAATTTCTCGCTCCTTTCTTTGCACCTAGCTAATAATTTTGGATAGGCAACTTTTAATAGTAACTATAAATTGAATAGTGTGGCATTAGTCAGGCTCTGTAATTAAAGAGGGGTTAGGGAAAGCGAGTGAAATCCCTGCTTGTAAAGGTTTTATAAATTCTTTCTAGTCCTTGTTACATTTAAGTACCTCCTGGTTTGTCAGCTGCTGTAATGACCCACTAGAAAACATCAGCAAGATGCCCAGAGAGTCAGTGTTTATATTCACATAAAGATAATGCAGTGCGTATTTCCCTAAACATTTATAGAGAGGGAGTGTTTGTGAATTTTTTACTGCTGCTCTTATTGTTCAGATGTTAAAACTCGACGAAGCCGGAGTCTGTAACATCGTGATAAAAGCCTTCAGCACTCCTGCACTAACACGTGCTCTCACGTACACACACAAACACATCACACAGGCTGTCACTTCTGCTTCTCTTTGGCAAGCTTTTGTTTTTTCTCCTTTGTGGCTGAAGACTGGGTAGAGAAGCTATGAGAGCAGCATGTGAATTTAGAGTGTAACTTTCTAGTGAAAAATACCAGTGCACATAATTTATAAATACGTCAAACTGCAATTAAGCCTAAACAGACAATTACAGAAGCTTTTTGGAATCATGAAATTTTGGAGACGTCTTTGCAGGCAAAAGGAAGAGGAAATGTTTTGAGTGTCATTTCTTTAACAGAAGTGTTGGAGTTTGTGTGTGTGCTTAAAGCTACTGTGAAAAGAAGGTGCATTGAGCATCCCCATGGATGCATCCATAGAGAAAATGGAGGTTCCTTAGGGCTTGCATCTTATTTAAGAGCTCATCCCCCCATGCTAGCAAGAGGACAGACTGATCATGCTTTCCATGTACATGTTTCCAGTTGGTGGTAGTGGGAACTGCATGAATATTTGATGCAAAAGATGATGCTGATTCTTACTGTGATTTGTGGAGTGGAATAAACTTTTAATTCCCAGCAGTCAAATCAGCTCTTTTTGATGTGTTCCCACAAGAGTAGAGGTCCATTATGCAAATGGACCAAAACCTTAGCCAGTCCTTTTATTGTCCTGGACAGATTAAGGACCCTCCATTTCCCTGTTCACCCCGTGACCGAATGATCCCATTGCAAGGAAAGAGAGGTGTCGAGCTGGCTGATTGAAGGGGCAGTAGCAGGAAGAGAACACGGGGACAATTTTTTTCTATTGAGGTTCCTTGTATGAGGAGCACTGGATTGTAAACAGGCTTTTCAGGCCTTTGGCACTTCAGGGAACCATTTAAGGGCTTTGCTCAGCTTGGACTGCTGAGATCTCCTGACCCAGAGCACCTTACAGTGTGCTTTGTCTCCCACCTCTCATCAAGCCAGTGAGGATCTGAAAATTGGACCTACCTTGCTCTAGTTAGAATGGCTATATAGCCTAGTATTATTTCAATAAGAGATTTTATTATTTATTCTTACTTTAATTTAATCTGCTTTACTCTCTGTCTGTACTGGCAATCCAATAAACATCTGTGTTTGGTTATTTTTTTTCCCTTGTGCACCTTCCCTTATGGTAGAATATGAGTTAAGTTTTAGGGTTAGAAATATGTTATCACTTTTGTTAGGCAAGCAAGACCACCAAGGTTTGGTTGAGCTAACTTAAATGTGTATGGCTGGTAATTACACAGCAAATGAACTAACGTGGAGTATGAGTTGATCTCGAATTACACAGCTGTACTGACAAAATCCCATTTGTTAGTTTTCAATAGCCCCGCTCTGTGCTGAGGGATCTGTTCAGTTTGGATGCCATTGCTGGTGAAAAAGGACTCGGTCATCTTTAGAAAAAGGCTGCTGAATTGGGAGTTGAATTTATTGTGTGGGGTTGGAAGGCTGAAACATTACCTGGCAGGTTTTCTAGAATAAGAGAGTACACAGAGATGGGTCTTTTCAGGCATTATCATGACTTCATATGTCCTCTTTGGAGTCAAAGTCATAAAAACCTTACTACTTTAAAATATATATATTTGTGTGTCCACTTTTCTGGCTTCAAACATGCTATATTTCAAAATTGCAGAGCTGTCAAAAATAGTGGAGATTAGAGGGGAGAAAAAAGAAATGTATTTCTAACTACCCACCCTCTTTTTGATTTATATTTCATCATCTGCACTTTTATTCATCTAGAAATACTAAATCACCCCTTGCATTCATTTAGGTAGTGATTCTACCTGAGTTCTGGGTTAAATATGCCGAGTAGCTTTTTAAGAGCAAGGATACTTGTGATTCCTGTATAAATCTGTGTAAAAGCAAACTCTTCCGAGTGATAACTTCTACGTGCTTAGCTGTGTCTCCAGAATAGTCCAAACCACTTTATTATCATTGACTGTGTTGGGAATTGCCAATTACTTGCGGTTTTGACCCAATGGAAGATCTGTTAGAAGATACCTGGTGTTTTGCTTGAACCTTTGCTGTTTATACCTATAATGGTTGAAGTGACCCATCAGCTTTGATAGTTGTCTGCTGCTGCTTCTTTTGGCAAGACTGGCATGGTTGCAGATGGCCCCTGTTTCTTGGATGTTTATTTCCTGGTTTTTTCCCCCCCTATTTTTCTCTATTATTTTTATTTTTATTTTTCTCTTTGGTTTCTCTTCCATACCTGGCATCAAACATCTCTGTTGGCTCCTTATGACATTTTTCATTCTCCTCTTCTCTTTTTCTGCCTTTTCTGAGAAAATGCTGTGCCTTCCCCAGGGCATGTGTCTGTGGGAGAGGTTCAAGAGCAATACTTGAAACTGAATTTGGATGTGGTTGCACCAGGAGCAGTGCTCCAGAAGCCTGTGTCTGCTTCTTTATTAGCAGCAGCAGTTGGTCTGGGGGCATAAATAGAATTAGAAACCGTATTTCTCTTTTCATGGGACATTTCATGGTTTTGAAATTGTCTCCATTCCAAGGGGAAAGAAAAGATAAATTATTCTGCAAAACTGGAATATGGAACAAAAATATAATCAAATTAAACACAGTATTTTGCTCATTCATATCAATATATGTAATTCTCATTCCAAGTTTCTAAACATTCACTATCTTTACATGTAAATCAGTACAAAAAGCAATGAACTACTCTTCCTGGAAGTGGAATGGTACAGAGTTTGATAGATAATTCAAGTGAGTTCTTTCACTGTTACGATGTACTTTCTTTAATTTCTTTTTTAACTATTCAAAAGTTTAATTGAAAGCTGTAAGACAGGATCAGACAAAGCATAAGACTTCTTGTTGATACAGGAGAACACTTTTTGTGAAGGGCTGGTAGGGATGAGGAGAAGGCAATGTGATGTTGTTACATGTCAAAACCATCCATACCTGCTCCGAAGCTGAGAAGAGGGACAAACCTTTGCCTGGAAATACGCAGAAGACTCTGGAAATATATTTTTGAAAGTGCATTTTTTTGGACAGAAATGCCCCAAAGACAAAAAACTAGAATGAAGGAAGATTTTCATTTCCGTGGCAGTTGAAAAAGTAGGGTTGGGATACAGGCAGGGCTTCACAAATTTCCTTTGATTGATGTTATCTTTACACGCTTAAAAAGTTAAGGCAGTCAGTAGTGAAGATTTTATTATGGCCAAGGAAGAATGGGCTAAGGAAGCCAGAAGATAGTTGGTGTGAAAGTGATCATGCTGTGGCAACATGCACTTTTTGGAGAAGAGGGAGAGGTGGAAAAAGGACAAAAGGGATAATGGACATCAGTAAAAAGATTGTCCAGCCTCACAGCTTTGGGAAACTAGTAATGCTTTTGGAAAGGTAACACAAAAAGTAAAGGGTGGCAAAAGAACTGTGGGATTCTGTGATGATGAAGGCATAAGAAGGTATCCTTTTGGTTCCAGTGGCTTATCTTCACAGAACTTGAAATCAGAGATGAATTCCATAGAAAAAGTGATTTAAAAAAAGGGCTAGGGAAGAGTGTAAAGGTGTAACAAAGCAAGGGATTATAAAATAAGGCTGTGTTGCAAAAGGACTCATAATGGGGATCATGAAAAGTAATAAGAAAAAGTTTAGATGTAGCAGAAGATCAAGAAAAGTGAGAGGTGATTACTTGAAAAATGGGGGTTTCATGTTTTTACTTAGTTCCCTGGTTCTGACTTTACAGAAACTATTAATTATGACTGGACTGTTAAAAACATATTGTTGGTAGTTCCAGTTTATTTTGAAGAATGTGAGGCACTCCACCAGGTGAGATTTAATATGGAGAAGTGCTGAGTGTTTTGCTTGTGGCTACAAAATGAAGTCTAGGTGGTGAGCATCTGCAGGAGCAGCTTAGGATCCTTGTGGATAAAAACCAGAATGACAATCAGTGCTGGGTTAGCAAATGTAGTCCTCAGATACGATACCAGACACATCCACTGTAAGATAAGGGAGGCAATTATTTCACTCCGTTTGACATCAGGTTGGCTTTGTTGGAACAGTGTTGCAAGTTTTGGGCAAAACACTTTAAAACAAAACAAGATATGCAGAACAATGTTGAAAACGTAGAGGAGAGCACTTAGTGTGATGAAAACTTGGTAAAATATGACCCATGCGGAAAGGCTGAAAAATCCAAGTATAGCAGAACAAATAAAGAATATGATCACATCTTCACTCTGGAAATACAAAGGAAATACAATTTAATCTTCTGCCATGAAAATTAGATCTAGTATTGGAGAATGGTTTGTGATCTAAGTATGAGAGTGTATAGGAGTAACTTCCTTGGTTACCTTCTTCCATCCCATCATCTATCTCTCTTCATACCTGGTTCTGCTCCCATTTTTCAGCATCCTACTCACATTATATAAGTCAGCTAAATAATTTCAGTGTCAGTATGCAAAGACAAATACAACTGTGTTTTGAATGCCCCTGGGTATTTTCTGATCTGCACGTTCTGTTCTAGGTCTGTCCCCCTATCTTTTTTCACCGTGGTTATGACAGTGGCAGTTTATGCAGAGTCACTGCACGTACTTCTTATCGAACCATTTATTCAGTACCATTGGTGGTAAACACGACTGCGTGGGATCTGTGACTCATGGTTGATTTCCAGTCGTCACGGAACTCCATCCTTCTCTGTCTACCAGTGAATAAGCTGGAATGACTGTTTTTGATTAGATCAAAATCCAAATCCACCCTTGGGGCCACCTCAGCGATTTGACTTAGCCAGGGATGAACTGAGCGCCGTGTTTCCTGATATCAGCCATTTGTAATGGAGGATTATGTGGTAATTGTGTGTGGTTTGGCTAGAAATATGCCTAGTAATGAATTACTTGCACTTCTAGTGTTTTAAAAACAGATTTAATTATAAGGTGTAAAAAATAAGTCTGAAAGCTAAAGATCAGAGCTCCTTCTTGACTACAGTTTTCATTTGTTGCTTTTGCATGACATTGATTCTCATTGATTCAGATCAATCCACATCAGATCAGATACAAAGGAACATTTGTCATTAACACAAAATAATTTCTTTTTTAGTTCTAGAATCACCACATTCTCTACCATATGGACTAACAAATGCTGAAATTCAGTATTCGCTTCTAAATTCTCAAGCTGCAACCACAGGAATACTGGGAAGAACTAGTAGAAATTTCATTATTTTTTTACTGTCTAAAAGATTCGGTAGTCACTGGAAAGGAATGTACTGTGGGATAAAGGAGACGTCTTTGTAGGTTAAGTGCCAACCCCTGTGGGTGTTTCTCATGGCACAATGGTTTAAGAAGTGAGGAGGTGTTCACAGGGAGTGCTCAATGAGTGACTGAATTTCTGTGATTCTGTATTTCAACATACAGTTTAATGCTACGCAGAGTAACTTGAATCTAAGGTTGAAAATGGGCTCATTTCTTTATCTCTTGGAAAATCTTGTGCTGTTGTGTGTCCCATTTAAAAGCAAACAAACAAAAATCAAACACCTTATGCTGCAGCATTGTGGGGTGGATAGCAGAAAGGTAAGCTATGTTTTCAATGGCCCTTGCAAATTCAAAGATGCTTTTTTTTAATAGATAGAATGTGGTAAACCAGTTGATCCTCATGTAGTAACCTGAGCTTAATAACCGGGGCTTTTCAGAAATCATCAAAAGCTTTTATAGTACTAAGCAAAAAAACGCTTGGAAAAAAAGTCAGGGACCAGTTTTTTATTGGCTGAATCTGTTTTCCAGAAGAAATCAGAAACAAATAGCTGTAGAAATAGAGTATTATACAGATTCCAAGTCCATAGGAAAGCAAAGTATCCAGTAGTAAGAAGATAACTGAAATTCTTGTAAGCTTTTATTAAAAAAATCTAAACTCTGATTAAAACTCAGAAAAAGTTGCTTTTGAGTATTTTCTCTTTTCAATCCTCAATAAAGATCCTTATTTGAAAAATTGGAGTCAGTAAGCACAGAGAAACTGCTAAAGCAAATGCAGCTTTAATGTATTGGGTTAAATTCTTCCCAGCTATGATACATGTCAGAAAAGCCCTCTTAGCTGAAAAGGGGAAGGAGAGGTGAAGTGAAGTAGGAAGAAAAGCTCTTGGAATTTTTTTTTTCAGGAAAAGTAATAAAAAAAAATTGGAAATATAGCAGGAGTACACATTTCATCAGAGAAACCTTAGACAGGAAGTTAGAGTGCTAAGGGACTTGGGGGAACTCTGGGCCATGTGGAGATGACATTGTCCTCATCACTTGAATACCAGTCAAAAATTTTAGACAGCAGTTGACTTTATTCTTCCTTTTTGGACAGATGATGCTGTCCAAATGATGCTGGTGGTGCTGCCAGCAGATTAATTTATAGATCTTCAGTGGACAGATAAAACCTTCCCAAGCTCAACCTAGGTGATCAGTCAGGGCACAGTGCAGAAAAATGGCTATTGATGCTTTTCCTTTTCCCTCTCAGAACATTCACTCCGAGCATCCTTCTGCTAAGCCTTCTCTGGACTCCAGCTCAATTCTTTGCTCTGCTGTTTTCGTAGGTGTGTCTTCACCACTGTTTCACTGTCTATAGGAGGCAGTTTTCTCTATGAGGGACAAGAAAGTGTCCAGTCAACACCCTGCTGTGATGTATTTCTTACTTTCCATTTCCATCCTGCACTTCCATTGCTTCTGCCAATGTTTGTTTTCTTTCCTCCATGAAAAGGAAAGAAAACAAATATTCACATCAGACTTGCCCAGTAAGTCTGTAGGTACTGGTCCTCTTGATTTGAGAATCAAATGGCTTCTCAGCTGTCATCTGGGCTCTTCTTTGTTATTTCCCTTTTTAAAATATTTTTTTAAAGTTGGGGAAAATGAGCAGAAAACAGAATAGTAATTATCAGATAAAGTCTATCTCAGCAAGCTGTTTTTTTCTCCAAGGGCAGCATGTAGGAAGGTGTTAGATAATGAATGATGAGCAGAGTTTTCTTAGAGCATGGCTGTAGAGCAGTATTGGGAAAATTCACTTTGAGAGAAGAAAACCTTATGAATACAGTGGTTTTTCTTCACTTTTCTGGAAAATATTTTTCTAGAAATGCCTATGTTATATACATTTTGGGTGATCAACAGTTAGTCCTCGTGCAAATTTTTATGGCCTAATTTTTGCTTGGGTAGAGCCAGGACTGGGCTCTGCTCACTTTTTCTCTTCATATGGAGATGCTTAAGATAATTTTCTTTGTTTCATTTTAAAGCACCAATCTGTGTAATGATATTTGTGTTTACTTTGATAACCAGAAGTTAGTAAATCTTTAACACTTCCCATTGTCTTTCCTTTCCTTGGAAAAATCCAGATCTTTTAATGATCATTTATGAATGCAAGTGGGGCAAGGATTTTAAGATATTCTCAAATTATACAAAAATACAGAGTAAAAAAGTTTAAAAATTTAGTAGAAATACGAGAAACACAGTGTGGAAGTTTCATAAGATTTAGTAAATGACACATTTCAATGCAAAATGTAGCAATTTGCAATTATAATTTATTCTAATTGTATTCCAGGTACTCTATATTTATTACTTGCCTAAGGAAATCTCACTTCTCTCCTTTTGGCCACGATCTTTAACACCACAGCATTTATATTTATTTATTTATCTCCACAAAAATCTGTGGGTTTTCTTTTTCTGACAAATGCTTGAAAGTTATACATAGATGTGAAACTGCGCTCCACGAGTACCTGCATCCTGCCCAAAGAAATTTGTAGTGTTTAGAACTGACCTAATTCTAACGCTGTGGAATTACACAGAAAGAGTCTTTGCCAGCTTGGAGCAAGGTCAGAGATGAGCTTGGATGAGTTGTTTTACCAGTGAATTCCATACAAAAGTCAATGGTGGGGTTTTTTGTTTGTTTTGTCCAGCTTTTACTATCATTATATGTGCTTCTTCCCCTATCCCCCCAAGAGAATTAATTTTTAGTATGGAATAATATTTTGTTAAATCAGAGGGTCTTTTACTGTATAAGCACTCACTATGATCTGAGAAAGACATCTGGACACCCAGTGCAGAGTCCTTGTATCTAGAAATAGAGCTAATTAATTTAAATTACGGCTACATCTCTGTAGAGATTTTTAGGAGCATTGGGTAAAAGGAAGTGAGGTAGTGCTGGAGGTGTGGGAGGACAGTGAGGATGGGAGTTGGACAGGAGATCATGCACACTTGCATTAGGATGTTTTCTGTGGTAGGAAAAGTGGATGGTGTTCTTTCCTTAAAGGATTAATCCTTTTATTTACATCCATGTGTGTATATTTGTGTGTGTGTGTCCTTGTGGGATGTAGAGAAGCCAGCAAAACGTAAATGCTGACTAAATCTATCCACAGGGTAAGCTGTGGTGAACCACCTAGAAAAATAGCTAATTGAATGATATTTTCTGGATTTTCAACAAGTGTTCATTTATAGATGTAAATAGTGCATTGAGGGGAGTTAGAATAACCCACCAAACAGTATTGATACTACTGAAAAAATCCAGATAAATCTCTAGCTTGTCTCCATGGGGATTCTTGTTCTCACTGCTGTTCTGTTTAATCCTCCAGTTTTCTCAGGGATGTGTTTTCTGGAAATGTGTTTCGGTTCTTTAAATTATTAATGTCATTAAAATTTATAATTTTCTGTCATTACCTCTAGGAAAATAGAGATTGTAATGTGAAACATAATTGTCTCATTTTGCGATTTGTGTTATGATAGTTGAGCACAACTAAAGCGGATTTAAGTATTCCCCTGAGCAATATGACGTGGTATTGCAGACTAACTGAAGTTCTGTGCATGCAGATAAACAAACAGACAATCCCATTCCACAAATGACCAATATTTGTGTTTCTGAGACATCTTTAACAGGCTGTGCATCACCTAGAGAGGACACAAAATGTGTGTGGTGAGAGCGGAACTGAAGGTTCGGATGATTTGTGATTCTTTTTTTCTTTTTTCTATTTTCAGCCATTTGGTCTGAGTGTACCTGCCAAGGGATGCAGCCTAGGAGGTTATGAGTTAAAGCTATGCCATAAAATTGTCTCTCCCTCAGACTTCAGCTTAGACACGGTGTGTGGTTTTAACAGCCCTCAGCTCCACGGAGGGGAAATCTGGAGGGGTCTGTAGAGCTTGGGGGTCTGCTACACAGTCTCCTTGCAAGGCTGCAGGTGCTGCCCAGCATTTTCTATCAAGCCTCAAAATCTCTGCCTTCTATAAGAATATATTTGTTTTCTGATTTACTGTTTTCATGCCACACCGGTTGGTCTGTCAGTAATGCAATGAATTTCACCTTCTGCAAAGTTAAAAATTCACGTTCCTAAAAATGGATGGGAAATTGGCAAAGGAGCACTAAATTGAGCCAAGGTACAGTACTAGTCAACCATAACAAGTAATTATTATAACCCCATGGTCATTTCACTCACAGCTTGACAGAGCAAATGGCAAGAAAACAAAACATTTTTTTTTCTTGAATGTTAGATGTCCAGGGCCAGGTTCACTTCTCCTGATGACACAAGGTGTGGGCCCTCTTGACCAAGTAATTGCAGCAACATGAGTAATTTTCAGCCCCCTGAGTTTCCAAGGGCTGAGAGTGCAGCTGGGCTAGCCCAGCTCTGCAGCCAGGGCAGTCCAGCTGTGCTGGGGATGGGTTGATGTGACTTGGAGCTGCTGCTGGTGGCCCTGGTGAGGGGCTGGGACGGACAGCAGGTGCCTGGGGGCTGAATGCAGGCAGCAGTGCCTGCCTTTCCTCACAGTGAACTCCTGCCAGGATGAAAACATCACAAGCTGCACCTCTGTTATGATTGCAGGATCAGCTAAGCCTCTGATTTTCAAACTGGGGTAAAGAAAGAGGTTTTGGTTTTGTGTGTTTCTTTAAATACAAAATGTGTAAAGCATGGAGTTGAGCTGGCTTGAGTCTCCCTATGAGAGCAGTAGATGCAGGCTCCGTCCCAGGATGGATTAGGAGGTTGGGGTCTCTGAAGGTCTGCAGGGAAGCTTTAGAAAGTGTGAAGCCTGGAAAGAAAAGCAGCCTGTCCTTGAGGTCTCCTTATATCTTATCCTAAATTACTCTGTGTGCAGAAACTGATGTTCCTAAATGTGTCAAACTCCTCCATAAAGTTTCTCCTATTTTTTATTTCCTAGTACAGACAACCTCAAAAGGCTTCCTTGAGTCATTATCTGGATTAGTCTCCAGAAATGATGTATTGTACTTATGGGAAAAATGCTTTCTTGTAATGTTGTTCACAGGTGAAAGAGCCATATTTCCTGAAGACTGTTACATTTTTCAATTGTTATTTTGTCCTGAGGATATAGTGAAGTTCTAGTCTGTCAAAAAAGAAATCTTTCTATATAAATTTCATTTCAAGGCTCTTTTTTTTTTTCTTTTCAAGAAATCTATTGAGACCATTTTGGTGCTTTCCTTTGAGGAACTACATCTGCAAAATTGTGGTGTTGCCAAAATAGATGGTGCTGTGTTAGGCTGTTTTGTTTTGTTTCAGATGGTGCATAAAAAAATTAATGTTGTTATTAAACACAAAATAACATTTGGCCTAGACTGAGCACATGCATCTGTAACATTTTTCTCCTATTGTGTTTTAAAAACATTTAACCAGTCATGAAAGAAATACATAAATTGTCTGGACAAATATATGTTTTGAAATGACTGTGTCTCCATTCGCAGGAAATCACCGATAACGAGATATTGGAGTTGGTGCACAGTGCTCTGGGCAGGATGACAGTTATCCGGCAGATCTTCCCTCTCTCAAGGGACAACAACCAGAGGTGCATGAGGAACAACCACCGTATCTCATCCCTGCTGTGTGATCCACAGGAAGGCTATCTTCAGATGCTGCAGGTCAGTAGCTGTGCACGGCAGAAAAAAATTCCATCTTAGGGATTTGCCACGGGACAGTTTTCTGTGGCTGTATTAACTCAGAGGAGGAATCAAATGGGTACAGATAAATCTGAGGCTGTAACCTTTGGTCAGCTTTTCTTGTCTTTATTAATTTATTTTATTTCGCAGGACTGGGTGCTTTTGTTGGGATGTTACTTATCAGCAAGTGGTTGCACTAACTCAGAGCTGATTTTGCATATTTCATTCTCTTAAGAATCTTTCTATACTTGAAAAATATTGTGCCATCATTGTCCTGTGGTACTACTGCTTGCTTATTGTATTTATGCTTATTAGGTATCAGTTGTGAAAGAGTTAATCTGGTAGGTTAACAGAGCTCTGATAGGTATTGGGCTGTGGAGCATTTCATATTTAGGTAATGGACTGAATCAAGCTGATGTGTTCCATCTGTCCCTTTTCAATAGTCTCAGAAGTCTCCAGCAGCTGATAATTGTCTGAGCGTGTGAAATATGCACTGCTAGTTCAAGTTTTGGGTTTTGGTAACACATTTGACTCTGGTGTTAGCAACATCTTGACATTTCTTGGCAATTTATCCCAGATATCAGAATTCTTGCAGTAATTTAAATATTAGTTAATAGGTGCTATTTCCAATGATAGCATAATAATTTAGAAACACAGGCCTGGGACTTTCAATGGGCCTTGTGTGTTTTGGTTTACTTTAGACACAGTTAAAAATCTCATTTGTATTGATGCCATAAGGATTTTTTTGCCTTTTCTTTTATACCTCTTTTATATACCTTTATAACCTTTTGTATTCTTAATAGAATAGTTTCTTCACAGCCTACATTCCTAGACTTATTGGGAGACTAAACATCCCAACAGCCTCAGCCACCAAGATCCTCTCTGGAACACATTTTGTAAACGAAAAGATAGGTCTGTCCAGGGGAGGGTTCCTCAGGAGGGGGGTTCACTTAGCCTCACTCACTGGGGAATCTTTGATAGATGTGCTCATTTGTAAGACCTATAATTTTATATCCAATGTATCGTGGGTGGGCATTCAGGGTGGGCATTTCGACGTGCATTTTGGCATGTTCCACCTGGACAGAGGGCACCAGGGATCCTTGAAATAAATACTGAGGTAAAAACCCCTTTTCCCCTCTAACTGTGTTCAGCTCTTGATTTTAAAAACAGGGATCAGGCATCAGTATCACTGTTGGTGGTGTTGGATATAGCTATGAACTTTAGTGGGACTTAGAATATAAACTTGCTTAAAACCTTGCAATTGCAAACTTGGTCTGAAACTGAGATAGGCTGAGCGAGGACCCAGTGGTTGAGCCTGTGGGTTGTCAGGGGTGGGTGTGTGGGGTGGAGGGACCGAGAAAGGGCTTGGTTAGGGCATGGGGAGGGGCTGTCACCAGCCTGGTCAGGAGGGTGGTGTGGGGTCAGGGCTTCTGCAAGAGGGAGCTCAAGTCCTGGCTTGGAAGAGTTTCTGAAGAACAAGGTGTGAGGCTTATAGAAGCCCAGGAGAAGCAGGAAGGGAAGTGAGTTAAGACTGCCCAAGGGATAGGGGTGTTAATTTTACTTATTTGCCCTCTACTAAAAAGTTGTAGCTGCAGAAATCCTATAAGGGACAGATATGAACAGTTCCTCCTTGAAGAGAAGCTCTGCTGGCTCAGGCTCTGCCCTAGCCATGGCAAAGTTTGGGAAATGCCAATCACACCCCCTGTGGTTCTGAGCATGGCTGTATTCTTTCTGCACAGGGGAAAGTCTGTGCCTGCCTTGGCTCAAAAAGAAAAGACACTTTTGATCTTTGTTAGTAACTCTGAGGTGTACTGTAATGAGAACAAAGGCCGCTCATTTCTGAGGATCAAAGCAATTTCCAGTACGATGAAAAATTATCTGTGCTGCACCAACAAATCACTCATTGGGGAATAATCTTCCGTTACAGCAGGATTTTGAGTACTGCTGCCTATGCTGGTCTATGCATAATCTAATTCAGAGGCTCATCTGAAGGGCTCTGGCAGGCCTCTGAGCAAGTTCTAATTTGCTTAAACCGTAACTGGTCTGCCAGCACCAACAGCCTCATGTCCTATTACTAAATTTCATTGATAAGGACCTTTAGATAAGGACCCTCTTCCTGCTGATTCCCAAATGTGGATTTTGGGTAGCAAAACATTCTCAGTTTCTATCTTCCAGAAATATTATACCACCTTTGAGAGAATGGTGTGTTATGCTTTGTCCATTAGTGCTTTCTCCCTGACCTTAAGAAAGAGAGATAAGGAAGTGCAGAAGTGAAATGTTCACCTTTTGGCAGCTGATTCCATAACTTTTCATGTCCAATTGCATTGGCATGAAAGACAAAGGGCACACGTGAGAGTTCTCCAAAAGAGCTGCCCCCAGTATATTTTTGAGTGTCTATAGATTGAATAGAGGGTGCTTTCCTCATGTGCAGTTTTACCTGAAGTGTTCCATAGCTGCATTTATTTTTCATGGGTTTCGCCAAAATACCTTATGTAACACCTTGTGGACATACGGCTCACATTAATTTCTGAGTGTGACTGACATGTTATTAATGGTCCTGTAATTCAGGGACTTGCAATTTTCTGTTTCCTTTTTCTCACTTGAAAGAAACAGTGGTGACCTTTTGCTGTACAGAAGTACATCACTGAATTACCCCTGTTGCCAGAGGCTGCAGGAGCTCCAAGCTCCACGTCAGGCTGCATGAATCCACCAGAGGCAGTGACCGCCTGCCAGAACCGAGTCTTTGTGTTGCTTTGAAGTACTTTGATTAACACCACAGTTTGGAAATCCCTGCCTCATTCTCCCTTGGGCAGTCTCATATTAATAATTGTTTGTTGTCAAGGTAACTTACCAGCTATTGTTGGTTAATTATTTATTTAATGACTTTGAAGAAGAATAAGTTAATCTCTGTCAACCTTTAGCTGTAGTATTTTTCTAGGGGAGAATTTAGCATTTTTAACAAGCTAGTGAAGAAAGAAACGTTTACGTCATGGATTATTAACTTTGTTCTGGCTAAATTAATGAAAATCTTTTTGGAACAATTTTGTTCTCTGGGTCTTTAGTACCATATCCTGGAAAGTTGTTTTTCAGTGGGTGATCATCCTGGTTTGGCATTCTGACAAGCCTTTTAAAGATCAGGCTGTTCTGCAAGCTCATCCAAAAACTCATCTGTTCTGAATGCTTTGTGGAAATCCAATCTTATTCCATCAACCCACTTGTCAAAATTTTGCTCATGCCCTTATTTCTTGCACGTATAATATACTCAGCTGGGTTTCTGCTTCAAGTGGAGAAAAAGCTTTATAAAGTTTCCTGTCTTGACCATTTTATTTGACTTCAGAGGACTGCATTTCTCTCTGTCTTATTCTTCAGGCAGGATTTTTTGTGTCCATCTCATTTACTTCTGGTAAATGGAAAAGACACAGTTTAGAACTTGCTTTCTTCCACTGGCTGTTGGTATCCTGTGGTTTGGGCCATCAGTGTTGTCACTGTTGCCTCATCTGGAGAGAAAGCATTGAAGCCCTTCAGGATTTACAGTTAAATCTAGTTAGTCCTAGCTAGACCTAGTATGTATCCCCACATGACATTTGAATGGTGTATAATGGTATAATTGCTATTAAACTGTAGATTATTTCAGGAATGTTCTTACAGACTCATTTTGAAGACATTTTGGTGTATAACTTCCTTCTTTCCAAAATATTTCCCTGATAGTATTAGTTTTGGTGGCACTCTACAAACTTGATTTTCAATGAAGGTATTTTTTTCTTTCATCAGGTTAATCATGATGCATTCATAAATTCAAAATCAGATTTTTTTCTATTTATGTTTTTTTAAGAAAGCTTTTTCTTTAGAAATGTAATTCCCATTCACTTGGTTTTGCTCTTGCTTACCATTTATGTAGTTGATGAGTTCAATCCATGTAAGATTCTAAAGATATTAAAAATATTACACGGACACAGTGTATCTGAAATCATTTAGCATGGTCCAAAATAGATAGTAGGATTGAAAAGGCAAAAAGAAAACCCCAGCATACTGTGTCACGAAATTAAAGAGTTTATTCCTGATTGAGAGTCCAGCCTCTCTACTGAAGATCTATTCCAGGCATTGCTTTGACGTATTTGAGGAGATATTGAGAAGTGGGGGGGGGGGGGATTCATTGAAAAAGCTGATTATCTCCTTGAGTAAAAATTCCATTCTTCAGAGATACGTCCATCAGACATCTCTGTAGGCATCTCTTAGCAATTGCTCCTACAAAGCTGGGTTTTTATTTCTGATCTGTTTTCTGTCCAGGAGTCACTGCAATTTAACTACTGTAAGTGAAGTTATTTTTTTAGGCTGTGTTTGACTGCCTAAGCTTAAGGGCCTGATCCTGTAGATTTGTCCAACTCAATGGCCTCACTCTCATTTGGCTTGTTAACACTGCTGTTTTTACACAACTGTAAAGTGCTACTGAGGGGCAGTAAATATTGATTAAACCCTATTAAAGCATTCACTTTCTCCCATAAAGGATTGATGAGCCACGTTTTTCCTTTTCTTTCATTGCAAACCTATATTTGTTTGTCTCTTTAGCAGAGTTTAATTTGGATTTTTGGCCAGATGTTCAGTCACAGTAAAATTATTTCTGAGTACAATGTGAATGTAAAGTATCCTTGAACTGACTTTACTGCCCATTGCACAGCACAAATCTCTCCCTGAAGCCCAATGACGTGTGCTTTCTACAACGTGTGTTAGCAGAAGAATTCATTAAAAACCCCAAAGCACTGCAGGTGTCCCGTGGCTCTGGGGGATCACACTGGAGGCTAAAACCCCAGATAGGCTCTGCAGTGATCTTTTCCTCTCTGCCTCTTTTGACTGCTGGGTTTCTCTATTTGCATAATTATTTCATTGAATTTTTGTTCACTGCTCAATCAGGAAGCAGACAATAGTGGCTAGAAGAAAGCGTCAGTACCTCCATTTTTCATTTGTTATTGCCTCTGAAACCGAATTTGTACCTATATTTATTTATAAATGAGGTAGGATAAAATTATGATCCTGTACACTGTTTTGCAATTCCAACATTACCCCTTGTCCTTCTGTTTTACTCTTACCTGTGTTCAGTTTTCTTTATCAAGGCATTCCTACTAGACTTTCCTTGGATAGTTAGCGTTAGCTGTGCCAAATTCCTGAGATGTTTAGTGAGTGAAGCCAATGCCTCCAGCTAACAAACTTGAGCATTACAGGGTAATCCAGGCCTTGTATTATTGTTGACATGTTGTTACAAAATGTGCTGGCAAAGAAAACACTCATAGTGATGTTAAATGCCCATAATAAATAGCTGAAGGACAGTGAGCGTTCAGAGAATAGAACCCGTAAGAAGGGAAGAGTGTTGTGATATGTGTAACTACGTAAAAACAGGAGAAAATGAAAAAGGAAAGAAGAGCTGCTTATCAATTAGAAAGAGATTCTGAGGGTGCAGTCATACAAAGAAATCTTTGGAAAGCTCATTGAGATACTTAAAACTAGAGTGGACAAAACACTAAATAATACACTAGTTAGATTCCTTCCTGTCAGAAAGCTTGAATAAATATACAATGGAGGCCTGGTTTTTGGTTGTTTTAGGACCATTTTAGTCATTTTATTTCATTTGCCTCAGTGATAATAAATAAATAAATAGCCCTTTGGAAGTTTGAAGCTGACATTTAAGTCTTTAATGAATGTTTGTTTTTTGACTGTGTTTTCCACGAATGCCGGACTGCTGGCTGTGGTTTCGCTCTCCATGAGCAGCACACTGTGTATTTATATATTTATAACATAGGCACTGGTGCGCAGTCTCACCGTGGGCTCTGCCCGTGAGAGAGGCTGACAGGTGTGGGCAGGGCCTGGAGGAACAGCAGCCAGCCCCCAGCCTCCTAAGTGGCACTGGGGGCAGTGGTGACGGGGACAGGGACGTGGTGCGGCACTCGTGTGCCTCCAGCGGCGGGGGCTGCTGAAGGGAGAGGCTGCAGCACAGCCCTGAGTCTCCAGGAGCTGCCAGGCCCTGCTCCTGGTGCAGGGATCTGTCTGCAAAAGGTGTGCCCAGGCACAGAACCTCCAGACACACCTGGCTGAGACGCAGGAGGCGATGGAAGGGGGGAGGAACATCAGGGAGGCCGGAAAGGAGTTGGAGAGCTGGCTCAGAGCACAGTCTGCAGTGGACGCACAGCTAAACAGACCCAAACCTTCCCGCTGGCACACGTAGAAGGGAGGGAGGGGGCCGGTGATGAGGACAGTGAAAGCTTGCGACAGCAAGAGACTTTCCCAAAGCCTGAGGTGCCCTTGCAGAACCCTTTCACCACTCTGCAGGCTGGAAAGACCCTTCACATCAAGGAGGGACTGGAGCTAACGCAGCCCCATCTGCTCCTCGTGTAGCAACCAGCTCAACTAAGGAAAGGCAACAGGTGAGAGTAGCAGGGGACTTTCTTCTGAGAGACATGGAGGCACCTGTTTGTTGATTTGACATTGTACCAGGGATGTGACTGAGAGACTACCAGGCCTTCTACAGTCCACTGGCCATTATGTGCTGCTGTTGATCCATGTGGGCACCAGTGATACAGCCAGGAGCGGTCTGAGGAAGATCTAGGGAAGAGGGAGTCAGTCAAAAATGCCAGGAGACCTGCGTGGGTAAACAAGTAGCCCCTGGACAAACTCAAACACTAAAAGGAAGTTTACAGAGGCTGGGATCTGGGACAGGAAGCTGGTGAGAAATACAGAGAGATTGTCTGAGCAGCCAGAGATCAGGTATGGAAAACAAAAGCCCTGATAGGATTAAGTCTGGCCACAAATGTCAAGGGAAAACTCAAAATCTTTTATATGTACAGTTGGCTATAAAAAGAAAATGAGGGAAAATATGAGCCCTCTCTGAATGGAAATAAGAGACTTGGTTACTCAGGATAAGGAGAAGGCTGAGCTATTCAATGATTTATTTGCCTCACTCTCTTTACTGGCAAGTGCTCCAGTCACGAGTTGTGAATGCCCCATCCCTGGTAGTGTCCAAGGCCAGGATGGACGGGGCCTTGAGCAAGCTGGTCGAGTGAATGGCATCCCTGCCCACAGCAGGGAGGTTGGAAGTAGATGATCCTAAAGGTCCCTTCCAACCCAAGACATTCTGCCATTCCATGAAATGTATTTAAGAAAATGAAACAGGTCAAATTATCTTCAGTCTCTTCACTCTAATAATGTCCTTGTTAGCACACCATTATACCATAAACCAACCACTGGTCTTTACTGCTCCTGGTAAGATGCACTCTCATTAGAGACACAAGTGTGCAACTGCACCTGGCAGTACTTGAACTTTGAAAGTTGCCACACAGTTTTAGGGCATGCTGGGGTGTGCATAGCAGTCACCATGATCTCCCTCCTCAGGCAGCAGGCATTTCTGGCAGGCTGCACTTGGTCTGAACTCCTCTTCCATCTGCTTCATCCTTGGAGCTGACTGCTGTGGCCACTCACAGAGTGGTTTTGGCAGCAGCAGGGTACAGATGCCCAGCTTGGGAAAGAGTTTTTGGAGTAGTGGCATCTCAGTGTCAGCTTGCCTTCCAGCTGATCTCTTCAGCATTCCCTGGCTGGACTCCTGGCTCTGCTGGCCGCTCAGGTATTGGAGTCAGTATTTGTGGCTTGCTGGCCTTCTCAGAAGAGCACTTGTCTATGATTAGTCCCTCTGAAGGAGCTAAGAGTTTTCTTCATACATGCAACTTTAAAAGTAAAATCGTTCTAGAAAATCTCATGCAATTCACATAGAAATGTCTATCAAATGATATTTAATACTGTGATAGATTTTCGTTCTTGAAAATTTCTGCGGTGCTCTACTAGTGTATGGTGGATTTATTTCTCCAGTGCAAAAAAGAGCTTCATAAAGTTTGGAATAATTTCCAGAAGATAAACCAGAACATGCCTAAAATTATTCATGTACAGGGTATATTCTTTAACATATTGGTGAAGCAGTCACCATCATTCTTATAGCAGATAGATCAAAAACCATTTCAGTACCTCCAGCTCTTACACTGTCAGCAGAGGAGTGAAAGAGGAACTAAAAATTACTGTCACTTCCTCCAAACATGACTGAAATGAAATGCTTTGTTCTAGTCTAGGAATTTTTATTCTATTAAGGGGAATCTCTTCAGGCAGATATATGTCCTTCCTTCCTCTGTTCCCCTGTGAATATCCAAATAGGGGAAATAAAAAATGCTCTGGAGCTTTGATAACCCAAAGCAGCCGAGTATGTTGCCTTGTTTTTTTTTCTCAGGCTTTGGTACCAATTCTGAATGCTACCTGAAGAAGAATTTTTAAAATTCACTATTTTCTCATGCCTCTGACAGTACTGGTGGAATCAGAGTACAGCTGAACCCTTGGGTATCTCAAAAATTCCCTTTCAGTGGTCATGTCTATACTCACAGGGAATTTGACAGTTCATTGAAAATTAAAATATGGGTGCAGGTGCAGTAACAAGTGCATACAGGTCATGTCTGCTGAATCCTTTTCCTTTTCACAACATCACTATTCTGGAGGTTACAGCAAACTCATGTTGCAAATATGATCTATGACATATGCAGAGATTTTGCTGTGTTTAAATGCAGTGAAGGAAATTATTCTAGCCCTGAATTTACTGTGAGATCAGGCTGGAATGTTTGTGTCCTAATTTTTTTTTCTTAGTATTGCAGATCCAGCCTTAATTGTGGAAATTTTGGTGCCTTTTTTTTCCTAGCTTGCATATTTTCTCTTCTAAAATAGAAGTGTTGATTGTGTGAGTAAGATGCAACTCACTCTTCCATAGGATATTGACTCTTCAGCGAGTAATGAGTAAAGTGTAGTTATGCATGCATGTCGTTTTTACTGGAGTAAATAGAGTATAATTATACGAAAGAAGGAATTTTGCTGATTAAAACCCACCATTTACTCTTGTTTGGGATGAGGCTTTCAGCAGAAGAGAACCAGAGTGGCAAAATACCAGTGGATGAGTGTGTACAACAGAGCATGCAGAATATTCTTTCCGTGGCAAAAAGTAACTTGCTGCATTCTCTGCAACATTTTCTTCTGCCTTGGAAGAAATCTCCAGATGTAGAATAAAGACAAATGCAGTGGGAGACTCCTCTTGTACAGACCCTGTCTTGGTGTCTCTATCATTCTTCCAAAAGAAATTAATGGAACAATAGTGGTGGAAAGTCCATTAAAGGTCTGACTGAACTACGAGGGTAAGGCTGGTAAACACAGGATTGTTTTGTTTTGCTCTGCAGCTTGATTTGGGTGCAAGGTCATGCAGGCTGAGATCCTCAGTGCAATTCTCCCAAGCTCTGCCAGTCAGATGTGCAGAACTGTGGTGTCTTCTCCAAGCACACGAAAAGCAGAAAAGTGTACCCAAGAGCGTCTTATATTTTGCCTTAGAGCTCTCTGCTAGCAAACCAAGCACTGGTTTTGGGAATGAGGCTGCAGTTCTCCAGAACTGCAAAAGAACAGTGCCAAGCAGAGAAATCACAAAGCATTTCTCATCTGTGGGAGTTCCAAGGCAACAGACAATGAGTTGTCAGTTAGAAGTGAGTGTGTAAACAAAAATCCAGTTGGGAGCAAAAAGGATCGTGAAGGCTTTAAGAAATGGCATTTTTCCCCATGTGTGTAAAACCTATTTCAAAGAAAGTGGATTTTGTGGTGTGTGGTTTGGGGTGGTGTATCTTGGGGGATCTCAGGGTTTTTTTGATTTTTTTTTCTGTGAAGAGTTGTTTAACTCAGAAGAAAAGTGCCCTCTTGAATATTAAGGATCCGCTTGGTTGCTTTATTTGAAAGTTGTTTGGAAATATCTGCAGAATAGGGAAACAAATGCAACTGAGCATAAGAAACTTGGTTGCTGGGACTCTTATTAACTCCTAAACTACTATTTTTCTTAAAATGAGAGGAAGTATTGGAAGTAGATACTTTGGAAACTATTCTAAAGGGGAAAGGTTTAACTGGATGAAATAAAAAATACAGGCAAAGTGGAGTGCTTGTTCAGCATGGCTGGAAAGAAAAGAAGGGAAAAAAGATGGCAGGGCCAGATAGGAGATATTCTGCCTGATAGTATCTCATAGGTTTTATATTTTCATGTTAAGGTCCCTTTTTATGTTTAGTTACTTAAATAAATGTGTATTTTCAACATCTTTTTTTCTTTGTATTCGGTTCTTTCAAAATGAGTTTTTGCTTATATATCTTTTGTTCAGATTTACTTACACTAGGAGATTTTTCAAAGTGCCTAGGTTCTCAATTTACGTCAAACTCCAGATTATGGAACATGAAACATTTTGTTTCTGAAGATTAGCATCTTACAGACATCAGAAGTTTACTTGGAGCCAGTGATTCAACAGTAATATATGTTTAAGCTTTCATTGAGTGACACTTTTATTGGGACACCTAGAGAGTCACATTTATAGGAAGTGTGCAGCTGCATTAACTTCCACCTGTAACCCTTTCCTGGTCTCTAGGCATTACTTTCTAAGGTGTATTAGAAAAATCAGGAAATAAATGACAAATTATTATCACTGATAATAATAATAATAATAAGGATAATAATAATAATAATAATAATAATAGAAAAAGATGTATCTGGCCAATGATGTAAAGTGAAGATTTGGGTTTAGTAAAGACTAAATCAACACCCCTGTGCATAGGTTTGAAGAAGAATGCATGTGAACTCTGGAAACAGGTGAAGATTATCTGATTGTTGTTTTTAAATCACTTGTCTCAGCCAACTTCCTCTGCTGAAGTTTTACCATTTGAGGTGGATAGCACTGCCTGTCAAAGATCTGATCATGTATTGCTGGACATGTCTTGGTTTGAAAAATTAATGCATAGCTCAGCATGACTAGTGTGGTGTTCTGTTCTTGCTGGAGTCTTTGTCATCAATTGTTTATTTCTGTATCTCTCATGTAATTTGAAGAATAAGGAGGCTAAAATCAGTAGCTCCAGAGAAAGTAGCACATAACCAGTCTCCTGTATATTTGGTGGAGAGAAACATTAAGACCAAAATAATGCTGTCATTTCTCCTCCCTCTGTTCTTAAACAGTTGCATGTGTATTAGATTTTGCTGTGCCAGAAATTACCAGTTGCTCAAACGAATAAAACCCCCAAGAACTTAATTAATTCCATTCTATCTTCCTCTCCTTGCTGAAAGGACTGACAAAGTAGCAACCCTTGTCTTTCACTGACAGATAGCTGTACTCCCTCTGTAGCTTGAGTTTATATGTGGAGTGTGATGTCTCTTTACAGCACTGCATTGCAGTAACGCTCAGGCAGTGCCTGTGTGCCAGAATCCCTTGGCCAGAGGGACCCAGGAGCACAGGCATTTGTCTCAAATGCCTTGACTGTTGAACACGTCAGACATACCCCGCTCTTGGTTCTTACTTATGCATTCTTTTCTGGTTTTTATAGTTTCTTTGCAAGGTGCTCACATAAAAAAAAGAGGCTCATTCTTATTATTGTTTGCAGGTTTCCAACCTGTACCTGTATGACAGTGTGCTCATGCTGGCCAATGCTTTCCACAGAAAACTGGAGGACAGGAAATGGCACAGCATGGCAAGTCTGAACTGCATGAGGAAATCCACCAAACCTTGGAATGGAGGAAGATCCATGCTAGAGACTATTAAGAAGGTGAGAAAAGACAAACCACCGTTGTGTGAGCAATTGAAAGAGTTGCTTCTTGTCTGCTTGAGCATTTGAAGAGGATTTTCCCTTCTGTTCAACTTTTCCTTGATTTGTTACAAGCAAGTGATCTGCAACAGCCAGGAACAATCTACAGCTATTACACGAGCAAATGAATGATGGTAAACAAGTTATACACGGTGCAGTGTGAGTCCAGTGGTGTGTGTTCTACTTCTGTTGTTCTCAAAGCTGCCTTCTGGGGAGGAAGTAGGATTAGGAGTAGTCATGGGAATTGATTCATTCATTTTTGCAAGAAAACATTGGTGGGGGGCAACCAATGATGAGGTTTAAGACTTAGGTTCCATATTCTACAGTTCAGATAGCTTTGTAAGTTAGCTGAACATTGGTAAGGACCTATTTGTGTACTGTAGCCCAGAGCAGAGCAAAAAGGATCTGGTTTGGCAAAGCTGTCACTAACAGTTACACTCTCTTGCACCATGCTGAAATACTCAAATATGGACAGAACTGTGGCTTTGCAGACACATGGCAGCTTCTTGTATAAAAGTTACTTGATCAAAAGTAAGAATAGAAAAATCCATAATTTTTTACTATACTAACTTTTGCAATCATTCAGAAGAAACCCCCTGTTCCCAAATATGTATTGATGAAATCATTTTCCTCTAGTAAAATGATGCAATTTGGTCATTTTTGAAAAGTCCTAATGATGCCTTCCTTTGTTGCTAAATTAATTCGAATTTTGGTGTCACTTCAAGCTTCTTTGCTACAAAGCCATAATCAAACTCTGTGATACTTTCCCAGAGACGCAATTTTGTCTTTCCTTCATGCCTCTCTTGGGAGCACAGCAGGCAGACCCTTTCTTTTGGGCTGGGAGTTCATGGCTTTGCACTCAAGCCCAGAGCTGAGCCTGCTGCCCACAGTCACACTGGGAGGGCTGTTCTCACAGTCCCCTAAAGTCCTTCTCTTTTCCTTTAGGGTCTGTTTCTGTGGACAGTAATGACCTGATGGCCATAAACACTGGGTGTGGTAGTGCTAAAGTAATTTTCTGAAAAAATTTAAAAAGCTATTCTTTTGTCTGGTACTGGGTTTGAGCTGCTGAAGAACACGTAATTGCCACATTTAAGTTCTCTGTAAACATGATTAAAGCATGTTTGGCACACATTTTTTGCAGAGGAACATTTATGAAGGCAAATTTCTTCTGTTCTCAAATGTCTGAAACTTAATTCCTTAGGGCCATATAACTGGGCTGACTGGTGTGATGGAGTTCAGAGAAGATGGAGCCAACCCCTATGTCCAGTTTGAAATACTGGGCACCAGCTACAGCGAAACATTCGGGAAAGACGTGCGGAGGGTAAAGATAAGCTGCTTCCTTCTCTCTTTTGTTTTCCTCTAAATAATATACATCCTGCCTCACAGGGGAAAATGTTATTCTTTAAGAATGAGTTAGTGCTATGCTGCAGAAGACATTTACTTTATGAGAAATATTTTCTAATTTATTACACACTTAAATCTTGAAAACTAATTTTATATTGGTAGGCAGGAATCCTGCAAGTTATTTCCCATGTGCAGTAACGATGCAATGCCATAAGTGTCCTGTGAATATAATAGTGAAGACTGCACAATTTAGCCTATGTATTTTAGTGTTAATTAAGATAGGATTGCTATAATATAAATATTGGAGATACAACACAATTGGCACTTGTCTTACTGAGCAAGCTAGCTGAGAATATAAATTACATAAACACACTAGGATGTTTTAAGTATAGCTGCTGCAAGAATTTGAGATAAATAGAAAGCTCTAGAGAAGATAATTTCCAAAATGAACTGTGCTATATCATGAAAGATATTGACCTATCAGTGATAGCTGATAGAACAAGGATGGCCAAGGATTAGAAGGCAGTTCAAGTGGTTCCATGGGATTATTAACGAAAATTGTCTTGTTCTGAGAAGGCTACCTTGAACACGCTCGTGCAGAGAGGATGCTCCAAAAATATATGAAACTCTCAGTTGAGCAGTGAGGTTCTCATAGGAACTCCTGTTAGAAATAGTTTCTAAACTGCTCAGCTGGTTGAAATACAGACATTACCATGGTATGATCAGTGGGTCCTACCTTAAACAAAGCTGAACAAAGAGGATTTCACAAATAATTGAAATGTATGTAATTCCTTACTTTCATTTGGCCATTGGTTTCTGTGATTTGTTTTGATTTGCCTGAATTACAGAAGTGTAAATGGAAAAACAAGCAAAGAACTCCTGTTTATATAATCATCTTTATCAGCTAAACATGAGATTCTTTCAGAGTCTAATTTGGCACAAGGATTCTGGACATGGAGCCAAAATTGTGCAATATCTATTAGAAATTCAACAGAAGGGAGACAAGTATTTGAAATGCATAAAGTTCCAGGAGACGTAATTGAAATTTTTCTGTTGCCAGAAATAAGCCTCTGAACACTTCAGTTTGGCTAGGCAACCCCTTGTACTGTGGTGACCAGAAAAGGCTATTCCTTGGTCCACTTTCATTTCTAGAAGATTGAAAATGAGGAAGTCTTCTCTTCAGTCTCAAATACTACACAAATTATAAAAGATTATCTTATTATCTTAGTTTTGGAAAAAGTGTTGCCTATTTAATAAAACAAGGTTGGTTTAGGAGGTGTAGGAATCAGTCCTGGTTCTCAGACAGAAGTGTGCTCCTCACTTTATGCACAAGTATGCAAACCAGAAGTATCTGGTGCCGTGTGAGATGCTGTGGACCATCCCGCTGTTTCCAGCTGCCACTCCAGAAAAGCCTGAGTGCCCTGGCAGTGCTGTTATCCCTAGCACATGGATGCCATGCGCCATTTAAGTTTGGTCCCATTTTGTTGCAGAATTCCCAAGTGACTTTGCTTAAGTCACATAATTGCCTGATGCTTCCATGTTTACCTTTCAGTAAAATTGGCACTAGCACCACTGAGCACAGGTCTGAGCCTTACAGCCAACTGGGCTGTGTGAGTGTACATCATTAGGTGCCTTCTAATGTGCATTTCAAATATGGTACCACAGATACAAATGCTTTCACCTTGGTGTACACAGCACACTGACCAAATTGACACGTAATCCCAAGGTGTGAGGTGGAGATAGCTGAAATACCACTCAAAAGTGACCACAAGGCAAAGAAATAGGTAAAATGCCTAAATGGGAAAATTACTAAAATGGCTGACCTGGTATAATATTGATTACTTTTGATCCCTAATGTGCTACTTTGAGGTGGTGCTACTAGGTGGTTAATATAGGAAGGCTTAACTCTTTGGGTGTTAAATGCAGAACACTGTAGAGTTCCCAGAAATTGAAAGAGAGTATGATTCTAAATGGCTAAAAAGCTAATGGTTATGGAATACTGCTCTGAGCTAAAATGAAGCTCTGGAAATTATCCTTTCAGTCTAATATATAGAGAGAGTAAAAAGTCAGCAATATGCTCCAGAAGTTTGTAGAAGAGATAGGAGGAGGTGATACCTCTTAGAGCAAAATTTCCATGGAACTACTGCAATTCAATTATTTAGGCAGCCTGGCTTTTTATTATCGCAGCAAAAATATGTAACAGCTTAGAAGTACTTTTAAAGGCTCAGAAAGTCATGCTTGTCTTATTTCTATTACTTGAGTGAGAGGCCAGTTCAGATTTATTGTCAGTTGTTTCCATTTCAGCCTTTGCTCAGGTTTACCTGTGGAGGCATGTATTTTGGGTAGAAAACAGAGGGTTCCTTCTGTGTGGTTTTATTTTAACTCTGTATGGAGAGCACCTGTAATTATTCATCCCTACAAAAAATCTTTGTACTTAGGATCAGTGACAGGGTAGGGCAAAAATCTGTAACATTGGGTGTTGAACCTTAGATGGAATCCAGTCAAAAGCTTTTAACTGGACTTTCAACACTCAACATCCCTTGCAAAGTTTCCTGGGGATCATTTCCACCAGAAAGATTCCTGGGAGGATGTTCAAGTCAGTAACAAATCTGCAGGGATTTTCAGAGCTATTTTGCAGGGGCATCTTGACTCTCCAGTTGTCCTGAGATCTGGTCTTTCCGCAGACCGTTTTTCCTTCCGCTAGCTGTAATTCAGGCATGAGTGCACGTAAATATATGGATTTGATTGCTTAATGTAGCATCTTTATTCCACAAATCACTTAGTCTGTCTTCTCCTTTCTTAAACGAGTCTAACAACATGTGGTTTTGGTAAAGGCTCACATAGGCTTTCGTGTATTTTGTGTGTTACCATTTGTTTTTCCTTTGGGTGTACTTTAGTGAAAGGGAAACTTCAGAAAATGCTCTAATTTCTTTGGTTTAAACATAAAAGAGCAGGGTATGTCCTTTGAGGTATATCACCTTGTTTACAAAAGGCTCGGGTAATTGTCTTCTATTCTCTGTGTACATGTGGAAGTTTAGAAAGCATCGTGTATTCATGCTTAAAATAGAGATTTGTGTGGTGGCTTATCAGGGCACTTGAAACTTGAAGATTGCTAGAGAAACTGAAAAGGCTTAAATGTCTAGTGCTTGATGATTACCACTATGATTTATGTTCCTAGTGTCTGTAAACACCTTCAGAAATAACAACCAGAGTATCTGTATATTTAAAAAAATAAGAAAAATAAGTGGGTATAAAGTGATAAGGGAACAGAATAGATCAAAAAGGAAAAAGCAAGAATAAAGCTGATGTCCTGCTTTCACAGTGCAATGGTCATAAAGGGGGAAAGGAAGGCCGGGCTACATTAATTAACTCCTTAGTCGCCATCTGTATTATTATGTCTTATAAATGAAAGCTTTGATGGAACTTTCAGAACATCTGCGCTGGTTCATACTTGTTATGTTCCTGCACTTGGATGGATTCTGCACAATATAAAAGTTGGACTGTCTGTCTGTGAAAGCAAAGCTAAGGGAGCTGGAACTGCAGGGTGGCATTCCTAGCGAGTCACCACCTCACCGTGAGCTCTTGAGGTGTAAACCTCTTTGTTCTTGTCTGACCATGTGTGCAGAGAACACCATAACAGCTAACATCCCTTGCAGGGATGTGATTAGGCTAAGTTAGATGATGCCTGTAAGGAGCTTTATGATAGTCTTCATCTTCATCCTTGGCAGGAAGAGCTTCTCTAAGTGCAAAACGATGTGGGTATTTAGCTTATTCTATGACAGGGAACATATTTTTTTCTAGAGCGATCTGCATTTCTTTCCCAAGCTGGCTGTAATGAAGGCAGAATTAATGGTTTGCGCACATTTTGTATTTCATAAGAAGCATTCTGTTCAAAATGATAATGTTTATGATTGGTTATTCATTTCTGTCAGTTGGTATGTTTTAATTTTTTTTAAAATCAGATTTTCTTGAAATATCATCAGCTTTGTAAACAGTTATAGTTGTTTGCTACAGCACTTGTGAGGCAGACTGCAGAATTCACTTTAAGTAGTTTTTGTGATATGTTTCACAGTTGTTGAAACCACACTTTTGAATTCTGATACCGTGATTTAGTTGGGATTGTTACTTTTAGACAAAATCTCATTATTATCATGATGACAAATCCTATGCTTCTTATTCATTGCAAAAAGGAATGGTATTTTTAAAGATCTGCAGTATCAAGTGCTTTCACCTCCAAGAATATTGCCAAATCCCATCATCTGCTGCTAAAAGTTATATATACACCAAAAGAATTCTCTTACGTGGTTCCTACTGTAATTGAATCAGTTTTACTTACATGGAAGAATACATAATTTTATTGCCTGAGTTTAGCTGTAAAACAGATTCCTGCCTCCTTTTTGAGCACTTCATAAACACTTGGGTGCAGTGTTTCAGTTGAACCTGTTTGGCCAAGGTGTCTTTCAGCAGAAATTTAAGACTGAACTTGCGGCTTCTTTTGATCACTAAATTCCCCCTGTTACTTTGAAAAGGGAAGGGCTAATAGTCCCCTGCCTCGGGTAGAGTGCAATTTCCACGTATTTACATTTGGTTAAACTTTCTCTTTCTGCTTGAGTTGATTGAGTGTCATGGTGGAATAATTTAGAAAAGGAGCATTGTGATTCATCCTATAACCACGTTGTGTCAAACTGAAAAAAGAACTGAAGTATTTTACTCAAAATAGTAAACCCCCTTCAATTTTTAGTTCTGATTTTCTGTACGAGATGTATATGAGGAATAAAAGTAAATGTATTCCTTGCATATTCCATAAGTTGAATTATTCATGGTGAAAAATACAGCTTAACATATAGGAAATGGCTATGATCAATTTTTAAATCATAGGAGAAAACTAAAGAAGAAATGTAATAACCTTGAGCATTTTGTTTTGTTTTTTCCCTGAAATGAAGTAGGATGACTGTTTGCCCAAGTTCTGCAAACTGGGCTTTTTTTCTGATAGAAATATACTTTATGTTCTATATGCTTTGTAGAATTGTAAAATTCTAGCTGAATTATTACACTCACTGAAAAGTAGGTAAGCAATTTTTAACATGTATCTTCTGTTGCAGGTATGTGATGCGTAGTTCTTTTAAAGTTGCTTTTAATTCTATTTTATGTGGTTTGTTGGAAAGCATTGCCAACGGGACTATGCTTGTGTATAAACCATTACTTGTATTTGCAAATTATGCCAGTGTCAGCACCGAGTAAAAGGGATGTCTTGCAAATTTGAGTTGGAATTTCTCCAAGCATGAGATTGTGCTGGTCTTCCCCTTTGGAACTGTTTATATGACATTTTCACAGTGTAAAGCTTGAGGGTAGATTTTAAAAAGCAGCCATGTCTGAGCTAAGAGTGGGGCCAGGACAATTAGGAAGCTGCAGAAGTTTCCACAGCCCACATGCACCACTACCTGTATGTTTAGAAATCCTGTTTAATTTGTAAGTCACGTGCCATGTCATACCTACCTGGTTATCATGCATCTTGGGTATAACATTCTCCTTTTTTTTCACGCATGTGCAGTGGTGTGTAGAATTGGGATAATAGGAGTGCTAAAATCAGCCTTGTAAAAACATTTTCATCTTTAATTATGGAGTTTTCACCAAAGCTCTTGCAATTTATTGATGTATCCTAGGAGGTTATTCACAGTGGGATGACAAGAAAAGCCCCTTTCTGTAGCTTAGCTCATGAAGAATCTGTTATAAAGTGTGGACACTATGAAAAAAAGTGTATTTCTATACAGCAACAGGTCAAGATTTACTGGGCTTAACAAAGAAAAGAAAAGTATTTGAAAAAAACCTACACAAATTCTTTTTCTCCTTTTTGGAAATCCAAAAATGGAGCTTTTTTACAATATTCTTTTTCACAGTATCAATCTTGCACGAAGGCAATAAGCTCACTACTCTAGAAAAGAGGAACAGTCTGTCTTTTTTAATTTCCTGCCATGAGAAATATCTTTGATCCATGATTGTTGTTCAAAATTCACACCTATTCCAGAACTTTCTGTTGAATGTCGGGATAACTTTTTTTAGTATAATGTCCATTGACCAAAATCACTCTGAAAGAAAACAATTGTAATAATAATGCCAAAATACAGTTATCTTAACTGTCAGATGAAATAGATGTCATCTTGCCTTTTATAAGGACATAAACTAAGGAGATCTAACATCTCTTCATTTATAGCATGATCTCAGTGTCAGGGACAGTTGCAAGGACTGTGTGTTGAGGGACACCATGCACAGTGTCTTCTCTGCAGTATTTGAAAAATGTATTTAATTCTTCTAATGGTTGCTGCCTTGTATCATTTGATAAACTGCAAATACATGTGGGCCAAACATAATTTATGAAGTAATTTATTTCAGCAGTAATATTAAAACCCATGGTAACTCTGGTGCCTGCCTTGTATATATTGCTCTGATTTATTTAATGTGTCAAAAATTGGATCTTTAAATATAGGTAGTTAATTTGTTTGGTCATGCTTCCATCGTAGTTAAGAAAAATGAAAGAGCCTTATGTTTTCTCTTTAGTCTTATTAAAATAAACAACATAAATAGAAGTTATCTAAATTTCTCCTTGTGTTTGTATTTTTATTTCTGCCATTTAATGCCAGATTACATTACTGTATATGAGTAAATACTTGCACGTGCAGGTTTTCAAAAGACAAGTTTATTGATAAGATTTCTTAGTGGTTAGCCCAAATGTGGGACATGAGGAACTTCTGTGTCACAAAGTGCCACAAGCTGTCTGGCTTGGTTTGGCTTGGTTCCTTAACTTCATTTATGCTTAAAAAAAGAATAATCCTAATTCCTCAGTTTACCTTTTTGAGAAGATACTTTCAGAAGGGCAGCAGAGTTGTGATGAAACTTCTTTGTCTTTATTGGCTAATTCACTGCAATTACAGTACTTGGCAGAGATTGCGTGCTGCTGTTCCACTTCCTCACTGAGCTGCCTTGAAGGTGAGGACTTTCTGTTTTCAAACTACACAGGAAACACTGAGTTTTACCTTAAGATAAGTACAATCTATAATCAGTGTGAGCCTGTGTCGAGGAAGGAATTCCCAAATATGCCTGGTCCAGCACCACAGTAACTCTTGCAGTGGGGGTGGATGAGTTTTTGCATTTGGGTAAAATACACAGATAATAAAACTTGTTTTGCATTTTGAGACAACATCATTCTACTGGAGTGAAGACAGGCTTACAACTCAAATCAATATTCTTTCTGAACATGCCATTGTATGTCTGTGTTTTTAATATGTTAATGAGTGTGATGCACAAACATCTACTTGTCTCACAACAGCATCTTTCCTGTGAAAAGGTAAATTGCAAACTCCCACAGACTTTACTGATGAGGCCTGTAGAGCTTGAGAATATTTGGCTTTGTTGGAAAGCAAATGTAATGAGGAGTAAAGGAAAAACAAATAATGCAGGGATTCTCTGTTATAGGGAAGGAGTTAGGAAAATATCCTGCTGTTCAATATTCACCAAAGCAGGTAGCCAGATACAGGTTTTCTTTTACGCAAAGAAAGAACATAAAAATAGTTAAATCTGACACTAGTTATTTGCTTTTAATTTACTTGCCAAGATCAGTTTCCCTGAATGTAAGCAGAATGAGAAGAAAGAGAGCTTGCTTTCCTATGGCAGTAAATTCCTCTCAACTGGAATACCACCAAAAAAGTCCCAAAAGGTTGTGCTTTACTTAGGACAACACCTGCACTTGTTCTCGCTGTGTCTGAAATTCATGTGCTGTCTTCTGGTCTTGCCTTTCTCCCCCCACCACAGAACTTTGAGGGGAAAAAATGGGGAGTCAAATTCTTTCTCCTTGATGCCCTGTGTTCTGAGATGCTGTGTCAGTGGTGAAGGTGGCAGTGACACTTTTGTGTTGCGTGGCTGACTAAGGGGCTGGTGATTCCACCAGCCTGTTGAGGGAATATCTGGTTTCAGCAGGTCGACCACAATATCTCCCTGCATTGCTCATTTTAAAATCTTAAATTTTTCAAATTTTATGCACTGGTAATATTTTCTCTGCTCTGAGAGAAGTGGGTTTGTTTTAGAGGAGTTGAAATAGCACAATCTAGAGATGGTATCTGGCTGATACCAGTTCTCGGGCATTTGTCTGAGTTATTTTTAAGTAAGGATTGTCATCTAAATATACATGAGGTTGGCAAAATGCAAAACCAGGTGTACTTTTACAAAGCAGTCTAAAGCTTTCCAAATACTGTGGTTGGCCAGGGAGGTGACTGAAGGTACTGATGCTTTTAGTCCCTGGAGCCTTACCAGAAAGTAGTCCTAGACAAGTACAACAATCAGCAATTGCTTACATGGAAGAAAAAATGCTAATATTTAGTAACTAGGAGCGTGGGTGATATTTAATTGTATGAGAACATTTCAGTTTGAGTAGTTCTAGCACCATCTATAATTTTCTTAAAGCTTTATGTGCAATTTATTCTGCCATAAGATTAATAATACAGTAAGGCACAAGTTTGCTTTGCAGGACTGCTGTCTGAGCTGTATTGAATCTAAGCTGAGCTCATGCTGTTGTTCAAGATGGTATTCAATACCAAGCTACAAGGCCACTGTAGCTATTTACACTTCAGTAGCACCTGGAGGCTGTGGTTTTGTTATACTGAGAGATGTCCAGGTAATTAAAAGAATAATTATTGTGTAATATATAAACCGTGTGGTTGTGTGTTCAGGAATCTGCTGCTGCAGTCTTGCCATTCTGACAGGAAAATGCTGTCATAATCTAAGTTTGGAGAACATTCAGTATCGGGACTTCTACAGGGTGTTTGCCGAGATAGGGATGAATATTACTCTGGATCAAGTGTAAGGTGTGGCTTTCAGGGTAGGTGTAACAAAGAGTGCTGCTCACGGCTCAGACTTGCAGAGAAAGCTGCTCCCTTCTGGAATGGAGTCTGAAGCTGTGTCTGCTTTTTTCTTTCTTTTCTCCTAAATTTTAAAATAATAGGGAGTGAAGTATTCCATAGTAAGCTTTCCAGACTTTCTCAGTAATACTGCAAGATAATTGCACTAGAGAAACAAGTCTTATTACTCCATGGCTTTTGGGTTTTCTTTCTAGGGTAAGAGAGGGCAAAGGAGAGCACAGAGCATTTACTTTATGGTGTGCGGGAAGTGCACTGAGGTTTTGTTGTTATTTTTCATTAGCTCTGATTGGTTTCTGAGTGTTCAGCGGAGGACTGTTCCTCGATAGACTCACTCAAAGACCATTCAGCATTCAGGGCTTTCTTCTCTTTTTGAACACAAATAGGAGCACAGTAACCAGTGAAGTGAAAAACACAGATTTGCTGGCTGAGCTGGCTTAAAATGAAAAAATGAATCTGAATCTAGGGTACAGCCCACAGACTCTGCTACTCTAGTGTGGCTCTTATTACAGCACATTTCAGTTCCTTTCTTAATTAAAACAAAATGTCTAGTCTTGTCGGGACCTCAAGAAGAGTTTTTTATGTCAGAGGCTTGCTCTCTGAGTTTGCTTCTCTTCCTCTCGTGCATCCCCCAGTTTCAGACCCAGCTGATGGTTCTCACTTGTGTGTTGTGTCCTGTGCCCCATAAACTTCTCTCTGTTGAGGAGAGAAGCCACAATGACCCCCATTTTGGCAGGAAATCTGGGGTGACTCTGTGAGCAGCCTGGCTCTGAAAGATCAGTACCTTCTTCTGCTGCCCAACCACAACTTATTAATAGAGCTTGACATATAGCCATGCTTGAACTGAGAGATTAAATCGATTCCATCCATTCCCCAAATCCGTTTGTTTCCTTCCTGTTTCTATTTTGAATGACAGCTGAACTGTTTGAGGATCTATAGCTAGCTATGGCTTGATTTATTAAAAAAGTAAGGAAAACATGTAAAATGCCTGGTGTTAAATATCAGAAGAAGAAAGGGAGACGTTTTCATATGTGTTTTCATTCTTTATGTAATGTACTTCTGTATGTTTTTCCTGTGGGTGGTATTACAAGGCTTTATTATCAATTCTACTGTGTCAGGCAGGTCTTAACACCATCATAACACTTTATCCATGATGACCCCTGTTGAATCTTTTTAATCATCCACATACCATGCTCCTGTTCTGTTTCTTCCATTCCCAAGCTGCAGTGCAAAACAGTCATTTATTGTAGCCAGTAGAGAAGACCAGATGGGAAATATGGATTGGATGGCCTTTTGTTAATATATTCTTTTCTTTTTTGGTGGGAGTCAGATTTCATAAGGAAAGGAGCTCAGATTAGACTAGAGAGGCATTTTTCAGAGCTAATCAAATTTTTAAAGCAGTAAGTAGTATTGGCTTTAGAACAATTACTGCAATTACATTAGTTTTTTTGTATAATTTATTATGATTTTTCAAGTTCACAGGAGAGAGTTCCTGCAGAGCCAATGAGCTGTTTTAGCAAGCACACTGCAGGCAAAACGCAGAGTAGCTTGGATTGGAAGGGATCATTCCTCTTTGTCCTGCCACTCCATGAGGGTAAAAAGTCCCTCTTCAGCTTTGTTATAGCCACCTTTAGGTACTGGAAGGTGCTATAAGGTCTCCCTGGAGACTCCTCCAGGCTGGATAACCTCAGCTCTCTCCGCCTGTCTTCCTAGAAGAGGTGCTCCAGCCCTCTGATCATCTTCTTGGCCTCCTCTGGACTTGCATCCCACATCCCTGTTTTATGTTGGGGACCCCAGAGCTGGATCCTGATATTATCAGGAAACAAATTTGCTTGCTTAAAATCCATCAGTTGCCAAGAACAGGTACAGTACAGCCTGTTTCTTCATAATATACAGCACTTCAGAGAGGGTCTTCACCTGCCCACTGCTCCTCCTGCCTGCCAGATTATCGTTCTCTATTCTCACAGATTTTGAGCAAAATATTCTTTAAGAACCTGTGCTCATTTTGCTTGTGTCTCTGTACAGGAGGATTTATGGTAGGTCTTTTGAGTATTGATACTGGATTTTGAAGATAAGCTGCTCTTTTTTTTGGCAAAGAAATAGAGTTAGCAGGATCTCCTAGAAGGATGAGAAGAATTGGAGCAGCAAGGATCTCTTCAGCTTCCTTCCCTCTTGTATCTCCCAGCTCAGCCTGCCCACATTGATAATCTTCATTTCTCCACAGCAGTTAGTCGGGCTGCAGCAAAGATTAAATATCTTTTCCTGTAGCTGAATTAACTTTCTAGATGTACAAAATAGGTACATCAATGTACTGCCTCTCTGGCTTTAATTATTTCAGAATTGCTGTCTATTCTGAATTCATTGTAACTGTGGGTATTTCCTGACTTAGAAGTTTAGGATCAGACTAGCAGCAAGGCTCTGTAGAGCCTGACTTTCTAGTTGAAGTGAGCTGTTTTAATTCTGGTTTTGAAACACCACTGCAGGATATCTCCCTTCTCTAGCTGTGGCTTTCTTCAGGAGGTATTGCATGGTCCAATCTGAAAAGACAGTGTGTGGATTAACACTGCTCCAGATCAGTGAGCAAAGGAAGGGATTTTTTCTCCTCTTTTTCCATTAGAAGTAAACACACCTTAAACCCAAAGCTGTGTGTGTTCGTGTACAGCCACGATCCTGCCCCCTGTCATTGCTTCAAATCCTTCCCTGTTCCCCATGCTTCCTGTCATCAAAAATAAGCATTAACAGTGTCTTCCAGGATAGAAATTGGGATGGCTGTTAGTTTGATCTATCTTCCAGAATAGATATAGTTCCAGAATTTCTTTCCCTTTCTGTAGGCATCTCAAAATCACAGAATAAGCTGAGTTGGGAGGGACCTGTAAGGATCATGCAGTCCAGCTCCTGGTCCTGCACAGGACCAGCCCCAAGATCACACCATGTGCCTGAGAACATTGTCCAAATGCTTCTTGGAGCTGTGACCACGGTCCTGGGGAGCCTGTTCAGCACCCAGCCACCCTCTGGGTGAAGAACCTTTTCCTGATACCCAACCTAAGCGTTCCCCAACACAACTTCAGGCCATTCCCTTGGCTCCTGTCACTGTCTCTGCAGAGGTCAGAGTCTGCCCCCAGAGCCAGGCAGCAGCACAGTGCTCTGTGGGGAGTGCACCAGGAGCACAGGCAGCTAATCTGAGCAATCCCAGAAACCTGGGCATGCAGTGATTCGTGGGGAAGGGACCTCCAGCTGGCCTGCAACTTAGGCAAGCTGACAAAGTCTGTTGATTTAAATACTGGTTTGATTGACAGCATCTCTGCTGAAATCCACTTCAGGACGAGTTCTGTTGCCTTCCTGATGTATTTGTACTGAAGGATGTCTGGTCTTGGCTGTCTCAGACTTTTTTATGTCACAATGTGCTCAATTGTAAATCCAAATGGTCTCCCTATTTTTGTTGCTGATAGCCATTTGCATAAACATGCTGAACCTTTAAATTTTGGACAACACTATAAAACATGCAAGCTCCTATACATATATACTGCATCTATAGATTTCACTGTCTCTTAATTTTCTCTGTGGCATATTAGAATCTGATTTTTGTGTCAGTCGCTTAAAAAAAATACAAATCAACAGAAAGCAATTCTTCTGGCAGCATTTTGAAGGCTTTATATGGACACATTTTTAAGATGGAAAAAGCACAGCAGTAAGAGTCATTATTTTACTTTGGTGTGCTGACTAATGCTGTCAAAAATACAATGTTGAGAAACAAGACATGCCCAGTGGAAATGCAGGGATATGAGAAAAGCAGAAAGAATTTATGGATACTAGCCATCAATAAACCTGACAGACAATATCAGTGCTTCCTTTAGCTGATTACAAGCTAGAAATACAGCTATGCTTTCCAGGCTGTACATTATATTCTAGAACTTAATACTGCTGTGAGGAAGAGGTTTTTTGTATTATCTCCGCATAACATTTTGCAGACAGTCCTGCAGTGTCCCACCCAGTTCTCTGGGCTGGCTCAGCTGCCTGGCTGGAGCACAGACAGGGCTCAGCTCTCGCTGTTCCTCTCAGCAGAGGAGCTGAGCTCCCCTCAGGGTGTCACCTGGGGCACTCCTGGTGTGGTTACTGCACAGGGAGAGCAGCCTCACGTCTGCTCAGGGGTGGGCAGGCACACTGCAGAACACCGTAAAGGTGGGCACGCCTGGGATGCTTCAGTGTCCTCCAGGATAGGAAATTGTTACATTCTTGTATCACCTATCAGCTGATGAGGATTTGATTGATATTTTTGGACAATTAAAAAAAAAAAAATGGCCACACATTGTCCAGTAATAGTTTAGAAAGAAAAACAGGGTGAATTTGGATATAAAGAAAATGCAGCCTAGCTTAGCATGTGTTCAAATATTTCTTATTTAAATCAGATGGCATCTTTTAAAAACAATAGAAGTTTTTCACAGACTTAAAAGATAATTCATCTTCTAGGTCAACTTTTATCTTGATTTTCAGAACTCTAAGAAATGTTTTGGCCATGAGTTTTATCTATGTGATTTTCAGTTTCAGGAACTAATTCCATGTAGGGATATTTTTTGTGTGTGCATATATACGTACATTAGCTTCTTTCATGTAAAGATAAGGCTTTTATGTAAAAAAACTAACTAAATTTTACCCCATTTTTACCAATAACAAGCAATAATTCCTTCCACTGTAACTGGCAGGCTGCGAGTACAGCCAGTGCAAGTGGGGGTTGTGTTTTCAGAAAGGCAGCACACGTAAGGCCATCCAGTTAAACACACAAAACATACAGCAGTCCTTTAGCTCGTTTTTCTCTGCCTGTTGCTTCTCTTTGAAGCCATTCCAAGCACCTTTGATTGGCTGTGCATCATTACCAGGCATATATATGCCTCAGCTGAGAGTTTATTAAAACCAGGTATTTTCTATTCGTGAACGTGTCTCTGGCTCTAATTTATAAAGTCTCCTTTATTAAAACTTCCTCTCACTTGGCATTTCTTTTAATTATCTGAGAGAAAATGCACAAACTTTTTTTTCCTTTTAATTTTTCTTTTGCAAAGACTAAAATATTGAATTCTAGCTAGCTGGACTTTGATGTCTTTCTTCCTACTGCTGCCTTTTGTCTTCATAGAAGTTTGGTCTCCCTAAAGTTACCTTCATATGAAGACCTTCGTACATCTGCAGATCTTTATTTTTCCTTATGAGGCTGCCTTGGAAATGGGTTTTGAATGGATTTTTAAATTCCCTCTGCCTCCAAATGTGGCATTACTTCACTCTGTATCATTTAATTGCTTTTTAGAAATATTTTCTCTTACTGTTTTGTGGTAATCTGCTTAAAAGAACCCAAACCTGTTTATTTGCAATGACAGAAGATGTGCTCTACCTGAACATCTCCCAGCTAGATAATTTCTAATTCTCTTTATAGATGTGTTTGGAAGATAGTGACTTGTATTGAATCACAAACCATCTTGAGTTGTAAGGGACCCACTTATATAATCTAAATGATTAATTAAATATAGGGGACCAGGATACAAATGTATAGAAACCACCTAATTTACCAAAATTATTCTAACTGCATCAGTAGTGTAGGTTGGTTTTTATCCCATATTTTAGGGGATATATCTGGAGAATATGGGGTGGGAGAGAAAGGACACCTGAGAAGAGCAGCTGCCTGGCTTCTTGTGAAAGTTATATGTCTTTAAGGTGACCAAAGTGCAGTGAATGAACTGCAAATTGATTTGGATCCGATCACAGTCTGGCTCTGTCCCTTTCCCAGCCCAGGTCATGTTTCCTTTATGGGTATAATATTCGCCATAACCTCTTGTTTAACTTTCTTGCTTGCATTGCAGTGCAAATTAGCCCATTTGTGCCTAGCTAGCTTCTTCTTGAGGTTTATTCTCAGTTGTGCTGTTTCTCTGAGTTTGAAGCAGATTCTTAGCTCTATTAGTTAATTTGTGATGCAAATTGACTTCTATTGAGATAAATATAAGCTGCTAGTTCCCATCCTCCTGAAAACTCCCTTGACTTTCCCCTTCTCCAACTGCTGTGTACTTTGAAATGATTTACCTGTCATGTCTCAAACTGTTGACATTGCGAAGTAGTTGTTACTATTGAGTGCAAAAATTACTGAATACATGTGCAAAAAGATGAAGGGCCCTTTAGGATTAAAATCTCTACACTGCAGTGATTATGCCGACTGATGAAACTCTCAACTGCATGTGGTTCTTTTTTCTTCAAAACGAGAAAAAAATAAAAACATTAGAACTTTCAGATGTGTTATAAACCTCTGATGTTGTTTTTTGAAATAAAATGCTAGACATCTACCTCAATAAGGTTTTAAACAATCTTTCAACTTCAGTACTTTGTTAGATTATGCCCTCAGGAATCTATTCTTATTATAATTACGACCCAGAGGAAATATTCTTGAACAGTAAGATTTTTCCATGCTAATAGCACAGTAGATGTAATACTGAATTGATGATTGTTTAAAAGCTTTCTGCCAGTATGAGGTAGAATGATCCAGCATCTTTGAAACAAGATGCTAACTTTGGGTTGAATCAAGAACTGTAATAAAGCAGAAATAAATTCTTAGGAAACATGTAGAAAATTAGTAGGTTGAAGATGAAAAGAGTGAAATTATTAATAAGAGAGTTTCTTTCATTATGCAACTATAGCTGCCATTTGTGCTGTTGGGAGATTTGTGGTTGAAATCAAAGGATCTGTGTTCTCTCACTGCTGTTCTCTTGTCACCTTTTACTTTAATGGCAGTGGAAAGATGTCATGGGGTCAGTTTCATAACCAGAAAATGCAGTGTTTTGTTAATGCTCAGGGTAGTTTGATCAATGTTATCAACACCATAGTCATAATAATTATACTGTATTCTAGAATTCGTATTGGACAAAGACTGCAGAGCAGTGGCACTTTCAAATTTGTGTGTGTCTTTTTCTCTGTTTCTAAAGAGGAGAAAAGTGCATGAGTTTCCTCTTCAGTTTTCCTACATGAGGAAAATAAATGGTAGAATAACCTATTTACAGACATGACATTTCCATGAGTTCATTTATCAGGTCAAAGTCAGATGTCTCAGAGACATGCTATTATTTTAATAGACACGACATGCCTAAGTGTTTATCTGCAGTCCTTGTGGTACAGGAATCCAAAATGGAGTCATCATAGTGACCTCTTCTGGTCTTAAAATCAAGTGTAATATCTCCACAATGTGGTAATGGAACTGTCCTTCACAGCTGGTCTCCATCATGGGGGAAAAAACCCCAGTGTTTTGGGTTTCAGCTGCCTCTGATTTACCTTGTTTGGGATTCCTATTTTTCAGCTCAGAATCAGGTTCAAACCTAGCAGTACAGGGAAATATCCAAATATCTTTATTTATCTGATATTTTTCACCTTACTAAATAGAAAACTTTGTTTCAAAGATAGGTATTTTTACTGGTGTGATACTGGAAACACTTGGAGCTTGGGTTTAGTAGAAACGTTTACATTTTTGTTTTTAATTCAGAATTTTGGAATCAATTCAGTTCACTTTTTTCCTTTTCATTGTGACAGAACAATCTGAAACCCAATAATGACAATACCTAATACCTGTACATAAATAGTGGAAACAAAATATGTGCTTGCTGACTTCTTCTGTCAGACTTGATCTATGTGTCTTAATTTCATGTTGCAGAACACATATTTAATATCAAAATGCAGGAAGTGAAAAGCTGGTGCATAACCTTGGTGGTGTTTTTTATCCTCTTTGAATAATCTGATTGTTTTACGTATTTTGAGCTATGGTTGTTTTTCTGTGTGTATACCTGCCCTGGATTTTGAAGATAAGCTGCTGTTTTTTTGGCAAAGAAATAGAGTTAGCAGGATCTCCTAGAAGGATGAGAAGAATTGGAGCAGCAAGGATCTCTTCAGCTTCCTTCCCTCTTGTATCTCCCAGCTCAGCCTGCCCACATTGATAATCTTCATTTCTCCACATCAGTTAGTCGGGCTGTATATGTATTTTATACCTCTATATGTATTACAACTGCTTTGTAATACATATAGAGGTCNGTATTTTGAGCTATGGTTGTTTTTCTGTGTGTATACCTGCCCTGGATTTTGAAGATAAGCTGCTGTTTTTTTGGCAAAGAAATAGAGTTAGCAGGATCTCCTAGAAGGATGAGAAGAATTGGAGCAGCAAGGATCTCTTCAGCTTCCTTCCCTCTTGTATCTCCCAGCTCAGCCTGCCCACATTGATAATCTTCATTTCTCCACATCAGTTAGTCGGGCTGTATATGTATTTTATACCTCTATATGTATTACAACTGCTTTGTAATACATATAGAGGTCAGGTGGTGCTATACAATCTGTATGTGACTGTTCAGGAAGTCAGAAACAACGTTTGACTACAGCAATACAACACAAGTTGATGTCCCTGATTAGATTTAATTTTAGGGCTTCAGCTTTCCTAACCTGATCCTGGCCTCTCAGACAATTTCTCTGTATCCCTCCCAGGCTTCCTGTCCTTGCTTCTGCCCCTCTGTGGGCTTCCTTGTAGTGTTTGTGTTTGTCCAGGAGCTCCTTGTCCATCCATGCAGGCCTGCTGCTATTTTTGCCTGGCTTCCTCTCTTTGAATGCATCACTCCTGAGCTTGGAGGAGGTGATCCTTGAATATCAGCCAGCTTTCCTGGGTCCCTCTTCCCTCCAGGACCTTATCCCATGGATCTCTACCAAGCAGATCCCTGAAGAGGCCAAAGTCTGCTCTCCTGAAGTCTGGGGCAGTGAGCTTGCTGTGCACCCTTGTCACTGTCCTAACACTTCACCATTCTACCATGTCATGGTCACTCCAGCCAAGGCTGCCCTGGAGCTTCACATTCCCTACCAGCCCCTCCTTGTTGGTGAGAACAAGGTCCCCATAAATTGACTTGGGGCATGAGTAGAGAGCAGTGTGGAGGAAGATACAGAAGTGAATGAAGAAGGGAGAACAGAGTTGGGGAAAATTAAAGTTAGAAAAGAGAGGATAAATAGTAAATAATTGTATTTTCATCTCAAAATATAATTTCATTTCATTGTTTGCAACCATAATGACAGTTAATTGAAGCAGTATCTAAAAAAAATTAACCTGGAAAAGAAAAAAAAGGTTGCCAAGCATAGCAGTAATAATTACTGGAATAGCCCTTTGATAGACAGGTCTAAAATTAAATTTTATCTTATTTATTTAGGTTGTAACAAAATGTTTGTCCCGTGTCTGTTATTAGAGATTAGAAGACATTATTGACTGTTCTTCCACAAGAAAACTGATAGCAGCAATCTCCTGCAAGGGGAAGTCAGACTCCTTTAAACCAGATGATTAACCTTGTCATATTTCTGCTGGTGGAGTGGGTAACACTGTCAGATATTTGGATGCTTTTTCTGTATTCAACATCTTTTAATGAATTGAGGAGAGAATTGAGGAGATCAGTGTGGAATAGAAAAGAAAGAAGACTGCTAATATTCTTACTTTCCTGTGAGCCTACAGTATGTCTTGAGCAATATGCTGAGCTGGGTAAAGATTACATTTAAGACTATATTTGTAAAAATTCTTTTTCCTTTCATATAAAAACCATTGGAAAAGTCTCTAGATCTGTAAAGCTAAATGCAGTTTTATTTTGTGCTGTAGTTCCAAACTGTCCTTTTCCTATAAATGGAATGTCATGTTGGCAACTTTCATTACATTAAAGCAATTTAAGGCTTCTATTGTACTGTAGGAGGTGTAGAGAGATTGGTTTGCTGTTCACTTGTATTAGTGGTAATTTAAGAATGACCAAATGAGGCCAATAAAAAGCTATCAAAAAAAGAAAGCTGTAAATAACACAATTAATCTCTAAGATACCAGTTTCACAGAGATTTCACTGTGATAGTTTGGTAGTGTAATCTGTGACATGGATGTCCAGAATACTGTAGCAATAATTTAAGAGCCACTTCCTGAACTGTTCCTGTTAACACATACAGAAAACCAGTAGGAGTACTTAGCAAAGGTATCACTGCTGAAGAGAGAGCTGGAACCTCAGTTTTTGTGCAGCCGTGGAAAAGCAGTCCAGTCAAGGGATATTGATCAGATTTTGCCAATTAAGGATCTTGCGTGGAATATTTTCCCAGTAGAATTATGGCTTCTATTCGCTCTGCAGGCCGTGTAATAGCAGTTCACCTAACCATATCTAGCCTAGCTTTAAATTAGCTTGGGTGTTGCTGGTTTTATTTCCACAACAGCACGAAATTCAGACAAAGACTGCAAAACCCGCTTATGTTCCTGCTAAAAACCTAGCAAGTACAGTTCTGTGGATGCAGTAAATACAATGCAATTATTGTAAACAGGACTGCTCTATTAACTGCTCATATTCATGAAATTTTGTGTTCCTTTTGGCATTATGCTAATAAATGGGGGTTAAGTAGAAGAATATCAGCGTTCTACTAAAATATTTCATTGTCTTAAGCACATTATGTTCCCTCTGAAAAACTTGTCTTTTACCACATCTTGGAGCAGTGGGATTTGTCTGTCTTACACCTTCTGTGGTGAACTCAAGACTGTGGGGAGTTTGAAGACGAGAATTCTGATCTGGCATTATTTTAGGCCTCTTATGTTCACATTTTACCTCAGTCATTCTCTCAGTCAGAAAGCACAGAAAGCAGTAGTGTACCAAATTCAAAGTGAGGGCTGGGGTTTTTTTTATCCAATTGATTTTGTATTGCTCATAAGATTCTGACTACCCAAACCAAGGTTTATTTTGTGGGTTTGGGTCTTGTGAGATTTCTCCGAACACCAGAGGAATTATCTAGGCAGCTTATGAAATAGACTAATAATGATATTTATTTGTTATGATGTTTAACAATTCAAGAAAGGGGTCCTGATTCAGCAAGGTCTTGAACCCGAGTCTAACCTAAAAATCCAGAGTGACTGCTGATGTGTTTAATTTTTTTGCTGATTTGGGACTGAAACTTTGCCCATTGTTAACATCTCCAGTTCTTGCTGACTCCAGTGAGCCCCTCATGCTTGTTTCCCAGGGCACATGGCTGGTAATGCCTGAATTCCAGCCTGCAGAGAATATCTGGACTGAATGTGATGACTGTGTCAATCTACAATGTAATTCTCTCACAAGCTCTCTTTACCATGTATTAGCATCTCTTGATATCCAAAGATAAATAATGTTTGTTTATGAACATGGGAGAATTTACTGAACTTGTTTATTGCACCATGGATTAAATTATAATGTCGGTGCTACTGTTATAGTTCATAAGTTAGACATTTTCAAAACTGTCTAACATCTGCAATTTCTAAGAAAAAAAAGGGAGAAAATGGACAGAAGTAGTGTAGTTGTGACGTGTCTGCGGTTTTCCTTTGAATATTTGTTTTGCAATAATAACTTGGTATTGTCTAATACAAATCATAGGCATACTTGCAGATGTTAATGCTTGAGATTTTGTATTTTGGTGTTCTGATCACTCTGCTACAGAGAAATTTTTATGCTAAAATACAGCATCTTTACCAGGTAATTTGAAGTTTGTGACCTAATGGTATCTGCATAATTGTGGGAGGAAGAACCTTGAAGATGTCTTTATTAGATATCACATCAGAGACACAGCTAATAATATTTTGCCATGACATCTGGAGGGTGTTCTGGGAGGAACAAACAAATAATCCCCTCTTTCTAAAGGATGCTGTTTGGCTACTGAGCTGGTCAGCCTGTGCATCAGCAGCAAGTGACGCTTCTGCTGACTGCCATCAAGGAAAATAAGCTGCATGTCCCTGCTTGCCTGCCATCTCTTCTGTGCTGTGCTATTCTGTCTACTCAGCCCTTAGTGCCTCTCCTTTCATCTTCCTCTGCCCACCTTCCTTCCACCTCCTGGCCTTCTTGCTCATTTTTTCCTGGGCGTTTCCTCCTCTTCTTCTCAACCCTCTGTGCCACTGCCCTGTGCAGTTTAAACTGTGTCCATACAAACGTTCATGTTCTCTCTTTAATGTCCATCCACTGTGTAACATCATCAGGTGTATCAGGTCCCCACAAACCTCCTGTCACCTTTTCTTTTCTAGCAGTTTTTCTTTTAAATGCTGTGTCATTTTCCATTGTTGTTTCTGTAGTAAATTAGTATTAAGTTTGTCGGTGTACTTTTCAAAGAAAGTGGTGTTTGTTTGTTGGGAGTTTAGTTTGGTTTTTTTTAAAATATGCATGTATTTTATTTTACTCCTCACCTGGGAAGCTTTTCTTATAGCTCAATTCCCTTGGTGTGGAACGCTCGATCTCCGCTTCTGGGCAGTGACTCAAGTCTTAGAAAAATGCCTCTAGTGTTATTTCATAGGTGAAAATATAGTTGAAATTTTACACAGTGAACAGTTTGATTAGGAAGAATATTCAGAATGAATATTTTAATATGAAACTTTAAAATTATCACGAAGAGTAGACAGGGGACCTGCAGGAGGAAGGCACATAATGTGCAACTGAGATTTAACCTGCAGAGTTGATGGCTTTTGTTCCAGCTGAAGGTGCAACATTTTTTCATTCTCTGCATTTATTCTTATGTATTAGAGCTTTTTCTGGTGTATGGATAGCAGTGGCTAGATCTTCATGGAGGGGAAAGTTGATAAACCCAATAATGTTACTGTTTGGGTTCAGCAGGAAGTCAGATAGGACCCAGAGATGTTGCCACTAAGTCAGCTACCACTGGCACTTCTGTTTCCTCCTGTAACTTTGCTTGGGTCCCTCTCTTCATTATCATATACTTTACCATAGAGAAGAGGGTAAGCTGAACTCAGAACAATCATGTTTTGAGTGTCAGTACCTAAAACCTTCTGTTTCTCACAGAAAATGTGATATTTCTTATGTTTTCCAGCAAGTATTTCCCTTCCTAGCCCCATCCAGAAAAAAAAGACAGGAAGATAGTTACAAGAGCTTTTTGATTTCTCTTTAAAATTAGAGATTTGATGGCCTTATAATCATATTACTTTGGCATCTGGAGTTTCCAAATCTTTTACTCACACTTGCTGGTGACACTGCAGTTGATTTTCACAACCTAACTCATAAACCAGCTCACCTCATACATGAGGCATGAACGGAATGACTGCCAGTGCTTCTCTTTTATTTTGCTAAATTGCTTCAGCCAATAAAGAAAAAATTGATATGCTTTCTGGGCAAATTTTTGTTCTGTTAGGTGGCAGAAGTGTGAAATACACAGATTTTCTCAGACTGTGCCCAAAATGTGTGCTGCCATGTCTTTTGATTCAGTTTCAGTACCACATGTTATTGAGTGCTGATCATCCTAACAGTGACATTTTCCTGGAATGTCACCTCCAGAAGATCTGTGGCCAACATCCTTGATTGCACAAACAAACCTTGCTGACAGTAAAAAGGACTGAGCCTTGATAGCTGAGAAAACTTAATTAGTCAAGTAGACTGAAAGAGAGCTTTTTAACATGGTGTTTAGAAAAAAATCACATCAATGAAATCAGCTGTAGTGATAGCTGCAGTTGGCAGTTGGCAATTTTTCATTGAAATGATATTCTAGTGGATAAAGCTGCACAAGAAAAGTTTTTATGTTGGCAAAAAGATATTAAATTGAAATTTAGAATTTTTAAAGTGGCCTGAAGGTTTTAATTTTGACAAGATAATTAAAAAAAGCACCACAATATTGACCTGTTTTCATATCTTCTGTCTTGTATTGTGGGTCAGTTTCTCATATATTTCCAGTGCATGGTGGTCCTCAGGGACTGGAGTACAGCTGAAGGAATTTATTCAGTGGGATATGCAATAAGCTTAACAACTGGTCCAGAGAAAGAAATTGAGAGCTAGGATTGCAGTGAATACAGAACAGGGAAATAGGTTTCAATACTGGAATGGATGAGACCTGCAAAGGATTTTTCCAAGGATTCCACTTTGTCAAAACATTTTACTTGAATTAAAAATGTCTAAACAAAATGTTTTGACACTGCCCAACTTAGATTTCTCTCTGCAGAAAAGCATCTCATTCCATGAGGAAATCAGACTTCCTGGTTTCTTGTATGGTAGCAGTTCTAGCTTTTTCTCAAGTCCAACCATCACACCTCCTTTAGATATATCCATGAATTAGTGTAATGTTTCAGATGAGAGAATTGCTTGGGCTGCTTCTGGAAAGGCAAGCGTTCTCCTAGGGGAAGGATTCTATTTTAGTAGCGCAATTGGTTTTGAAAGGGTTCTAGAGCACCGAGAAGGAGGCAGAAAGAGAAGGCATCAAAGTGATCATTTTAGCATTCCTGCTTGCTTTCATCCCCGTTTGAGTGGTCCTGTGCAGCGTAGGTAAATCATTACACCAGGAGTGCTCTAACTCAGAAGCATTTTCCTAGTGAGCTGCTGGAACAAAGGAAGGCTATATTAAAGTATGCGTTGGGGATTTTGGTTATTATAAATTACATTCTTTGAAATCTCATTTAGAACCAGGAACTAAAATGATGTTGGAAGGCTCAAAGGATTAATTCTTCCTGAACAATAGACTGTCACTGATCACTCTGTAAAGTAATTATACTAAATTTAATTATAATACAAGTGCATTGTATGATAGTCATAGTGTGCCCAAAAGAGGGTTTGAAAAGGTGCCTCACAAGCATATGGACTAGCTCTGGGAGCACAGTGGCAAATTACAGATGTTGTAATTGAGTACAACTTAATATCAGGCTTTCTTAATTAAAGGTTTGGGGTTGTGTGGGGTGGGTTCTGGCTGGCACACTTTGCTTTTCAATATTATCAGCATAATGGAACATATGAACTCTTCCCTTTTTATAGATTCTGCTAAAAGCCCTTATGACTTCCAGTGGCATTAATGTACTTAAATCAATTCCAGTATCGCTCTAGTGGTGAATCCAGGAGTAATCAAATTGTTACAATAGTGGAAGAATAACTGTTCCTCATTCTGATATTTCAGCTGCAAGAACTTCTCATATGTCAATATATCATATGCTGATATCTCATAATAATCCTCTCATGGAAACCTAAGGCTCCTACTTCACCATTTTCAGTCTCCTCTCCTCACTTTTCCATCCATCTTCATGTTAGTTTTGGGCTAGTTATGGAAATATCATTGCCCCTTGAACTATAAAAGGAGGCACTGCTCCTGTTTCCAATTCCACCCTGGGGGCAGGCTGGAGCCTGAGGCACTCCCTAAACTGAGGGAGCCACCCGGGTCACGGCCTTAACAGAACCAGTCCAAATTTAGAGTGGTGTTAAGATGGTTAGCCAAAATCTTTCCTTGGGAATTACACAAGTTGTGTAAGTCATACATAAACAAATGAAATGAGTGCCAGTGCTTGGGGAGCAGTTCCACAGCTGGCATGGCATGGTGTGCAGTTAGCCTGAGAAGTTTCATGCTCATGTTATGTTAGGGCGAGTATCCTGGGAGAAAGCTAACAAGATCTAGAGCATGGATATCAGGAATTATGAATCAGGAATGGTGGCAGTGAGAAGTAGATGCTTTTGGTTTGCGTTGCAACATATAAGGTGTTTATTATAAAGCAACAAAAAGGGTTAGGACCACAGGTCAGCACAAACAAAATGAGTGCAGATCTGTTGAAGTTCCTGAATGTATTCCCAGCAGGCTTCAATTTAGCTTTGCAGTTCAGTGGAAAAAGTTAAAAATAGAAAATCTATGAAGAGCAAGAAAGCCAGTGTAATATTCTTTCTTCTTTTCCTTTTTACCTTATTTCTTTCATATGCAGCTGCTTTGTTACATAGGAAGTCTGGTCAAAACGTGAGTCTGGTGTTAGTTTTCTTACATCTGTTTGGCTTAACAGTGTGATAGCCTGGAACACGTTAATAGCAAGTCTGCTGTGGCAATTTACACCATCATTGAAATGATTATCAGATCCTAAGCCGTATCTGCCAGAGATGGGAAGAGTGTCAGTTTATTTTATTGAAGAATACTGAATGTGACACCTCGCGTGAGCTGCAGTGTCAGCACTTTGTCTAGCATCCACTAAGTGACCTTTAGGTGCCTGTGAGGAAATCCGTGTTGATATGGTGGGCTGTTAGGAGGGTAGGGGTGATGTGCTGGTGGCTGTCATTGTTTGATGTGATTGCTGGTCTCTCAGTCTTGTGAGACTCCTTAACCAAAAGGTTCTGACATACCGCTATGCAGCCCATTATGCAAATAAGCCTCGGTTCTCTTTGATTTTCTGTGTGCACATGCAGCCTCTGTAATGTTGCCAGACTAATGCAGACCGAAGTCCTGATGAAAGTCATTAACATCAGATTTATTCACGTTAACGGCCAACTCCTGCTTTTGAGAGATCTGATATTCTTTCTCCTAACTGATGCAGTACTGATTCAAGACCAGGAGATTTGGTGTGAGGAGATAGAAGCATCCCAAAAGAACAAGTAACTAGGTTAAAAAGCTATGAAAACTAGTTAGGAGTATTGAGAAAAATATTTTCAGTGCTCTAAGTTTTTTTAAATTGTAGCTCTCTATAGTGACTGTGACATTTAGTACTGGAAAGCAATTTAAACTCAGCCAGATACTTATGGGGGATAGCTGCACAGGCTTCTTTATGCATACATATATACATATATATCTGTCTACATATACCATGTTTATTATATATATATATATTTAATGACAGCTGTGTGTTTCCTAAAGGAGAGATGAAGAAATGCCATTTTTATGACAGCCCTAGGTGAACGTGGGAAGGGGTATATTTTTACAGGAGTACATTTTAGCTAATTCATTTATGATCTTAGATTTAGCCTGTGCTACTCAGCAGGGTGAAGGAAAAGTCACCCACTGGGGGAGCTGTCTCTAATCTGCCTTTGAAAGGACCTCCTGAACAATTGCATCTTATCACTCTTGGGATGCAGGGTCTGTGACCTGGGTACCCAAACCACCTTTCTCTCCAGGCTTTTCAATATGTTTCGGATGAGAGACAGTCAAATCTTTTTCCCTTCCTGGAATTCTGAGGGTGTGTACTTGTGCTGGTACCAGCCTGACAGCCCTCAGTGTAGGAGGCCTTCTGCTTCTGAGCAATGAACAAATGTAGTTTTTTATGGTCTGAGCTTCCAGTTCTGAAAGGACCTCAGCTGCTGGAGTTTCTTCCCAGTCCTTGACTGTGACAATTTTGTAGGTCCATCAGAGCACAGGTTCTCAACTGTCACATTGGCAGTGCTAATTAGCAGCATTTTAGTAGCATTCCCTGGGCTGATGTGATGATTGTATTTGTCACCCATTCGTTCGTCCCTCCCTGCAGCTGCTGCAGTTTGAAGTCTGCAGTGAAGCTCATTGTCAGTCTCTAATGCAGGCCCTGAGAGTTCAGTAATGGGCAAGTTTTCACTCGAGTATCATGAGCTACTATGTTGATGGATAGCCAGCAGATTTTAGGGCCTTTCAGCCGTCAGTGCTTGTCCCAGGCCTGCTCCAAAGCAGCAGGGAATATTTTGCCATGGAGACATGAACAAACCCACATAATTATTAACACACTGTTAATTTTGTGTCCTTTAATTAATTTGATTTGTGAGCACAGTCTATAGCCTTCAGACATTCTGGGATCTATAAGGCAATTCTATGAGTCACAAAACAAATCCACGGTAGCTGGACCACTTGTATAGGCCTGATGGACTTAATGGAAACAGAAATACTGGAAATTCAGAAATTGTTGCAGATTCCCCTTTATGAAAAGTTGCAGGCAGGAATTTCAAACAAATTATTGTACTGTAGACCTAGTGAGAGGAGGGGGATTACGGCAGGCTCATAGTTTCTACTTTGTATGTACCACCTTCTGCTTATGCCTGGGAAGGGATTTAGGAAGAGTTTCCAACAAATACAATGGAGGGTGTTATCATTTTTTCTAATAAATGAAAGTGCTTTTTTTCCCCCAAGAAACAATAAATAATTCTACATTTTACTGTGCATACAGTAGGTAAGAATTTATTTTCCATTTCCTAAGTATATATTATCTAAATGTACACAATTTCTATTGGTGACATTTGCTTTCTACTTTCCTTGTTCAGCTGTGTCTGCATTTTTATGCTGAAATGCAGTGTTGAAGGTTTTTAAAGCAACTCTTCTAAGATTATTTTGAAATATAGGCTTAATAATGCACTCAAAAGTTGTCTTTCCTCAGCCAGTTTTCTAATTTTCCCTGGGCTGATTTTTGGCCAGTCTCTATGATTTAGATTGGGTTGGGGTTTTTTTGGTGATTTTTATTTCTTTTCGCCTTTCAAAAAATATGTAGAGAACTAGAAAAGATGTAAAAGGAAAAACGGTGACCAAAGATATCAGATTGCTTCTATATGAAGAGACATACAGGCCACAATTTTTCGGCTCAGTAAGCAGACAAAAGGAGGGAGCGTGTCTAGGTGCATGGGAAATAAAGAGATTAAAAGGCGAAATGGGAACAATTATTCATTTTTTCTCATAGTGGAAACCTAGATGGTATTTAATAAAATGAACTGGTAGGCAGCTTACAACCTACAAGAGGAAGTACATTTTCAGAGACTGGCTGCTTATGTTTTGAAGTTCATTGCCACACAATGTGTGGAAGAGAGGAGTTTAAATGGACTCGGAAGACCTTAGGAAAATGAATGCCTGATGGGTCCACTGAGGAAATAGTCTTTATATTGCATTACGGGGATATTTCTCACACTTTGAATTTCATGAGAGGGAATACTGATTTTTTCTTTAAATGTATAAATGGCTGGATAACAATCACCATAGCAACGGAAAGAATATCAGGTTAAGGCAGTAAGAAAGGGATTTAATGAATGTAACGTGTGGGGTTTTTTCCTCCTCGGAGATGTTTGTGGTAATTCTTTGCCATATTTCTGCATCCATATTTCGGTGAGGGCATTGCCCATTTTACCCATAATTCTGCGTGCAAATGCTCTGCTGTTCATTGTTGAAAAACCACCTGCCCTGCAGTGACCAAGAGCCATGTAGAGTGCAGGAATAAATCTTGTAATGTTTTAAGGTAGGGTTATCTTCAAATGAGGTCTGACTGCCAGGTCTTTCCCAGAGAGCTGCTGCCTTTCCCTCAGCAGAGGTTCTGCTGCTTATCTGTGGCCCTCCATGGGCCCAAAGTGTTTCTCTCCCCCCACTGAGAAGTTTGGACCAGGCATAAATCATGTCTTGTTTTCTAATCTGATCAGCTTTGACCTTTCTAGAAGCTTTTCTCAAGACTTGGAAAACAACAACGCATCAGGTGCAATATTAAATAAGCTCTGTAGTAATTACATAAACCTACTAAATTATTGAATCCTCCTAAACAAATGATGTAGGGCACTCTAATAAAGCTTCCTGGAGATCAGGGTTTATTTTTAAAGCTGTAATAAGGAATCTGAAAGGAGAGCCTTTAAGCATTACACCTAGTACAAGCTGTATTTCTTACCTGCTTTTATTTCTTACCTTTGACTACTTGCTGAAATTACCACATCCTTTCTAGTGATGGAGTTTTGCTGGTACGTGGAGCTGGGGAAAAGTATTTATTACTGTAATCTTTCTTATATACCCTATGTTCACTGTCTGTCACTGTGCAAAATTGCTCAGAAGTTGTGACTGTCCAGTATTTTTTTGAAAAGCTAAAAATTCTCCTGAATGCTGATTTGAAGCAGGGAGAAATGAAGCAGGGCAATAGGTTGTAAGCAAAAGGTTTGCAGACAGTAACATGGAAAAATATTTTTAATGCTTACCACAGCTGCTGCATGAAGACTGTGCAAAGATGAGCTAAGTGTATTGTTATGTTCCTTGTGAATACTTAGCAACTGGTACATAGTTTATATAAGCCACAATATCTGTGGATCTGGTGTTTGTATATTCTCTGCTAATTGGCTTTGTGAGCAAGCTGATTTTATTTGCCTTACAAAACCTGTTCTATGTATGTAACAAAGCCCAAGGGATAAATATATTTTTGAAAGCTGTCTCAGTATAGCTTGTTGTTAATTAAAACCATTAAATGCCTATCATTACAGAGAAGAAAATGCATGTTTTCCTTAATACTGTCTACAGTTCTTCTGTTTCTTGGAGAGGCAATTATCCATTACCAAACACCAAGTTATGTTTTTTTTTTACTCAGTGGCTTTTGTTGTAGAGGAAAAATACGTCTGCAAATTGTTGAAGCCATTTTGTGTCACTTTCTGTGAGAAGCAAGGATAAAGATGAAGTCGTATATTGTAAAGATCTAAACAAGGGAAAGTTCAGTAAAAATGGAACTTTTAAATTGATTACAAGAATTTTCAGTATTCCACGGGTGTGGATGTAGATTCCAGTGCTGATAACCAGAGCTGGTCAAAATTCTCTTAGAAGCTTTAGCAGGGAAGCTTTGGTACTTAGAGTTGTTACTGATGTCGAGAGAGAGTATTAACTTGTCTTAACAGCAATTCTGATAAAATATTATTGGGGTTTTTAAATTGTCATTTTTAGGTATAAAAATTTAATCTAAGATTTTGACCTCTTCGTGTTTAAGTTTTGAATTTGGTTTATAAATCACATTTATGAATCCGTGCCTTTTGAACTAAAATGCAAAGATGCTATCTTTTTCTCTAGAACACTGTCCTTGTTATATCAAGGCCACCAAAATATCATGAGGTAATTAGATAATGCCAATACTTATTTTTTAAGTAAGTTTCTACAAAAAATTGCTCTTCATGTTGTGGAGCTTTTCAAAAGTGTCTGGAGCTTGAGAGAAGAGCAGTTTTCAATACAGGATTGAGAACTGGCTTGATAGGTGATACCAAAGAGTGGGCTGAACTTTGCTTTCATTCTGAGATGACTCAGTGCCTTTAAGAGGAATCAGAAAGTGAATTCTTGCTGGCCAAGCTTCAGAAGGTGAAAATCACAGCTGGTGAAATCCCACCATGGTCTGTGCCTCAGTAACCAGGATAGGAAAGGTTCTGTTGCTAGAACTGCAGAAATATGGATGGATTTCTTGAATGTGAGACAACAAAAGCATTCAGCTCAGGAAATAACCAGGAAATGCAGCAAGGAACTGTGAAAAAAAGAGCAGTTTTGACATAGCCCATTGTAGCGTGCCAGGTAATTCCTATGTGCAGAGCTCTCGCGTAGAAGGACTGGAAAAAGTAGGTCTTGACACCTGTCCGGCTGCACAAGCCTCTCTTGCTCTCTCTCCCCAGTAAGATTCTTAGAAGAGCACAACAGGGAGTTACTTGGTTACTACACTGTGTAGAGCAGGACAAGAACCTATAGGAAATCAACATGAATTTGTGTTTGTTGTTAGATCCAGCTTCTTGATGATGACTTTTTTGTTTACAAACAGTCTGCTGAGTTCACTATTGCATAAATAAAGAGGATAGCTCTGCTCTCAAAAGCTAGTAATTGGCCACAAAAAAGCATTTGGAAGCTTTGAAAACAATCTGTTCTCTGTGTGCAACGGATTTGTTTCCATTTTACCTACACATGATGAGTGGTGGTAAAGGGAATTTGTTCAGTTTTGTCCACATGCAGCTACTCTTGAGCTACCTGATTTTCAGTAATTGGCTGGAGCATTCAGAGTATCCTTGGAGTCCAGAACGTGTTGGATCTCACTGGACAATGACTTTGCCTTTTAAACTGCAGGAAAAAGAAGAGGGGCTTGTTTGTCTTTCAGATAGGTAACCCAGTGGCAATGCTTTTTTAGCCAGTAACTTGTGACATCTGTTGAGGACTTTATACCTGGATTGGTCTAACTTTAATGATTACTTATCAGTTTTAATTTTATGCTTAGAGACACCTGGTTGTTCATATCAAAGGGTAATGTACAATGCCCCTGGAAGTGCCTGATTCAGCAGTATCTTGGGTACTCGCAGTTAATTTATTTGACCCTTAAAAGAATTGTGGTGCTGCACTCACATCTTTTGTTGTAGCAATGCTGCCAGCTGATTCAACAGCAGCATTTCTGCACTATGGCACATTGTTTGTATCTTAAAACCTTGAAAAATGGTGAAACTGCAGATGGACAGGGGTAAGTTTCCTGCCTGCTTTTCAAGAGAGAAGCCTGTGAGAGTCTAGTAGAAAATACCTCAAATTTATTTTCAACACCTTCTTCTCCTAATTTTGATTTTATGTCAGGGAAATGAAATACAAAAATTCGGGGACAGAGTAATACTTCCCTGCACTTCATAAAGAAGCCATCAGAGGATAAGATTCTTGTTCATATTGTTTTCATCACTCTCATGATTGCTTCATTTAGTACTACATCTTTCTCAGTGCCTGTGTTGCTGCACTAATAACATCAGCATGTTGCACTCACTGCTCCTTCAAAGACTAGTATTAATTGAAGCAATTTATTCTAGCAGAGTTGAAGATGGCCTATTTATACTTTTATATAATGAATTATGGAATACATTTATCTTGTCATGTCCTTTCAGCTCCTTTTTCTGCCAAGTGTGGATTTGCTGCCCCGGCCATGCATTGCCCAGGCTCAGCACAGTAGAACACAGGTGTTTTTCTGTGTTGCATAAGAGGTTAGAGTTTCTCACCAGCTATCACAAACTGGAAAGAGGAGCAACCCTGAGTTTGTATCAATGCTCCTTCATTACCTGCTAGCAAAATAATGTCTCATTCTGCCATATAATGGAGCACTATCTTATTTCACCAAAAAAAGATAATTCTCGTAATTTACGTCCTTCAACATAATATTAAATGTGATATATGTGCAATATAAAGCATGTGGTGCTGATCCATTCCCAAGAGGTATAAGAAGTCTGACACAGTGTTAATAAAACCTATAAGGTTACAGAAAACTATTGCTTCAATTCTGCATGAAACTCCTCAGTCACGATTCTGCAGAAAGCAGCACCTGAGAATACCTTGACTTCCTTAGTATTAGTAGCAAAGGCGTAGTGTGTCTAATCTTCATTTATGTTGTAGAGCTCTATTATATGTAAAATAGTTGGCTTTTAATAGAACGGTCATTACGTTTAATTGAATTGATCTTTGGCTAATGGAAAACAGAAGGGAAAACATTTCCTCTCACATCAAAATATTTGATATTCCCTGCGATGAAGGACCATAAAAATAGTGGAGCAAGATACTGCTGAGTTATGATATTTTAGGTTGAAATTGTTAGCTGCAGTAAATGGCAGTGAATTCGTAGAGCAAGACCTGAATAAATACACAGGCTTCTAGAGAAGAAGAATATTAATGCTGAAATAGCTCTACCAAAGCCTCTGTCCTCCTAAACTATCCCCATAGTTTTGGGTTAGCTAATGTAGTTTTTTGCCTCTAGGTTTTCCCTATTTATTATGTATTGTAAATGACATGGAGAGAGAGACTCTATATCCTAGACTCTAGTTATTCTCTAGATAATAGCAGTTAAATACTGTAATTGATCTTAAACTGCAAAAATATGCTTCTGATACTAATTTGCACTCTGTTTCAGTGCAGTGTAATTTTTAGCGTTTTGCATTGGTTTTGAGCAGTTTGAATTAATTTGAAATTTTTATTCCAACTTGTGTAAATTCTCCGCTTGTTACTATGCAGCTTCTTGCCAAAGTACGTTTTGTTGGCACAATTGGAGATTTGTGTTCTTAAATTCTAAATCAGAGTTTCATGGGCCTATCTACACGGCGACGACTCCGTTAGTGCTGCTTTTCTCTGTTAATTGAGCCTATTCCTTCACGTGGTTTGAAGGGCATTGTGCTGCTTCAAGGGCAGACTTCATGTGGCATCCTAGTCCTAGACATTTGCCGTTTGTCTCGCTGGCTGCTCAGGCGAGCAGTGGTGTATATCTGTTCCCTTAGATATATCAGTTCAGGTCAATTGCTCTTTCCCACTCAAATCCCTCCTTCAGCGTTCTTGAACTTTCTCTATTTTCTATTCTAGGTCTCTGCTCAATTAGCTTTATGTAAGTGTGGCTCTCGGGACTCCGTGGCGTTACGTAGGCTCGCGAAGTTAACGGTTATAGGCTGGAACCTCAGATTGCTCCTGTGCACTTTTGGTGGAATTTCTCTCTGGCAGAGTTCTAGGAATGGCTGTGTTTCAGCAGTGGGGAATGGATTTTTCTTTTGGAGATGAAAGTGGCTGGGGTTTTCAAGTATTCGGGAATTATGACATCCTTTGAAAAGACTATGCCAGTACCTTTTAACTTTGTGGACAATAGGCCCCTATACCAGCCTGAAAGATGGCAATCTATCCACTCCCCTGAGAAATGGCAAACTGAGGAGATCACTGGTTAAACCTTGCATGCTGGGACTTGAATGAAATTGTTCCATTTAGGACAAAACCATCCTAATCACCTTTGGCTGAGATCCAGCGTTACATGAAGCAGTTGTTTGGATCTGATATCTCTGGTGAATTCAAGAATCACCAGAGTGTTCTTTGATTTCCTTTGTATATGTACTTCCTCATATCCTGGACGTGCCCAGCTTTTCCCATGAAAAATTGTTTGGCTTAGAAATACTGAAAAAATCCCTGCCCTTTTATCTATTTCTCATTTAACAGTCTGCATTGAGAATGAATAAATGTTTCTAGGAAACAATTTGTATTTCATGTGGAAGGCTCTGTAGATTACAGGAAGTTTGCAGCAGTAGTTCTGTTGCCTTATATATATTTTTATTTCTAATTTTCCCATTTCTTAGTTATCATTATCTTAAATATTCACAGTTGCATCTTTCATCCTTTTAGTATGAACTGAATCCTCCATCACAGTAGCAGTTGTCCTGTTCTCCCTTGATATTCTTCCAGCACGCCTAACTCTTGTCAGACAGATGCTTAACACAACATTCTTCTCAGCTGTGTTTGTGGCTGCTCTGTTCAGCCCATGCCATGAGATGTGGAGTCCAGGACCACACTGGTACTTTTGCAGCAGTACTGTTTTACAAGCTCGTCATCATTTGCATCTCGTCACCCTGCACAACTTGTTCATTAATCTCTGTGTTTATTTCTTCAGTTGAAGTATCTCTGTTTCCCATTTTTCTGTTCCATAAGTGTTCACTTCTACTTACAAAAGATGCATATCATTGTTTCGTGTCGGAGTTCTTGCCACTCCCATTTATTTTTCTCACTGTACTAGTCTGACATATTTTCAGTACTCCCCAGTTTTGAGATATCTTTGCATCTTAGACATTTTAATATTAGTAATTTCCTATTTCCTCTTCCAAAACACTAAAAAAGCTATTAAGTCAAGATCTTAATATCGACTTGCTCTAAGCTATTCAGAACTTTTCCCCTCATCTTGATACGTCATTCTTCATTGTTCCATAGAAGCTAATCTGTAAATCATGGGATATTGTCCTTATTCAGGAAACAAATTGCCCTAGGTGAGGGTTCATAAGACCTCGTATGAAATAACACTAAAATTCAGATAAAAGCATGTTCTCCTCTTCATTTCAGCCACCTATGTACTGAAAAACTGCAGTACGACTAAAAAAGCAGTCAAGTTTTTCCAGAATGACTTGGTAATTTTTAGGTCTTAACTGCCTCATGCTCATCCTCCTGTGATTCTCTGGAGAAATTTTATTATCATGAATATAGCACCATAAATTTGCAAAAAAAATGCACTAAAATGGGGAAAATTGGCATCCTTTTCCCTAAAGATCTTGCATTCTTAAAGGCCCATTGAAACATCAACAGCCATCTGTGTCCTTTGCTGTCCTGCACACAAAACCAGGGTCCTCTTGTAGAAGCAGCAGGGATGAGGCAGCCCTTCCCTCTCCTCCATTTTTGTAACTTCATGCAGCTTTCCATGATCTCCCCGTCCTTCTCTGACCTTTTATCAAATAGGTACAATCCTTATGGTGCTGCTTAATGGCAAACAGAGACTCTTGGGCACTGAACAGGATGGCATAAAATTATCACCCAGAAGCCTGGCAGTTTATGTGTCATTTGAGACTTGGTTCTCAATCCTCTGCTTCATAGCCTTAACATGTTTTGGAGTGTGGCTATGGGTGCACAGGTGTTCCAGTCACATTGTAACTATTTGGAAGCAAGATACATTTTTAATACAAACAAATGCAAAATATCCATAGAATATGGATATAGAATATCCATATGTAAGCAACTTGCTGGTATTTCACTGCAAACAGGGTTGAGTTGTGCTGGACCACAGAATGTATCTTAAATCAGTTTATCTGGTGATCTTGCCCAGTATCTTATCTCTGTATTGACTATAAGCTTATGTTTTAGAGTAGAAATGCTAGAATATTCTTAATAATTATGTAGCTCTAATGGAAAGAAATTGTATCAGTGTTTGGATTTGCTTGCAAGTATGAGATTTGATACCTTTTCATTTTCCGAATCCTGTTTTATATCACCATAGATTACACAAATATGAAAGAGTTTTTAACTACTACTGATACTACTAATTCAAATTGTGAATCCTACTACTACCTTGTTGTGAATGGCAGCAAATTCTGTAGATTACTGTTATACTGCATTTAAAAAGGAATTGTGGGCTTAAATGTTTCAAGTGGGTTTAAATTTGTTTTAGCATTTAAATGAAATTGCTTTTATTCCTTAGAACTGCAACAGAGGAGTGCCCAATTTGCTCCGTTTATTTAATGGCCCGCTCCCTTATTCCATATTTGTCTTCTGTAAACATTAATTTTCTTGTTTATGTTTTGTTTGGTTGGCTATTTTTTATCATCATGTTCACTTAAAATCTGCTTTTAGCTGTATTGCAAGGCTTGCAAAGGGAACGAGGCACCGACGTGTGAAATGCACATACATGGTACAAGGACATCATACTTGACATAAACTCTGTTGACTTCAAGGTTAAGAAACAGGTTGTCATTGAACTGAAATCTATTTGAGTCCAACTTTAGTCTAAAAACATTTTTAGACTGTGAGTGGCATAGATTAATTTATTTAACTCCATGGGCAGAACAGCTTTCGTAGTCCTGGAAAATGTGCTCTGGTTGATATGGGTGTGTTTGTCTCATGGCGTGAGAACTGCCTGCCTTGCACTCTTTTCACTTTCCTCTCTCTTGGATGTTTTTCAGATTTCAAGTCAGGGGTTCCCAAATTTACTTTCATTGGATAGTGTAACCTTAGCTCCACAAAAGTCACCCGATCAAAGCTTTTGGGTTTTGGTAAAATAGAAGATGTATACTCTGGATAGATTGTAACCATTTCAAATATTAATATAAATCTGCTGAAAATTATATTTTTTAATTTCTTATGTGGATCATGTTTTTCCTGAAAAGTCTATCATGTTTAGGATGGTGTCATACTTAAAATGGTGTTAGATAGCAGTGACATGCATTATTTGGACAGTCACTACTGCATCATAAACTAAAATAGTGTAGATAATCACATTGGATACTGTGATAGAAACATTAAACACTTTATTTGCTAATGTCTGTTTTCAACTGAATTTACTAGCAGTTTGGGAGAATTTGCATCTCCATTTGGTTGAGCCTGTGACAGACATTTGTTTTGCTTATGTTTTGAGTAAGTGTCTTTGTTCCATCCTGCATTGCTTGTGGAGGGTGAAAACAATGTTAAAATTGTGATTTTCTCTCTCCAAACCTTTCCTCGCAGTTCTGGTTGAAAATGCAGTAAATATTGACAAAAATTGGAAGCATGTTTTGAGTCAAAATTTTCCAAAATTACCTTTTTGTCTGAATTCTGCATTTGTTTCCTCTGGGTAGTCTTTACTGGATGATTTAGCTTCTGCTCTATGGCTAGAACTAGAGGATTCCCAGCAGCAGGGCTGTTTCAGAAAGAGAAGCTAGGAAGCTTTAAGTTGAAAATCTTTTATAAAGTAGCTGGTTCCAAAACTAACTCACATATCCAGGTAACTTGTGAATCAAAAAAATGCCACCCAGACTGCCATTAAATACATATTCCAGACACCATTGATTTTTTTTTTTAAACACATCTTGCAAGTGCTGAGTCTGCAAGCAGTTGTTTCTCATAATCAGATCTAAAAGCCCTTTATCTCCTATCAGCTGATGGCTGTGCTATAACCTTTGGCTCCAGACTTCTTGTAGGAAATTTGTACATATTTCTACAAAGAATGAAACTCTAATGGCCTTAACACCATTACTCATGGTTTGTAACCGTGCTGGAAATTAGTTTCTCAGGCACTGATCTCGACAGGTCAGCTGTCACAAATTGATATACATATCTGTACATACATCAGTCCTACAAACAAAATTTTGTCTGCAAGAAGTGGAAGATAAAAATGGCACAGTTCTTAACAAATGAAGTGTTCCAAAGCACAACGCTGCACAGGGAAAATCCCTTCTGGCAATGGTTTCCCTTATGTTCCATTTATGATTTTTATCTGTATAGTTTGCTTTTAAGAGACTGGAAAGTTTGTGCCTCCATAGAGAACACTCTGGAGTACTGTTCTGAAGCAAAATACGCTCCTTCTCCTTGCACTTACCCCTGCTGCATGGAAGAAGAATCTTTGCCTGCTCCTTTTGAAAATAAAAAGAATAAATTTATGGGTTTGCACTGTCTTGTCTCCAGTATTTTTTGGAGCCCTTCCAGGCACTGCAGAATGTGAAACATAGGGTATTCGAGAAGTCTAAGGCCCTTATATGACATCAGATTTTGAAAGGTGCACGGGTAGGAGAAGGAATTGATATGTCAGTCCACCAGTGATGAAGTAATAACTTGAATGTGTTACATTTCCCATTTGTAAATGGCTAATCATCATCTCTAGATTTTGCAGGCCATTTTGGCAAAAATCTTGATCATGTGCCTAGGACAAGTGAGGAAGGCTTAAACAGTAAGCTTTCTTTACAGGTTTGAGACACAACAGATACCACACACACCTACACTGATCTTTGAAGTCCGTTGAATCATGCTGATTTGTGTCAAAGGAAAGATCTTTCCATTTGGTTTGTGAGTAGCAAGGGCTAAGGAACATCTGGAAATGTTTCAGGGCAAGCATCTAAATTCAAATTCAAAAGACACCGTGGCTACAGGTATTTATCTGCCTGTGTTGCTGCAGACACTTGATGTGCAGACGCTCCCCTGTCACTCCAAACTGCCATCACAGGAGGAGAGTGTTCAATCTCAGACATTTTAGCTTCCAGGAGTGTCCTTAGAAAGCTGAATATTATTCATTCATTCTCCTCCTCCATCCTCCAGGTCGTCTGGATAAAAGGAGGTGCACCTTGAGTCTTTCCTCTCTTGAGTTTCAGCTTTCAAGATTTAGTGACTGTGGAATAATTTTCGTTATTTGTGATAGTTGTTGAATATTCACTGAGTGTCTTGTTCTTTTCTAGTTCCCTGTTTATCAGTTTAGTGCAACACAACAAAAATAAAACTATACAGATCTCTTCCATCACATTTTATTTGTTGATTTGATTTGTGAGGCTTTAGGATAAAACTGAATTCATAGAAATAAATCATGTAAGACATCTACCCATGGGCATTTTCAGTGAAATAAGTTCTTTCCAAGAAGATTTTGACTTGTTACATGAAAATTAGCTTCTGGCAGGAGGAATCCATATTTCACAGATCTTAGACTGTGTTTAATTTCTACAGGGCATGCCTTCAGCTAAAAACACTGCTTCCAAATATGTGAGCATAGTATTGGTGTTTAAGAGTAGAGCTGAAAACAGTTTCTACTTGATACTATTTATGTCTCTTCTGGACAAAATGACACTGTGGATTCTGTTTGAAGGCAAAAAGAGTGTCTGACTGCTGCTGCTGCTGCTCAGGAGCATATTTAGTTTGAATAATCCAAAGGTCACTTAGGATTGACTTTTCCATTGAACCTATTCTATTGAATTGGACTGTGTTTCTCTTCAGAAAATGCAGCAAATTTGATTTTTTAAATTATTCATTTAATTGAAAAATAAAATATTTCCATGTACTGTTCCAGGGAGATATCCTGAAAACATGCATCTGGGGGAATCTCGTAGATGCCTGAAGTAGCGGCAGATATGAGATACTTGTTCATCAGGAGCCAGGGAGCTGAAGAGGCTGTCACTGTCTTAGAGATGAGGTAGAAGAAGGGCATCAAAGAAAACAGAACTTGAGATAGGAGCTGAGGAAAAAACGTGTTGAGACATTTTGGCACCGTAGAACCTGTGTCAAGAATTTATGAGTGTAGGTGAGCTAAAACATTGTGGAAACAAGGTTGGTCTTTGATAGACATAGGGAATGATTTGAAAATAGACAGGGGGTCTGAGCAGAGAGGGAAATCTGGGATAGTGCAACCACAGGCAATTGTGAGGACTCTCAGGCAATATAAACTTGCTGAAGAGACATGCAATGTCAGAGTGAACTGGGTGAAATAGTATGACAGATACTACAGATAATAGAGCCTTTACATTCACACATCAATGAAAATACATTCAGGCAAGGTCCTTGTTTATGTGTGTCCTCTGAATCGCACTAATTCTGATTCTACATTGAAAAAAGCCCCACGTGCCTCAGCCTCTCTGTATCAGTTCTGGATTCAGTCAGGCTGCTGTTAAACATTTTGTAAATGCTGCAAGATTCCTTCCTGGCAGTGCTTCAGACTCTCTGTACTTTGTGTTCCAGCTGGCGACGTGGGACTCTGAGAAAGGGCTGAACGGCAGCCTCCAAGAGCGACGTCTGGGCAACGACTTACAAGGAGTGACACTCAAAGTGGTGACTGTCTTGGTATGATCCTTCCTGAGTTCAGGAAACAAAATGCTCAAAATAAAAAGGATCTGACTGAATGTTTTGGGCACTTCCCGCAGTGTTTTCCCCTATCATTTTCAGTTCTGTATTTTTGGATGATCAGTTATATAAGCAAGGAAGATGGATGATGGCCTTTTTTTGTTTTACATGAAGCTGTGCACTGCCAGTGATACACAACATTTGTTTGTTTGCTTATGATGATTTTCTGCATTGTAATTCCTACCAGGCATAGAACCAGCACAAGGCCTGAGTGCACAGGGGTGTGTTCCAGATACCATGCTCCAGCTTGGATAGGCAGTTTTCAGCATTTCATGGATTTTAAGATCAGATGGGCCAATTATGATAATCTAATCTTGGCTCTTGTACACCGCAGGCTGTAAAATTTAATCAAGTGTTTCCTGCATCAAGCTCATAAACTCCCATTGAGGTAAACTATATCTTTTAGAAAGGTGTCATCTTTCCAAAAAAATCATTACACTTTTGGGACTACTGTCTCTTAGACTCTGGAGTGGCAAAGAGCTCCTGTCAGCCAAGTGCTACATTAGGGGCAAATTAGTGCTTGAATGCATTCCTGGCTCAGATATTGTAGTCTGCAGATTGCAGAATACCATCTCCTTTTTTTGTTTTCAATTCTCTTTTTCTGAATCATGGTACAAATAAGGCAGTACCACATAAGATCATCAAGGCACTTCCTCCAGCCCCCAGGTTTTTTTCCTCAGTTTATGCTGTAGCTGGTGTGAGAGGTGAGCAGATCCCTCCTGTGACAGTACCAGGCTACAAAGGCAGCCAAATGCAGTGGCCATGCCACCAGCATCCCTGGGATTCCCCTGCAGGAGAGCAGGACACCCATCCCCAGCAGAAAACATACTGCAAAATGCTGCATTTCCTTGGTCCCAAAACAGACTTTTGAAATTAAAATACTCCAGAAACCAGTACCCATGAAGGTTATTCTTTGAATTTTCAAAATTTTGAGTGTTCACAAAATTGCAGTGGTTTTAGCTTGTTTTTCAGTATGTCCCCTGGATAAAAGATTAGGCCTTGTATGTAAAAGATGGCTTTCTAAATTGGAGGTTGAATTTCTTCTGGAGTCTTTGCCTCTTCTCAAGGACTATGGAAAAAACAAGGCTATGGATAGGGCTCAAATGCTGAGGCAGTGGTTGGGAAACTTCACAGTATCTCACGTGACCTACAATTTTGCCTCAGAAGGTTACGAGTGTCTCAAAATTCGTGCCAAGTTGTCCAGAATCAACTCAGTAAACATCCTTTTGCTCAGAGAAGTAAAGTAAAAATCTTGTTTCAAGTGTCAGTTAAGGTACTGTTTTGTTCTCAGGAAGAACCTTTTGTGATGGTGGCAGAGAACATCCTTGGGCAGCCAAAACGATATAAAGGATTTTCCATTGATGTCCTCGATGCACTGGCCAAGAATCTGGGCTTCAAGTATGAGATATATCAAGCTCCTGATGGCAAATACGGACACCAGCTCCAAAACAGCTCCTGGGATGGCATGATTGGAGAACTCATTAACAAGGTACACAGAGAAGAAGCTGCATTTAAAAAACATTACAAGAGAATGAATTAGGATGAAGGCGCTAGTGCAGAATGCTTCTGAGCTATGGATGGTTTGAGTGTGATATAAACTGCAATTTAAGGCCCTGTCTTAAGGATAGGAACTGGAGAATCTCTTGTTTTATTTGCTCCCAGCTGCTCTCGACATAAATTATATTGGTGTAAATCTATGTGTTTACATTGCTATAAGAATAGAGGTCATGTATGTGTGTGTGAGGGAATTACTATTTACAATAGAGAAAAAATAAGGTATTCTCCTTAAAATACTAAATACTATTATTTTATATTTTGTCATTGTGTCTTTGAAACTTTTTTGTAGATGGGACTTTATTTCTGTTATTCTGTGACAATGTGTTTGATAATGATCAATGAGTAATGATAATGAGTTTGACTCCCAAACAGGAAATGTAGCTGCAGAAACAGGGGATCAGAATTAAAACTGATCTCAAGACTATTCATTCATTTAAAACAGAGCAGACCAAATTTCTTAATTACAGTATTGCAAATCCAGGAGTAAGTTGATTGAACTCCATTTAAGTAAATGGATAGAGTTTGTAGGTTAGAATCTCCCAGAGAATGAAACAAGGGTATTTTGTTCATCTTCTTGCAACCTGAAACGGGACAAGCGTTAATCAAGAAGAAGAATCAAAGGAATTAATATTCCATGTTGCTGCTTTTTGTAGAAAAGGTTACTCTTCTGCAGTGGAGTTATTACTGAAAGTGAAAGCTTTCTCATTATGTAGTAAATAGGCGGCTCAGTATCTGTAAGGAGATGTTTAGGAAGAAATAGAAGCAATTAAAGCAATAGCAAACGTGTGTGATAATGGGATGTTCTTGGCTGGTGCTTGGGAACATAAAGAATTTTTAACTTATTTTGCATTGACATAAACTGTTTGAATTTCATTGATTTAAAAATAAGGTAAGAACTCCTGTTAAATTTCTTTGGAAATTGCTTTCTTTGAAGCAATAAAGTATCTATTATGGTATTTTTTAAATGGTATTTCTGCTACCATTTGTTCCACAGACTCCAAAGGATTTCAAAGCAAACCTCCCTCATCTAATATTTGCTTTACATTCCCAACACAATTAGAGATAGGAAATTGAATGTATATTCTGTTCTTTTTTTAAGAGAACTCTTTTGATTAACACAGAAGGTATTGAAAATCTAATTGAAGCTCTTCAAAAGCTTTTGGAATCTTATTTATTGACTCCTATCTTCCCCTTCATCAAGTGTGCATACTCTTTAAGGATTATCTACCTGCAAAACCTACATGTTTTAAATGCTGAAGTCAAAGCAGTTTCAGAAACAAAGTTGTCTTTGTGCATTCTTCCTGTTACGAGCTTTTTCCATCACTTTATTCATTTTAAAAAACAAACAAAATCTTCTCCTCAGTTGTCATATGAAATCTCTTCATGAATATGGAAAGTTGGCAATTCTGCAGGGAGAAAAATAAACATTAGCTCTTCCCACCCTGCTATCAAATACGCAGGCTGAGTAAATGGTGTTTCTTTATTGCTTACAGTGCACTGGGTTAATATGGTTTGGAGTTTTAGGCCTCCTTTGGAAAACAAGTGAAGGATAAAGGTTAAGCAAGTTGCCCTTCTTCCAGAAAGGAGTCAAGGTCATGCTTTCTGCTCAAGAGTACCTTGACAGGTTATGTTTCATTAGTCTTCTTTAGACCAGTGCAATTAACTAATGTTTACATGGTGGAAACTGATTCTGGTTTCATTTTTAGACAATTTATTTAAACGCATCTAAATGTTTTATGTTATAGAAAGAAATGCACGGAGTCACTTTGTTCTTACAAAGCTTCTACTTGAGGCTCAAGCTCCTGGTGGCAGGGAGCGACGTGATGTGTTGTGTTTGCCTTGCAGAGAGCAGACCTGGCCATCTCAGCCATCACCATAACGCCCGAACGGGAGAGCGTCGTGGACTTCAGCAAGCGCTACATGGACTATTCCGTGGGCATCTTAATCAAAAAGCCCGAGGAGAAAATCAACATCTTCTCTCTCTTCGCTCCTTTCGACTTCGCGGTGTGGGCCTGCATCGCCGCGGCCATCCCGGTTGTCGGGGTGCTGATCTTTGTGCTGAACCGGATCCAGGCAGTGAGGGCGCAGAGCGCGGCCCAGCCGAGCCCCTCCGTGTCCTCCACCCTGCACAGCGCCATCTGGGTCGTGTACGGCGCCTTCGTGCAGCAAGGTACGCGCCCTGTCACCGGCACCGCGGCAGCTCTGCCTTGGGGGGAGCGGGTCGGGACAGGTCTGTCCTGCCCGCTGTGGGCTGAAGATGAAAGAGAAGGCCCATGTGGGGAGGTGATGTGTTTTATTAGCCCAGCTGATCGAAAGTGGGAAAAGTAGGCAAGTCTGGGGGTTTGTGTCCTTTTTTATGCCTTTTCGCTCTCTCAGTAAGCCCAGAAAAAGCCCTATAGCAGGCTTTTCCTCTTTGGGAGAACTATTACACTCGAAATAAACTACAGAGCTGCTTGGTGCAGTATTGCAACACTTCTCCAGCTCTGAAACTAGCACCTTTTTAATTGTTTAAATTTAATTTATAAGTAGAAATAGAAATGTATATGTTTTTGCACTCACATGAGACAGTTCATCTCTTGGTCGTTTGACCTGAGCATGTAACTAACTCTACACTCAAGAATCCCTAAGCATAGGACTAATCCTACAGAATTCAGTAGGACTGCTGCCGTTAACAAAGTTAGTTTGTAACTAACTGTTTACAAAATCTACCCACACAGTTTTGGTGCGGTATCTATAATGTTAGTTGTATTCTTGGAAGGCAGGTTTTATTGAATGCTGACATATGGGTAAGTTGTTAACTTTTTTCTACTTTTTTTTTTTTTTTCATTGTGACTGCAAGCTTCTAAAGCTTCAGCTGCAAAACCCGTCCTATTGCTATGAAACTTGGTCCCTCATTGAGGTGGCAGCCCTGATGGGTTTAAGTGCAGTAAGATATAATCAGCCCAAACATATGCTGAAGTAACTAGAACCAGCTCTGTGGTAAGGTTTAGTCTCCAACAATGCCCAAGGATAACTGTGCTTGAAGACTGCTGGAAAGAAATCTTCAGATGATTTGAAATCTCATAAAGAGTAACAAGTAATGACACTAATGCTTCAGTCCATGCAGATTTAAATACAGCAAAGTTAGCACACAAACCATTAGGCAGTTCTGTGGGGCTTTTTTTCCAATTCTAAATGGGTAATTGAAAACAGAATATTACAATATTCTGAGCACTGTAATGATTTAATTCCTGCATATTAGTTGTGCTTCCCCATTCAACTTTATTTAAAACATTTTTCATGTTCTTTAGATTGATCCTCAATAATTCTCAAGGGAAATATTTTGAAAGATGATTTTCTACAACACTGTCTAGGGCAAGAGGTTGCCTGGAGAAAATAGTTGCGAATTATCAGCCTTAACAGAAGCAGTGCTTTTCCCACAGTGAAAGGGCAGACTGGAGGGGAAGCAGAGAGGAACTCCAACAAAGTTTAACATAAAAGGGCACACAGGGCGTGATTGTAGATGGAAGCTGCTGAGAGACCCTCCTTTTCTCTGTTTGTTTGCAGGGGGTGAATCCACTGTCAATTCTGTGGCGATGCGCATTGTAATGGGAAGCTGGTGGCTCTTCACTCTTATCGTGTGCTCTTCCTACACAGCGAATTTAGCAGCATTTCTCACAGTATCAAGGATGGATAATCCCATAAGGTAAGAGCCTCTTCTTAACATGAAGCTGGAAACCTGGATTTCACAGGAAGGTATTATCCATTTGAGAACTCATTCTTGCAAGAAGGGGATAACTCTCTAATAAAATACTCTGCTCATTTGCAGTGGCTGTTTTTCTCTCCTCTCCTGCTCTTCACCTTCTCTCCAACAGCCCCCAAGCAGTTTTGATGAGGGGGACAATGGCACTTTAATTCTGTATTTTTCTATAAGAGAGGTCTTTCATGTCCTGCTGGTTGTTTGGTTGCAATCTGTGTGTGTGTGTGTGTGTGTAACTTGGGGGTTTTCTCAGCAAATTTAAACGCTAAAGGTTTTCATTTTTTTCCCTCACAAAACGTAGACAAAATTTCTGCCTTCATTCAGGTTTGGAGTACTGGGAGGGTCACTGGCCTTTCACACTCAGTGCTGACAAGGTTAGAGCCTGGTATCTGATGTTTGATGTGGTGGTGATGGAGTGGAGCGGTGGCAGTGCAACACAGGCTCTCCTTGTAGAAAGTGCCAAGCCAAGGATTTCAGGTGCTAGAGGGTGACACAGTTAAGCTGCTGCTCTCATTTGGGATTGCACTGTGAAGACTGGCACTGAATGTTTTTGTGCTCACTTCCTGAAACAGAAGAATGGTCACTGAGGCTGGCACTTATAAAAATGCTTTTGCCTTCTCTGTCCTTTCTGCACAGAAGGACATAAGTGCATTTCTTCCAAATGTGAGTTCAACAGAATTTCCAATTTGTATCTCTCCAGTGTGTACTTGCAGATAATGTAATGCTTTGTGTGGATATGGCATCATCATCATAGTAATAAAACCAGACCAAAACTATAACAGACTTTGGTTTTCAATTCACTTTCTGTTAGTTTGGCCTTAATAAATGGGTCTTAACAGTAAGTAAGTACTCCGAATAATTTCTGGAAATAGGATGAGGAACGATATAGAGTAAAACTGTGTGTGAGGCCTGGATGTACTGGGAATAAGGTTAAGCTCTGTGAATAAATTGCTCTTGAAAAGCAGGACACAAATAGCTGTCCAGAAAGCTTAAATAATGACATTCTTAAAAATTTCTGAAGGTTCTATTTCTTTCATTGCAGAAGAAATTTTCTGTTTGGTCTAATCAGCACTTTCTAAAACTCACCAAAGTTCAGAGGAGGACAAAAGTTGCAGTGTAATTATGTGAGGAATCTGCAGAAAAAAAAGGTTTAAGAGCAGAACTATGACTTTTCAGAGGAAGCCTTTGGGTCTGAGCTGTTACAACCTTTACAGGGGGTTTTAATTCCCCTTCTTATTAAAATGAGAGGGCATTGCTAAGAATCTTGAGGAGGAGAGAAGTTGTTTCAGTGAAGGAACTGCTCAGGATTGTTTCACGAGTGTAGAGCTCAGGCACCCTTCTACTGTTAGAGATGGCAGCTATAGAAAGGTAATTAAATGCTTTTCTATACCTAGTGGTAGCTGCCACTTCCCAGGTTCCTTTATCACATCCCCTTATACAAGATGAGGATATAGAAGTAACAAAACACTCTACTGTGATTTGAAAACATCAGCAGAGTTATTCAGGTGCCAAAACATAAATGCCAAAAGAAACTTAAGCTGCCAGAAGTTTCACTGCCTGTGTTCCACCTACTTGGTTGTAAGGGCAGGAGTCTCTAGTAGGTGTTGTCAGCCACAATGTGGATTTTTCATATTGCCTGAGATGTCGAAAGTGGTCCTGGATCCTGTGGTTTAGGCGCCCAAGTCATTCCTGGGGTGCCTTTGGAGAGAGGAGGTGGGGTAAAGAAATGGTTTCTCTGAAAACTCTGTTGACCCTCTGAGCTACGATGGATGTATTTTCATGTCCCCACTTTTCAAGTGAAACAGCTATGACAAATCTATATGATTTGTCAGGTTTAGAACAAAGTTTTTTTCTGAGAAAGCAAATAACTGCCTTACATGAATTAATCATGGCCTTGTGCCTTGGCTCCCAGTACTAACTGGCTTCACACCATATGATGTGCAGTGGCTGTTTTGCCTGTCTAGCTCTGCCCTCAGCTTGCCTGCATTCTGTCTGTCATAAACCCAGAAAGGAATACTTATGTGAAATCCATTTTTCCCACCCAAAGAGGCACAATGAGCTAGAGCTGAATATTTGCTCACCAGCTGAGAACTACCAAATCCATCTGTGTATATTTCCATTGTTAAGGGAAAACAACCCCCATCCCCTCAGTAAATGTGCACTGTTATCTCTCCCTCCATAGAGAAGTCCTCTGGTGTTCAGTGCTGCTGCCTCCAAATTGTCAGCAGGAGAGAAATAAGTATTATAATGCTGCAGTAGCTGCAACATAGTTAAGATTTTCATTACAAGACTGATTTTCTTCCCAAGCCCTCTCCAAAATGCCTAATACAAGTTGTTTCAGTATCAAATTTGGCATGTGTGGTCTGTGACTGTGAAATCACTATGTAAAAAAGTATGTTTGATTGAATAACTAGGTGTCAATCAACCTGATGATCACTGCCTCCACAATTTCACTGCAAAACAAGTGTGTCATAGAAATCATAAACAATATTTATTAAAAGGGGCTTGGTGAGACATTCACTGAAGCGAAGTTGAACTGTTGGAAGGCAGATTTTTAGAATTATCATGTCAGATGAAAGCCTGCTGATAAGGGAATACTTTTTTTTGCTTTTTAAATCTAACATTGGCAAGTCTCACAAGGCTATTCCGCCCTGCAGTGAGTTTCAGAGGCTGCCTGTGGCTCACAGAAAGGTGAAATACCAGAGCAGGAGGCATAGCAGAAAGAAGCTTTGATCTGCCACCTGAATTGATTTCCTGACAGATACTTTGTAAATCCCAAACATGATTTTTTATCGGGGTGCCTAGATCCCAAATAAGAAATGTGCTTAACTTGGAAAGAAAAACTGTTCTTCTCCTTGGATTTTCCCAAAACCTCGAGGGCTTCATGTCAAGTGTGCGAACAAGAAGAGGCACTGGCTTTCAGGTCTGGCATGGCAGCACGTGCTTCCTTGCTCCTGCTGTGTCCTGCATGGCCACCATTCATCCTGGTGTGACATGGTGGTGGGAAGGATCCAAACGTGGAGTTTGAGACCCACATCAAAACCTGTATCCCCTCAGGAGATCAAAGCTAACAGGAAATACAGTGTACCTTGGCTGCACTCAATTTTTCACTTGCTAGTGGTTGGTACTTCTGCTCCCCGTTGATCTTCTTATGCTGCTTCTCTAATCCCTTCATCCAAATTACCTCACTTCTCATCTTCTCTGTGCCCCACCTCCCCACCAGGGAACAAAGGCAATGTCGTGGTTATCTCAGGATTTCTGTGTTTGTGGAGATCCACAGGCAGGGCAGTGAAACATCAAGCAGATTTCCTGGCCCCTTATGGGCAGAGGAGAGACACGTTATCCAGTTCAGTATGAGAAAGGGAAGGCGAATGGTGGCAGCTGCTTTGGAGCTCAGGTTAGGGCAGCTGTGATCCATGTTCTAGCTTTGTAAATGATCAATTCTCAATTTTCGTTTTTAATAAGAAATCTAGGTAATGTTTAGAGCCTGTGCTAATCCTCCACAAACTCGTTTAAACCCAAATGATTTGCATTTATTATTCTAATATTTGCCTTCAGTACTGTATGCAACTGAGGAGTCTTCTAATGGGTCAGTCTGCCAAGTAAGATGGAATTATTACATGCGAGTTTGTTCTTTCTTTTGTCTTATTACATTTTCAAACAGCTCTTGGATCTGCTGTCTGACCTTCCATTTGTAATTATGAGTTTAATTAGCAGTGACTCACATTCCAGCTTCATTTCTTGTTAACAAGCAGACTACATGCAGTTCAATAGCTGCACGGATATTCTGAAACGCAGGTTTAGGAGAGCTTGTCTGACAAGAGGTTAAGAACCATGCAAGAAAAATAGGACATAGAAAAGGTATTCTATTTGCAAATTCAAAAGAATTTAAATTTAAGATTTTATGAAATTGATCCTTAACATTTGCTCATGCTATGGATGCCTTGAGAGGCATCTATATTATATGCATTCACAGACTGCATAGAAATGCATAATATATCTGCTTTAAGATCACAGCTGTTGTTTCATGATTTGAGATTACCTTATTTTATTTTAATTCCCCAATTTCTTGTGTTTTGGTGACAGCTGAAGATTTAGCGCAGTTTAGTTGGGGTGATAGGCTGGCACTTGGAAGACTTGGATGAAAATTCTTTTTCTACCACAAGCTTTGTTTGATCTTGGCAAGCTTAGCCTCCTCTCTGTCTCGGTTCTCTTTCTGTATAACACAGTAATAATATTTTCTTATATGGCATGTTGTCAGTTTAGCTGCTTTAAAGATGATGGCCATAAATGACCATATTATAGTAACACTGCAGGTATCAAAAAAAGATAGATCTTCTGGGTTGCATACAAAACAGAAGCAATCTCAAAATATTTTACAATAAAATGAGAAAAGTACTTGGAAGATGCCAGCCAGAGGGAAATGAATAAACATTTCATCTGCTGTAGTTAAGTGGATTTGATAGGGTTGGTGGCAGGAACCTCACCGGAATCCCTCTGTATTCACAGCAATTTTGTCTTGAAATTCCTCATGTTTGAAAACAGCCTTTGTCTTGTTAACATCATATGTGGCTCTTTAAATATTTCATTGGATTTTCTTTTGTTATGTTTAATTTGTACTGTGTTTTGCAGTGTCTGTGCAGCACCTCAGGCACATTGGCAGGAGGCATGTATGAATGAGCATGATAAAAAATAATTATTGTGATTATTATTAAAGGCCTGTGAGCAAAAGCTTCAATCATTAAATAACTAGATTAAGTCCCTCCATAAAAACGAAGGCTAAAAAAGAGCGTAAAAAAGACGCAAGTGAATGAGCAAGAACTCAAAACTTTTTTCCTTTCCAGAATGTTCCCTGTCTGGAGCACAGGGGTGAAATTTCCTGGGAAATGCTGGGTGCAGCAGGGCAGAGCTCAGGGGCAGAGCTTGCCAGCAGTTGCCTTCAGGCTGTGTTCAGGACGAGGCACTGGGCTGCTGCCAGTGCTCCAGCTCCCATTGTTTGTCTTTTCATTTCTCTCCTATTGATGGTGCTGCCCAGTGGGTGCTGCCGGGAAAGCCACAGAGTCTGGAGCCTTTTGAAAAGCTTTCTGAATGTTGGCATATGCCGTTCAAGCACGGTTTCAAATGGATCCTAATTACTCCTGTAATTGAACAAGCAGGCAAGCTTCTAAGTGCAAATATTTCCCAGGGACATTTTTCTGAGAAAAATGAGAATGCACAGCTGAAAATCAAGCTTGCATCCCGTCTCTCCAGTTGCCAGTAAAAAAAGTGGTGTAGATTGGAGATCAATAGCAAACCAAGAGATTTGTGATTCCACACCTCTCCAACCTGACTTTTGAGACACCTATATCATAGCATCTCTTCATTTGTTCTGGTTACTGAGAAGTTCTGTGACTGAGGTGGGTTGAGGCATTAAAATTCAGATGCATGCACAGTTTAGAGAAGAAAATGATTTGGATATGACATTAGCAAAATCTACCATCTGTGCAGGTAATAAAATCTTTAGTATTTTTTTCTTTTGCTTTGAAAAGACGAAAATCTAGCAAGAATAGCAGCCCTCAGGACAGCCCATCAAAATGTACAAGGATTGGTTTAAATCTGATATTTGATATGCAGTCTCTCCTCAGCTCAGATGGAGTTGCCTTTTGGGTCAGATTGTCTCATATTAATATAGGTTATTCCCTGGCTGTCCATAGAGTAGCTGTATGTTTTCTGCATGCATTAAATCCCACTGGCCCCTGACTTACACCTTCCTTGTGTAGAATGAGGTTTCTTTTTATTACATGGATAGCACCTATGACTTATTTTGTCAGGTTGTATTTTCTATTTGACTCCTAAGGGATAAACAATACATAACACAGTAATGGAAGATTTTTGCTCAATAGGATACTTAGATTTCTATTATTTTCCTCTCAAGAAGCTGATTTAATGTCTTATATGAACTGATAATATGATCTAATATAGCAGGATATTAAAAAAGCAAAATAATTATCACTATAGCAAATCAAACAGAAATGGCCTTAAAGCTTCAGACATCTCCTAACTGCTCAATCCATCATCTCTAAAGACAAAAACAGGAGTAAGAAGAAAAACTCCATAGTGAATTCTTTCTTGGAAATGATTCTCTGTCTGAACAACCATTAAAGATGCTGGCCAGTGAGTGGGTTTTTTTCCACTTTTTCGGGCAGATGTCTTAATGACGTTGTGAAGTGAAGCAGCTGCCTGCAAACCAAACCAAACCAAACCAAACCAAACCAAACCAAACCAAGCCAAACCAAACCAAACCAATCCAACCCAACCCCTCTGTAAAATAATGTGTATTTTATATAAGTTATCTATGACTGGTCATAGTCATTAGTGTAACAGTGGGCCCTATTATAAAAATCATGCAGGCTGTTCTATGATTCTGTTACAGGGTAATATAGTGAATATTACTGCGTAGGTTTCCAAATTGCCAGAAGGTCTCTCTGAGAGCATTCCTGAAGCCAGAACAAGTAAACTGAATTCACGAAACTACCAGTAGTTAGTAAACATTTAATCACAGTAAGTTCATTCCTGCAAAACCATGAGATGCAGTTGAAAATCACTGTTCTCACTTAGAAGAAGGAGAAGTTGTACCTGTTTTTTAAATTACTGTCAGCTCAGACAGGAGATGCATAGGCTTCCAACTCTGCTAATCTCTTGAAATATTGTGGGAAATGCTTCATTTGTTCGTATAAAATAACTGTCTTCTCTCCTTGCACAATTCCTCACCAACATCCCCACATGAGCAGGGGTTCTGTCATTTTTGTACCATGATTGTTCAGCATCAGATTTTCTCACATACCTGACAGCGAAGGTAATTTTTCCAGCTTCTGCTCTGGACACTGGAACTTCAGTCAAGGGATGACCAAATCACTTTCTGCAGTAACAAATCACACAAACTAGATTTACTGGTGTTGCAAGGAGGATTTATTTTTGCTTCTTGATTCTTTTTATCTCATGCATTTGCACAATTCCCATACATTTATAGTATGTATGGTTAGCTAGTCAAATGGTTGCACTACTCTTGAAAATTTAAAGAGAATTTAAAAGTTTTCTAGGTCCTGAAAGAGCTCTTGCAGAAGCTCTTGCAGCTTCTTATAATTTCTTTTAATAGTTCCTCATGTTAAGATAGTTTGCGTTCGTGTCTTTGATATGGTATCTTTCAGGAATTGCCAGCCCTTCTGTATCCTCTATCCTTTTAAGCAACACCCCAAGAGGCTTTCTCCTCTAGTTCTTGACGTTTGTTGAGTCTGGTCTTTTGAAATGTATTATTTTTATGTTGTTAATCTTGTTTGGGTTTTTCTACTGCCTCAGGATACTGAGCTCCAACATCTTGCAAACACTTTTAATCAGGATGTTTCTCTTTGACATTCAAATCTATGAGATCTAAAATAGCCACTCCCCTCATAAATGTCTTCATGATAGAAGATCATTCATTCTCACACCAGACACTCTTAACACCTTAAGTGATATATAGGATGATATTTCATCTGCTGAAAAAAACTTGTTCCAATACATTCTAAAATATTTATCGACCATCTTGCCTTGAAGTGGAAATCTGTAAACTTGCCATTTAAAGAAAAGGCTTTAAAAGTTGAATATCTTCATAAAGAGATTTAGAAACTATTCCTGATGATGTAAAAAAAGAACAAAATCAAACAAACCCACAAACCAAACAAACAAAAAAAAAAAGCCCAGCAATTTATTTTTAATCAATGCAGATTATGGATGTTAGGAGGAAGGAACTTATTTTCCTTGGGAACTAAGATGCTACTGTTTATTCCATAGGTGCTTTCCTCTCAGTTCTTATGTTGCAAAATATCTTCTGGAGAGAAAGAAAACTTTTGTGGAATAGTGCTGTGTTGCTCAGAGAAGGGTTGCATGTGTTCTTTCCATTTCCTGGGCTCATCTGCCTTACTGAGCAATGTTCTCTACTTCTGCATGTGTGCCCCTTTATAATATAATACAGGAGAGTTTCCAGACTCATCTGGAGATGGGAGAGAGAGCGGTGTTGCCTCAGAAAAGCTGTTTTGATGCAGCTGACGAAGTTTGTTGCATTAAAAGGAATGTAATCACAGCCATTGAAGTTGTTTGTCTTCTAAACCGTTAGAACCAGAGAATGTGCCACTGATTTAATTTAATTGATTTATGAATAGTCATGTCTATCTAGAAAAGAATAGAAAATCATCAGTCAGAAGGGGGTTGATGTTAAATACTGGGTTTCTTGCATATGGCAATAATGCAATTTCCAAGCTTATATTTCAAGGTATGTAATTAGGCTACCCAAATAAACTAATTAATCTCAGTATGATGAACAGCCAGTTGTTTTTGATGTGCTTTTTTGGTGCTTTCTAGTACGAGGTTCAGTATTCAGGGAAACTTGTGTTCAGGGTGAGGAGGGAGAGAGGGTAATAGGTAAGGTCTCTCTTCCTGTTTACCTTCCTGTACATCAGGATGGGAAGTGCACCATACACCGTGTGCTCAGCCTTGGTCCTCTGAGAAACAGCAAGTGTGCCTCCAGACTTTAAAATATGCATGTGTAATGCATGCACTTTAGACATCAGTAATAACTGATGAATGCTATATGTGCTTTCAGTAATAATGAAGAGCCCCATATTTTGATTTCCCAGGAGTATGCAGCACATGCTCTGGCAATCAAGGTGCCTGTTCCGAGCCCTTCTGTCTTTATCTCTTCTTTCTGTCAACAGTGATAGCTTCTGCTTTACTCCCTGTGGCAAGGGAAGGGTGCGAAGCTGTTTTCCAGCATCACGTTGCACTTTTGACAGATCTGAATTCATCCAGCCCCTCCCCCCCAGCTATGACACCGCTGACGTGCAGCAGCTCCTGATAAATCAAAACGTAATAAAGAGTTGTGTAGGACCTTATTCCACACTGGGATTTCATGGGCCTTAATGATATCCTAACAGTCATTGTATAAAGTACCACTAACCCCGAGTAAAGACTTTATAAGCCAGCACCAAGAAGCCAAGCTTATCTGTTCCCCACTCTATCTAATTAAAAAGCCACTCTTTGTCATCCGAGCGCAAAACAGAACGGCGGTGTTATCAGTACTTAAAACAGCGGTGGAAAAGGAAGAAAGCAATTTCTTCCACTTGATCTTAATCATTAATCTTCATTAGGATTTTTAGCTTCTGAATGTGAGCGGTAGAAGACGTCAGCGTAGCAAACAATTTAAGGTGCATCTGCATGTATAACAGGTAGTTTGTTATTTTCATTATAGGTAAAAGCATGTGTCAGTTGCCAGATGTGTTTGATTCAGACAATATGATTTTCATGCCAACTTTATGATATGTTTGATTTAGGTGAAGTGACTAAAACCTGCTGTTGGGACCGAGGTGCTGTTAAACACCAGCTGCAGTTTTTATTTTAATTAATAATTTAAGGAGTAGAATACCTCGCTTTAATTAACATGTTAACCCTTCAAGCTACTCAGAGAAAGGCCACAATGGCAAAGTGGTTTAAAAGTAAAGCAAGAAAATACTCAAAAGTAGTCCAAACAGGAGTATTTTTTCTTCCAAACATGCTCCTGAGATGTTTTCACCTTTTCTTTGCATTTTAATCTCCTCCTCACTGTTGAATGGAATATAGATAAAGGATCCAGGATTACCCAGAATTTTTAGCAGGACTGGTTATTGTGGATTTTCAGGATGAACAGCAACTGCTCATAGCTGCTCTGAATCCCTTTCCAGACTTTTAACTGAATCTGCCAATGTTGTACAGATGTGCTGTTGTGCCAAATCTTTCCTTGATCTGTTCTGAAAATCTTCCCAGTCATGTAGCAGTTAAAATGTGGATCTGAGCATACAAATTAAAGCTCCAGATTTTGAAAACCTGGGCCTGCGTATTAAAAGAAACTCTAATGTATTAGACACTCTGAGTGTCTCTTTGTCAGTCTGATACTTTCCATTGTTAAATTGCAAACGCGGTGGGCAAACTGGGTAATACCCCAAGGTTGATAAGTTTCTAGAAATATGGAAAAATGGAGTGGTGAAAAGGGGTTCTGTAAACAGCCCTTATAAATATAAAGGAAAGACTGCCCTCTGACTTCACCCCCTAAATGAGATGAATTCATATGCAACCATAAATGCTCTTCCATGAGAGAAACTTTATCCGGGGATCACAAACTATGGGGCCCCAGTGGATCCAGCTTTGAGATGCAAGTGCTCACAAACTAGTTTCCATTGCTACCACTATTAATGGAATTGTTTATGATGCTATTTTTTGCTTTTGAAAACATTTCAAGCAAAACAATCATAACTTGTACTGTAAGGACCGTCATGGTTTCTTTACAATGTGATAACAATTCAGAGAACGTGGGGCATCCAGAAAGAAAAAATATATTACAAATAAGCACCAAAATAAAAAAGAATGCTAGCTAATGGAAAAATCCAGCAATCTAAGTGACTTATGCTTTTATTGCCTGGAGGAGATTTGGAGAGGAGAAGGGCTGGAAGTATAGTTAGAAACACTGGACTGGCAATCAGGAGATGTTTAGCTTACTTCTAGCTGTTTAAGAGATTTCTTTATGTGCAGCGCTGGAGCAGAGCCAGCGTCAGCTCTAGGCAAAGTGAACTTTTAGGATCCAGTGACAAGTCAAGTCACACTCACACAGATCACTGCAGATGATTGGAGTTGCTGAGGTTGTCCTGAGGGCATAATTTAGAAATAGCAATGGATAGGAAGACCCCGAGGTCTAATTTTGTTTACAGAAGAACCTGTTTTACTGATTATGATGAGAATCCAGTTTGATTTTTGGAACCAAATTTGAATCTCACAGCCAGAAATAATGTTAAGTCCTTTTTTGAAAATGAGCATGTTTCCTGAATAAACTGCTGGAAGATACTAAGAACTTCTGTGAGCAATGGGACACAGCCTACTTGTACTGGGTTTTGTCCTACACCCTCCACACTTTGACTTCAGTAAAAGTGCTGCAGATTGTTCTGAGATCAGAAGTGAAATTTCAAGTACTGGTAATAGAATTTATTTCTGCTGCATCTCAGACTCTTAGAAAGTACACGAAGCCTCCAAGTGTTTTGCCAATGCAATGTGCGTAGCTATTAATTAATGACTACTAAAATCATAAACACGACAGTATATCATTTATTAATGGCTTGACTGTCTTTGCATTTCAGTGGGTTTACATCCTCTTTGTTCCTTTCTTTTAAAACTTAATCGTGCAGTAGCTCTGCAGGAGAGAGTCCCAGTGAAAAGACTCAATCTGCAGGGTTGATCATTGTTGTATCAGGAGTTAAGAAAACAGTTTAGTTTAGTTTAGTTTACTTTGCTTTCCCCTTGCATTTAGGAACAGAGGCTACTGGAAGTTATTTGAAGGAAATGAAATCTGTTTGGAGGATGTAAAAGTTCAGTGCTTCTAGTGCTTTGTGTATATATTATCTGTATATTTTGTTTTTCATTTTTCTTACTGTTTGTATTTTTGTCTCCAGTCCTGGAAACCTTGAGCATGTGCTTTTGTGTGCATGTATAGTTTCACTGATCTCAGCAGTGCTGCTCTACCTGTTGAGTCTGTTAGGTAGCCTACAGAAGAAGTTTCTTTGAGGCAGTAGGAGAGAGAGGGTCCTGATCCTGCACTGGGTGGGTGACAGAACTGTTGCCATCACACATGGCATGCAGGATGTGTAGTAAACCCGTTCCTCCTGGGGCAGAAATAAAGCTGGCTTTAGCTTCCTTTCCCTAGAACTGAATGTTACATTTTACTTTTGGTTGCACCTGATATAGGGCAGTGAGTGCCAATCCAATCAGAGTCTCAGAGATGCCACCACACTGGCAGCAGTGACCATTATGACCATGAAAAAAGCTGCTGCAGTGCCATCACCTGCTGAGGAGTTCAATTGTTATTTGTTTTAACTCTAGTAGGAGTAGGGGGTTGACATGGCAACGTGTTGTGTGACACATGACAACAGATTGGTTTTGCCACTGGAGGAAAGTCTCTGCTTCTTTGAAATCCTGTGTAGCAGCTGTTCCTGCCCCACTGATGAGGACAAGAGTGGCCACAGCCCTGACTGTCTGCACTGTTTATCTCCTCCTGTGGTTTGGAAAGGTTCAGTCCTGGTGTGAAGGGCTGCAACCCCACTGATTCAGCATCGTTTAATCTGTCAATACTTACGGCTTCCCCTGTAGAAACTCCCATGGGGCTTTTTCTGTTAAGGCTGTTGTTTAAAGTAGATGGTATTTTTCATGGAGAGCAGATAAAATGAGTTTTATATGAACTATAAAGCAGTATATACTTGCTGGGGAAGGACTTGACCCAGAAAAGTGTATACCAAGCATGCAAGTACTGCTGCAGATCTCTACTGGACTACTTATATTGCTAAAGTGAAATTTTTTTTGAGAGTATTTGATGAAGAAACGTGTTGCTCTGCAGATTGCTGCACTGAGACAGAATTAAGAGCATTTAAAGTGATTTGCAGTGAAATGGAACAATGCAGAATTTGATCACGTCACTATAGAGAGGCTGATGATTTAAGGGTTGATTTAAGAGCTCTGCTTAATTATTCATAATTTCAAAGAAAGTCAGAGATGCCCAAATTAAAATCATGAGCCCAATGCTTCTGAAGTCTAAGGTTATAAGATGAGGCAATAAACTTGTTTTCATTTTAATATTCTCTGTGCTAAGTCTACTGCCATTGTAAGAATACCTCGAACAGTTTTATTGTCCCCACTAAGAATAATCTTTAAAGTGGCCCATCTTTTAGTTTATGTATGTCCAGTTTAACACACACTAGTAGCATTCCTATATGTACCTGGAACAAACGTTGAAAATCTACCAAAATATGTCATAGTACTTTTTCTTAAGAAGCATATTTAGTTTTTAGACTTGTAGGTGCTAAAGATAGGTCAATTCTAATGTTACCTCATTGTTCAGCCAATATATCCCCCTTTCTTGTACAACTGAAGGGTCATGAAATATCAGTTGCACCAATGTTTAGAGACTGCTATCTCTTCCATTTTTAAGTGGGCTTGTGCTTTTTTAACTTGGATTTAGCAAGCCAGTGAAACTCTTCATGCAGGTCTCTGTGTCAATGAGACTATCATCCCCTAGTGGTACTTTATATCCATAACAGAAGGAATTTTTATTTTCTTCCATCTCTTCAACCAGTTAAAATGTTCAGCTTGGGTAGATTAACTCTAGAGAATGTCTCTGTGAAAATTTGAACTTGCTTTCGGATGTTGAAGACGAGCTTTACCCTACCCACTCATGAATTTTACTTGAAACTGGAGTTTCAAAGATTGTTCATTTGTGAACAATGGACTGAGGCTCAAATCCTTTGCCTAGCAGCAAATATCCATTTGTGAATATAAACGGATATAAAAATTAATCAGGACTCAGATCAGTACCGAGGTTCTGAATGGTAAGATCTGCTCGTGTAGCCATGATCTGTACCCTTGCAGTGCCACTTCAACCTTGATTCAGCTTTGCAGACTCTTTTCTCACCAGGGGCATCTACAAATGAGAATCTGATCAGGCAAGGCTTGCTTGGCTTCCAAGTTCATCTCTCAGTGGGTGGATTGATGTGGTCGACAACAACTAACACCACTTTCTTATTTGTCCTCATTGTCATGGAAAATTCTTCCTTGAAGAGAGGAGTTCTGAGCAGTTTTAGGTCTCAAAATTCTGCACTTTTCTGCAGTTCACAGTAGGCAGAATTCTCTTTCAACTCATTGCTTTCCACTGGGTATAACTTTGTCCAATAAATCTCCTTTTAGATAGGATTTTTTTATTCTAGGTTTCAGCTCATAGGTATTTCTTAGGCTTACAATCATGGTATAAGCTTGTCAAATCAGTTCAGGTGCTTCTATTTTCACTTTGAAGTTTACTGGGTTTACTGTTTTCTCAGTGCATAAAACACATATTTCCCTCTCACGTAATTGTGTGGAGAAAACAGTTCTTGTTAGGAACTGCACTTATATTTAATTCTGTAGATGTAATGAATTCCTAACTTTTGGAGAAAAATAGTTTAAAAGAAAATAAATTAGCCTCAAGGCATTTAAAGGCAGAAATTTAGGTCTTGTACTATACGTTTTATGTATGCATTTTTAAGGCTTCATTTAGGCAGAGCAGCTTAAAAAGCCTCATCATCTCTGGGACACTTTATCTTGATGGCAGCCATCACCTAGAATATTATGCTGCACTGAGCAAAAATCTCAGGGTCACTAAAAAAATAATCTCCTCCCCCTTTTTTTTTTTAAGTGACAGGAACATGTTTTTCTTTTGAAAAATACTTTGATCACATCTGATGATCCAGGTACCTCCTGCTGAGTTAATTGATCAGCATTTACCTCAAAGCACCTGGTGTCGAGTTTAGTCTGTCACTTATTATTCATCCAGCAGTCTTGGGCATGTAGCAGTAACAGAGTAAAATAAACCCATACTGGCAGCATATTTTTAGTCTGTATATGTACAGCTACACGAAGCTTTTAAGAGTAAGAAAACATCTCCAAAAAGTGTGTCTTAACCAGTGTTGCTTTTCTGGAAATTACTTCTAGTGGTCTAATTATAAATGCTAATACTGCTATTGCCTGTCTGTGTCTTCTGCAGCATTTGTTTTATGTCAATAAGTTTCTAACAAACAAAACAAGCAGACAGCCCAGTTTTCAGTTGACTCTGCATGAAGTAATTGCAATTCCACTGGGAATACATATCAGTTGTTGCATTCATCTAGCAGGCATAAATATGGGCATTAAATATTTTGGCTGGTAATACAGGTTTAAGAGTCAACATTTTTCTTTAGATTGACTGCAGATACATTTACTTAAATCAATTGGTTTACATGTACTTGTCAATTATAGCAATCACACAGTGGATGTATTTACCTACAAGTTGAAGTTGTGCTCCTGTAAGTGAGGGACATTGGCTTTTTCTGCTTTACTGGCTTTATCTTTAATCACACTTACAAAGAGCCTTTAATGGCTTGTGAGATCCAATAACTGGGGTGGTAAGGTTAATGGGGCATCTTCTTATGCGGCACGTTTTTGTTGCAAATAATTTTGTATATTAAATGCGTGAAATCTTTGCCACAGGAAGGTGAGACAAGAATTTGAGTGGCTAAAGGAGATAGGTCCAGCTAACAGCTGGTTGCCAAAATAAAGCTTAAGAACAGTGACAGCAGCTGCCTTTAGAGAATGACACAATTGTAAGATACAGGCAGTATCTGACATGTAGCAGTGAATGATTTTGTCTGGCAAAGGCAAATCTGAGGGAGTTAAAATAACAGTATTTAAAACTTGCCCTTGTGATTATCTTACTTCACTCTGTAAAGATGGGAGATACTCATCTCCATTCAATGTTGTTTATGTATGTGCCCATGCCCACCATGCCCAAATCTTTAGAACACTTCTCTAGCCGGGGAGGTGCTGAGCATCACCTCCACTTGCAGTGCACAAATGCAGCACAGAGATATTTTTTTATACCGAGTAAGATCTGTGGCTGAGACCACTCCATGTCAGGATAATTTCTGGGGTAGGTTTTTGGCTAAGTGGTCCAGAACATCAAATAGTACACTGCAAGAGATCCTTAGGACATGCAATACTCCACATTTTCTGTTCCAAGGAAGTGCTGCCAGCTGAAGGGGTAGTTTACCTTACTCCCACACCCAGGCCAAGGCTGTGCTTCCCTCCCTGCCACCTGTATGCTTTTCTGGTTATTGCAAGCACTTGATTCAAACCCCAGATTTGCTCACTCTGCCCTGTGATGCTTAGAGAATTGAACAAACTGTGCTGCTCGTAAAGCTTTTGTGCAGTACTGATGGTCAATAAAATGTAATTTAACTAAAATAAAAATACTGATTGTCAATAAAGTGCAATTTTGCTAAAACAAAGCGCACATTTCTGGGTAAAAGCTTCCATGGCAATAAAGGAAAACAGAAAATACTGATAATATTAAAATTGCAAGTTTAATTATTTTTTTTTAACTATCCAAACCCTCATGTTCAAACTTCCAGACAGAATAGCAGTATGAGCAGTAGGCATTTGTTAAGTTGTTACCAGCTGCAGTGGTTATACTGTGTTAAAGTATATTAGCTAAACATATTTCTTCTGCTGTGCTTCTACTAAACATGCTTTCCTACAGGTGCCAAAATCTCTCCACTAAACCTGGTGGGGATATGTTGCCACAGAAAACCTTCCTGTGTATATTGAGTACCTTTCTTTGCCCTGTAGGCAGAAATGTGTCTTTTGACAGCCAAATCGTCTATTCCTGGGATGTAAGCAATTCCCTGGGATATGATGGAACTTATTTTAAAAAATAAAGACAGAACTAAATGCAGCATGTAATCAAGTAGATCAAGACCGGAGGAAAAATGGTTCCATAGAATGTACAGGAAATATTTAGGGGAGCAAAATCGAACCTTCAGGATTCTTATAGAAAGAAATAAAATCTGACCAAGTCCTCCCATTTTTCATTAGCATTTTGAATTTACAACAACCTCCAAGATGTTTGTTTTGTTCTTTATCAATTTCCATATAGAGAGCTAAGGAAATAACAGGAGGTTTGGGGCTTGGTGGAACTCCTAGAGTTAGCCCAAATCCACAAGTGTGCAATGTATATAGAGAGAAACTGAACACGGTCTTACTCAAAGCTGCTTAACAGCTTAAAATGATAAAAAGTCCTTAACACAATTTAAGAACTTAAACCACTTAAACTGTTTGAAGCAGCTTGTGAGTTTGAAGAGTTTGGGGTAGGGGGTGTGCTGAGAGGTGGCCCTGGGGAGCTGCAGCCTGGGGACAGGGCTCCCACACCAGGAGTCCCGCAAAAGGGCGCCTTTGGGAGCTGAACTTGGGAGGCCTTGGGGAGATGCGAGGGAGAAGAGGGAAGAGTTGTCTTCGTATTTTCGTGTGACATTGTTTGTGTATGTGCCCAGATCGCCTTGCTTTAGATAGTGTAGCAGGGAATCTTGCAGGCATGTGAGGTGTCAGCAGTGGCATCTCCCCAGTGAAACAGGGAAGAGGGTGGCAGAAAAATATTGTCTGTGGCAAGTCCTCAGCTGTGGAAAACAGCTTTGGCTCATGGGCCGAGGGAAAGCTCCTCAGGAGCATTGTGAAGAAGTCTGCACAAACTGCAAGCCAAAATGTTGTGCTTTTATGGCTCCAGGAAACGGAGGTGTGGGGGAGGTGGCGAGAGTGGGCCTTTCAGATCTATTGATCAGGAAGTTTTTCTTTCTGAAAGATTGTTTTTGGGAAAAAGAAATGGGCCAGGGGGCAGGGATGAGTCAGGGAGAGTTGCTTTAGTTTAGCTGATGACAAGCAGTGTCAGTTGGCTGTATCAGAAGCATGTTAATATGTGAAGTTGCACATTTATAAAGCAGAAAATAAGCCATTATTTATGAGATCCAGATTGGTCCCTGCTGCTGTGTGTGGTAGTCAGTGGTCGAAGGTGTGTTTGTTTATTTGTATGCTCAGATGGAAAAATTGTGGCACGGCACAGAGGTGATACATGAGGTCAAAGGAAGAAGGCACAGGAATGGGAATGAGCATCTGAGAGGGGGAAAACAGCCAGGATGCTGCTTCTGATGGCAGTGAAGCTACCTTAAATGTTTTGAAGCTTGGGCTGGTTTTCATTGATGCAGGCAGTGATTTACACCTTTCGGTGCAGAAAAGGCTGTAAAACAGGAGTGAATTACATTCTGTACAATTTGAAAATAAATTGTGTATTCACAGCCACTCAGGGTGAGGCCTATTTACACTTCCAGAGTGGTATATGATGAGTAAATGAAAGTTAGGCCTCTGTGTGAATGAAAAATGCCTGTTTTACCAGAGGCTCTGAAAAGAGAGAGCAAGAGAGACTTAGTGGAAATTGGAAGCAAGATTTTATTTGTTTGTTTAAAAGAGTTGTATTGATCTGGAGTCAGATGGACCATTGGTATAACTGCAAACTAATTCCACTGAATTCTGCAAGGTATTTGTGGTGAAGTTGATGGGGCTGGAAGTTTAGATTTATAATCTGAGTTTTTCCTGTGTTCAGGTAAGTCTTTATCACATTTTATTCTTGTGCAATCTTGGTGGCATATTTGACATGAATGTTATCTGTCCAATTAAAAAAATCTTCACTGGGGTGAAACAGAGCTTGGGCGTAGTTAAAATCATATGATCTCTGTACAATTAAATAACTACTTGGTTTTCTTTTATGGTGAGGAATGAAATATGGAAATGTTACTTGGTAAGGGTAAGTGCTTGCTGACTAATGACAGACATAGAAAGAAACCACTTAATTAATGTAATCTTGCTAATGTACTACATAATACTAATTTCTCAATATCGCTTGAATTTCAGAACATTTCAGGATCTGTCCAAACAAATGGATATATCTTATGGTACAGTCAGGGACTCAGCAGTGTATGAATACTTTAAAGCAAAAGGGACCAACCCTTTGGAGCAGGATAACACATTTGCTGAACTGTGGAGGACTATCAGTAAGAATAATGGGGCAGATAATTGCGTATCAAACCCTTCTGAAGGCATCAGGAAGGTAAGACTGGATCACAGGGCTTTTCGTTTAATTTCTGTATCGATGTTGTTTCTGTGGAGTTAATGTTAAGTCGCAGGAAAAAAATTACAGTCATTTAAAAGCCCCCTGAATTCCTATCTAAAGTTCCTTTTAGTACCTCGATGGCAAATAAGAATCATATTTTGGTGTCATTGTTCTGAATTTAAGTACTTTAGCTCTGCCTAAGTCTTCAGTATGTAAGTCCTTCTTTGGATCTGGTCCTAAGGTTTCTCAGTTTCTTGGGAGCTTTGATAATGCCTTTTTGAGTGTAATTCTTTACATTATCCAGTATGGACTCTTGTCTCTTGCTTATTTGAGTGTATTTTCTTTTTTCTGAGTTCATGATTGGGAACATGAGTAAGAATCAAGGGATTCACAGAACGTATACTCATTTCTCTAAAAACAGAAATTTAATGCAAGATTTTTCTTTGTTTATTCCAGACTTTGAAAAATGCATTCACATGACAGTGTGTTTTACCAGAATTTTATTTCTCTCAGATAAAACTACACATGGTTTTTTGCAGAACAGAGAATTAATGTAGGATTCAAGGACTGATGTATAACAGCTTAGGACGCTGCATCTTAGTTCTGAGTCCTGTGATAAAGAATATTGGCCATTACAAATGCCCACACTCTCTCTCACAGCCTGCCTCTCCCCTCGGCTCCCCATCTTGAATCTCAACAAAACCAGACAGTAGCTTACATCAGACACATGTCCAGGAGCACATTACACAGAGGGGATGCAGACGTGCTGAAAGCCTTGATGTGCTGCTGCTCCTTTAGTGAAGAGCGTCCTCTTTATCTGGCAATCGATTTTTTTCATGAAACAAGCTAACAGCTGTTATTGCCATAGTGAATGTTTGATCAGAGACACTCCTGTCAGTGAAATGCTGATTTGCTAGTTTTTTATGCTTTTGTACATGGCAAATAATAAAATGGGTTTGGCTTGTGTTTCCTTTTACTACTTTGAATTTTTGAACCCTTTTCTGAACAGTCAGAGGGAAAGTATCCAAAATCTCCTGTTTTTACAATGCCATTAAGAGGATGGACACAAGTAATGCAAGCCATCCCATTTCCCAATTCAAATCCCTTTAGCAAAAGATTCCCAACTCTTTGCTTGACTTTTGGACAAAATCTTTATGCAAACACTCTCATGTCTTTGCATAGGAATATTCAGTCAGAAGTTCAGGTTCACCCTGCCTTTTTGCCTGTCTCTCAGCTGATCTTCCCCAAAGCTCTCTGCCCTCAGCTCCAAAATCCTCTGTTCCTAGGGACAAGGTAGAGCTCTGGCAATAGCAAAAGTCTGCAGTGGTTGATTTTTTTTTTTCCTTAGTCTGCTCAGCACTTTATGAAAATGAGGCCTTTTTTGAGATGTTTTGGTAACATTTAGAAGAAAAACAGAGACATTAAGTACTTTTCAATGTACCCTCACATTTAAGCCAATAACAAAACAGTTTACCTTAGAAAAATGTACAGTATTTTACTTTTCTTTTTTCTCTTATAACATTCTTATGGCAGTGGATGCTCTTTATCCATGAAATTGTAAATACTCTTACTCTGTAAGCCTAGTGCATGCTGCCATTTATGATAACTGCATTTGCTAAGCCAGAAATGTAACTGTAGATTGGCAGGCAGTTGAGAATACCAATTATATTGTCTGTATGGAGCTGGCAGCTCCATCCTATCTATGTGATAATAACTTTTCATACTAAGTTTGATTTCAGTGTTGTAGGGTGATTTTTATATAACTAGATCAGCTCATTCAATTCATGTCAACAACAACTGAATTTAACTTCAGTCCCCAAAGATGACCGAGGCCGCTATTTGATTAGACACCTACATAAATTGGGATTAATATTTAATAACATTGTCAACTAAACTATTGTGTTTATAGTTTAAGTGTCACTCTTCCTAGCTCATTGAGTTCTCTGAATAAACAGACAAGTTTTCCATGTCAAGTATTATGGCTAGAAATTCTGGGTTTTTTCTAAAGGAGAATTGATGTCAGCCAAGGAAATGAGAGTTTCCATCCATAAACACGAACTGCTGCATGAAAGAGATGTAAATGTGCCTTACAAATGTGTTTCATAGGAAATGGGAACTCTAAATCTCTCTAGCATAAAAAGATCCATAAAACATTTTTCTGAATGAGGACTTGCCTGTCACAATGCAAAAAAAAGAAAATAATCACTACTATTCTTTCTTCCCTCCTTCTCCTTTCCATTTTCTTCAGACAGTATCACAGTTCAGCTGCAGTTGCAAACAAAGCAATGCCACTTCAGTGCCAAACAGGGAGTGCTGGTTACTTGTGCCACAGACAGGCATTGCAGGTGTTTGTCCCCATTCCATTTACCTTTCTTCATTTCACGGAGATTTTCCTACTCCCTTCGACTGTCTGAAAACTAAAGGATGGCAGTGGAAGAAAGTGCTGTGAGCTTTTAGGGCATTTGTTTGCCATGGCAGAGGTGTCTCCAGACACAGCAGGGTCCCTGCAGCCACAGTGACCATCTCCCTTGGGCAAGGCACAGCTCTTGCAGCACTGGGAGAGCCACGGAAAAGGCAGGGATGCACTTCAGTGTCACAGAAGTGACAAGAGGACTCCAGAGAGCTGAGAGTTGAGGGGGGAAAGTTGCTTTTGCTGTGTTCCCAAGATAGTTGAAAGTGGTCATTGAAGATGGAAAACCTCCTCCTATTCAGCAGTACCTCTGCACAGCACAGGAGCAGAAACCACACAAACCAGCAGTCCATACAAAATGCTGGTTTGCCACTTTGAGCTGTCTGGGACTGTCACCGATGAGGATTGACTAATGCTGCCACAGGAAAGTTCCTACAGCCAGGATCTCAGTGAACTCTTTGTATTACATCCAGTGGCAATCAGTTATTCAGGGTAATTATTGATTACACCAACATACATAATAACTTGTGGGTTTTATTTCCTTTGGGAGCACCCACTTTTGCTTTGAAAGAGTGAAGTAATGTGATCCCCACGTGATCCTGCATCTGCTATATATACAGATTGGAGAATTAAACTCATTATTGCCTTTTATAATGCCCTGCTTTGGTTGAGGTTGTTTGTTCACCTGTCCAATCGATTTGGTGCCAAAATTTCTCTGAATCATTTCTTTTCTTCCTGTGTATCACTTTTGATCAAAAGCAATCAAAACCAAGTAGAGCGCAGAATGAGAATGCATCATTGATTTAGGCAATGGCACAGTAAGAATTTATTCCTTCTCTTTTTTGCTTCCTTAATGATCACTGAGCATTAAATTAGAGCGATCTTCTTGAACAGTCACCTCTCTTCATTCTAATTTTGAGAGTAAAAGTAATTTAAAAGTTCATTTAATGTGATTTTTAAAAAGCTACTTTGTCCACAATGAATTTTATATTGTGAATTGCAGTTGCTCCCATGGAGCTTCATAAATTTCTCCATTTCTTGACCCATCAGCCTTTGAAACAAGAGCAAATGCTTCCTTAAACCTGAATCTATTGCATCCTGGAGTGGCTCTGTAATTACTTTAATGTTTGAAACATTTCAGTAGGATTAAATGGCATGTTTTTCTTTTTATGAGAACTGTGTTGCTTCTCTTAAAGAACTTTTTTATAGATAATAAATGTTATCCAAGTGTGTTTTCGAACTACTCCACTACTGCCAATGTAAAGGTCACTTTTTGATATTTCTGTGGTACCAGCCATATAATGGGATCAGCTACAGTGACACTCTGTTCTGACAGTAAATTAATGATGAATTTTCCATTATTCTGGCACTTCTGTCTTTAGTATGATAGCTTCCTCATAAGTTTCAGATAAATCACAGATATGTTGGTGATTAATCTGGAATCAATTTTTTTTCATGTTATTATTATTTCTTACTGTGCTTTCTTTGAAGCAGCATAATTTAACCTTATTGTTAACTGATGTAAGCCAGGCCCCTTTGAACAATATTCTTCAATCTCCATCTACACGCTGAAGAGTGACATTAGGGGGTTCTTTACTGCTTTCCTGGAGTATTATTTTCTTTGTGGTCCTTCTCTTGTCTTGGAAGCAATCTTCTTTGGCCTTTTAATTTCTTTAGGACTGTGAAGAAGAAATGTTTTTTTTTAACATGGATTTTGCCCAGAGGGTTCTTTTTTCTTCAATCTGTTTTCTTAAATCTCTTAAACCAAAGATAAATCTGGTGTCCTTGGTGTAAGCCAAAGTACTTGTTCTACCTGGGTGAAATAAAAGAGTGCTGCTTTGGCTGACTTTCTGATAAAGAGGCTTTTGAAAGTTTAACCAAGTTTTTTTTTTTGTTTTGTTGTGCAGCACGCCTGTATGCTGAGAGTCAAATATGGAGTACAATTAGAAGACTGAAGTATAAATATGAGCTCATTATTGCGTGTTTAATTTCAGTCATTTATTCAAGCTATCTCACCTATTCTCAGCTGGTGTTTGCCAAAGGCCCTTTGCCACTCTTCCTACCCTGATGGCCTGGAAGTGAAGGGACAGGCACATGAGCACACATGCAGTCTTTCATTAAAAAAAAGAATTTAAAAAAAAAAGAAGTTTAAGCTGCATTTAAAATTTGAAGTTGATTTTTCATTAAAAATAAATGTCAGTTTGATTTTATTTGGCTTTTACTGCTTGCCTAGTGAAGGTATATAAAAAAGTCAGCCTACTTCAAACACACATGTATGTGTGCACTCATGTGTCTAGTACATATGTTTTTCAAAGTTTGACAGCTTTTCCTTAAATTGAACAAATGATGCTGCTTGGCTGTCACAACACATATTAACAGGGAAGTGAAGGATGCCGAATTTAGACAGCAACTAAACATTTTGTTATGAGAAAGCTTTCCACACAACGAACACACTGATGGTGTGAGGTCTCTGCTCTTCAGGGAAGAAAAATTCACGAGTGGAAGAAGTTTGGAAAGAACTAACTCTTCTCTTAGGAAAAAAGGATCTTTGGAGATTCTGGTTCTGGCAGTCAGCGAGGGAGGGGGTGCAGCCTTGCACCAGATTTCTGGGAGTTGGCACATATGTACAACCAAGAGTTTAAAAGCCAGGTTCCTGATTATGCTGAAATGATCTGGCTGTCAGAGAAATAATGCTCTGCAGACATGATGGCATTGGATGATTTATGTCATTAAAAATACATAAAATAGATGTGAAGAGATCTGGCAGACTTGGTTTATTACCATTTATGGTTGCCGGATGTAATTTAGGATAGCAAGACTACAAATGCAAGAGAAGTAGAGCTTTACAAAAGATCTGCTGTCCAGCACTGAAAGTCAGTGTACGAAGCTCTTTTATATAAAATAACATACAGAAGACTGAGGCTTGAAAAGTAGAATCAATAATGTGATTTTTCTCTTTATCCAGTGCATTGTAATGGAAGTCAAGTATTTGAAGAACATTGTGTTCCCCAAGTATTACTAAGAGATAGATAAGGAATGTATTGTGTTGTCAGGGTTCTTTTCTAAATTGTAAATTTGAAAAGATGATTTACTGACCAGTTCTGAAAGAACAAAAGATAGATACAGCTCTTTAAACTGAACAAACCCCAAAAAACCAAAAGAAAACCCCAAAACCCAGCCCAATCCAAAAAATGCCCTAACCAAGCAAAACAACAACAAGAAAGAAGACAAAAATTCAACCAACCAACAAACAAAATAGCCAGAGAAATGTAAGACACATTTTACCACAGTGACTAAGGCCAAACCTTTCCTGAGTGTCTGATTTCTGTATGTCCATCAGGCAGGATTTTTGTTCTCTGATAGCATGGATTTTGAATAAATTCTGTGTACAGTAACAAGTGCTGCTGGTTTTGGTCCCATGAGGACATATTATTAATACTGACAGTTTCCTGTTTCAGGTAGCAAAACGCTATGTATTCTTATTTACCGTGGAACACAACGTGCCTGAATAATAAAAATAATATTTTCCAAGGGTTCAGTGTACAGACTCATTCAAATCTTGCCAAAGAGAAAGGATATAACATTTCTACTCTGTTTGAACCCAGAAGCAAATGAGTTTGTGGATCTTTGATTGCCTCGATGCAGTTAAGAGGGAAGCAGGGAAAAGAAGTGGATTGCAACAAGTAGCTCACAGAAAGTCTGGGAAACATAATTTTAGTCTTTGTTTCCCTGAATTCTGCCTACTAGAAGGTACCTCTCCCACGTGATTTATTGTCATGTGCAAGCAACTGTAAGGGACTTCAGAAAGGTATGGTTTATATCAAACTCTGGTGAAGTAAATTATCTTATTTGCTCAACTGAGGAATCCAGTGTAATGAAATAACTGATGGAGTCTTACAAACTTACAGGTGAATTCAAGACTGAGCTTACACAAAAATTGAAAGTATTCAGGAGGATGAACTAATTCCGTGCCAGAGCTGTAGCCGTTTGCTAGGGGAGCTTTGTGAATCAGTTCCCATAAAGAAATATATACAGGACTTCAGCTACTTTAATGTATTAGGCAGCCAGTGGTTACTTTAACCAACAAAATGATGTTTTATTTTACTTTACTGAATCCCTATCCAGATAGGTTTCTTACATCTTGTATTAAGTAAGGTGATTTGCATTCATTATATACACTGTGTGCAGGCATTGGTTTCAGTCCCAGTTAAGACTGATGTTTAAGGATATCTGCATGGGTGTGTATTAAAATAAAACAATATTTATCCCAAAACTGAGATAATAGTAGATGCTTCTGAATCTTCTTACCTGTGAAGAAAAGAGGGAGCTCTTTCAGCTCAGTGCATGCCTTTTGTTACAGGACTAACATAGCTCTCCAAAGGGCTGTGTTTATTTGAAAGGGAAATTTGTTTATTTACATGTTTGTATGAGCAAAGCTGCAAAGTTACAATTTTGGTGCCTGTGATGCTCATCACTTAATGCTCATACTATGCCAGTCTTGTCACAGAAATGCATGGAACCAGTCACATTCCATGTCTCCTACAAAACATGCATCAAATTCAATCATCTAAAGCAATAGCTTTCATTTATTATTAATAACCTGTTACATAAACCTCACCTACACTTACAGTTGGCTGTGTTATCCTATGTATTCCTACTAAAAAAAGGAAGATATTTTAACAAGGTTTGAAGCAGGTGAGATCCTGCTGGGAGGGAAGAGTGTTGGAAATGTGTTAATACAGATAAACTGTGACCTAATGAAATACCACCAAGGAGTCATGACAAGATCTGGATTTGTTCACTGGCTTGGGTTTTGTTCTGCCTAGAAATGCAGTTTAGTTTAGACTGTGTTGTGTTCATGCTGTATTTACAGGCAAAAAAGGGAAATTATGCTTTCCTGTGGGATGTGACAGTGGTGGAATATGCTGCGCTGACAGATGATGAATGCTCTGTGACAGTCATTGGAAACAGCATCAGCAGCAAAGGATATGGGATAGCACTCCAGCATGGAAGTCCCTACAGAGATCTTTTCTCCCAGAGGTAAACTGAAACAAAGCTTGCTTTACAGGATTCCTCTCTATAGCCAGCAAGTGTTTGTGGTTCACATTAATTTTGGCATTTAATTAATAGAGAACAATGAATACATGACAGCAGAGAGGTTGTGAATTCAGGCTCCAACAAAGCTGCTGCTGCTTCTGCTCCATGTGCATCTGATTTGGGAGGAGGGGACTGGAGGTGACGTGTGGCCTCACACCTCCAGACAGCACTGCCTCTGGCAGAGAGGACTGATGTCCTCAGAGCCTTGTGTGAGGTAGAGCAGAGATTGAAGAGAGATCTTGGATTCATGCCACGTTCTGCAGGCTCTGAGGCAATGTGTTGCTCCCTGCAGGATGCAAGTAGCAATGCCCTGGGTTATCCTTTAGGGAGGAGGGACAGGGAGACTCACAATGGTACAGGGAAACAAGAATTGCCAAGAATTGCGTGGGACTGCCAAGACCAGGAGACTATAGAACTGTGCCATTTAGTGGTCTCTGAGCTATCAGCTGGGAATCACATCTCTGGCAACTGAATGTGTGCCCTGAAATGAAGACATGCAGTTGTGCAGGCATGTGTGACCTTAGCAGAAGGTGAGCGAGTGCTCTGCTCCAGGCAGGGAACTGAAGCAAGATTGCCTCATCTTGCTCCTCCTCTAGAAAAAGGAGCAAAACTCCAGCTGCATAACGAGAGACAAAGCTGCCTCAAGAGAAAAGATTGTTAGTAAACAGCTAAAACAGTTATCAAACCAAATCCAAAGTGAGTCATTCATGCAGAGAAGGGACACTTCACAAGAGACAAAGCAATGATTAATTAGCAACTGTTAACACAGTAATTCGGGCATTAAGTAACAGCATTGAAGTAAAATCCTTTTGAACAAACTACATTTGCTGAAGTGAATGAGTTGGTCACTGCTTAAACAGATTTGTACTAAGTGGTGCACAAACAGTAGCATGTTTAGCCTCACATATTTTTGGAATTATTGTAGGAGAGCAGCAGTGGAGTGGGTTGAGTATTTCACTAGTGGGACCAGCTGCTGCAGCTGAGAGTAGCCAGACCAGTCATAACTAACTGGAATGTGGTGATTTCCCTTGGAAATGCTGTTTGCATTGCAGTGGAGTTTTTGACAGTCTCTTTTTTGCCTAAAGTTACCCGGTGGAGTTTACCTGCTGCTGTGAGTAGAAAGAAATCTTGGTATAAGGGAGTTTCAGATGAAGAATACAACACTGGTGGTGGAAGGGGATGGAGTTTTTAATTGTGGGATGGTAGACTTAAGAGTTGTGAAGCATAAGGAAAAGACAAAAAAAACTGTAAAAAAGTACCATTGCAAATAATACTTGTCTTTTGAAATTTCTGCAGGATCCTAGAGTTGCAAGAAAGTGGAGACTTGGATGTTCTTAAACAGAAGTGGTGGCCACGGATGGGACGTTGTGACCTGAACAGCCATACCAATGCACAGACAGATGGGAAAGCACTCAAGCTGCACAGTTTTGCAGGCGTTTTCTGCATTTTAGCAATAGGCCTTCTTCTTGCTTGCTTGGTGGCAGCATTGGAGTTGTGGTGGAACAGCAACCGTTGTCATCAAGAAACACCGAAAGAGGTCCATAACTTTTATTCTTATCACAATTAAAAGTAGAAAACATGAAGGAGAGAGCAAGTGGAAGTTGTGGGATTTTAGGTGCTCTCATGCAATAAATTTGATTTATTTTGGTTTGCCATACTAAGCTTTGCATATAACTTTTTGGGTGGTTGTTTCTAAGAAAATAAAAGCAAACAAACAAAAGTGTCTTTTGTGCACATGGAAGGTGCCAAACTGACAGCCCTGGAGACTAAAGTCCTCTATTTATTTGTAGAGCAGATACAGCATGGGCAGCAGCAGTGCAAACTTCCCCTCATTGCCCCACCAATGTGCCTCAACCCTGACCTGGAGAGACCACCTTTAGGGGTAAGAGAGTGGTTCAGAAACATGCCCTCGGCCACTCTGCTGTGAGTGACGGGGAGGCCAGTCACGGGCACCCGGCTGTGCCATCTGTGGTGATGTTTTCTCTGATCTGAGCCCCCATCCATTGGCTGGGAGATCCATGTCCATCCTGCGCAGGCTCTGCAGCTGCCAGATGTCTGGTAGCTGCTCTCCTTCATGGCTGACCTAGGCTGAGTTTGAAGAGGTACACGAGCAATTAAAAATAAATCAAGCTAGTTAATAATTGAGTAAGCCATATTGCCATGACACTGTTTAAATGCTTCCTTTCTTTTGAAGTCAGTTTTATTTCTAAAAGTAGGAGCCTCTGAGGAAGCTGACCTTCATATAACATGTTTTATCTAGGAAATTATATCTGAGAATTTCTTAGGTTTGAAGTTTCCATGCACAGCAGCCAGTGATAGTTAGCAATGCTAAGGCAGAATAATCAGTCTATGCTCAGATCTGTCTTGCATGAATCCTGTATTTGTTTACGTAGATTAAATGTTTAACAAACTAACCTCTTGTAATTTTGGAGACCTTGAGGCATTTGTAGGTGCTTTCATCTTGGAACAGATGTTTGTTACAAGCAAATGATAGCAGTGAGCTGCACTACAGCTGGAAAATAGTACGTAGCCCATCAATTCTAATCGACGTTTCTCAAGTTGCAGGAGCACTAGACTAATTGACATACCTGTCACCTGTAAGCTATTCTGGCAAACTGGCAACCTGCTCTAGTGGATGGCATCCCTTCCTGTGAGAGAGGGGTTGGAATTGGGGATCTTCAAGGTCCCTTCTAACCCAAATGGTTCCATATCCTATGATTTTGGCCTGCTGCCTTGTAGGAGTTGCTCCTGCTGTAACCTCAAAGGTGCCCCCATGCTAGCATTGCAAAGGCCTAAAGCCCAGCAGCAGGTGTTTGACTGCACACTGTTAAATCCTGCAGGGCAAGGGCAGAGATGCTTTCCAAAGTGTCCTCATGCTGTGTGCACAAGCACTACCTGGCCATACTGTGTGGTGTGTTCCCCTCTCTACGCTCAGGGACTTGCCTCTGTGTATCTTTGTAGAGTGAGATGAGAACGTGACCTAAAGGCAGTTTCATATAGCTAAGGTGAAATAATTCACTCTTTTATTGCAAGGACTTTCCACTGCTGAAAAAGGAGCTGTCTCCCTGAGTTTGAATATTTTCTTTTTCACCCGTCCCCTTCATTTCTTTTTTAATAACTGTAAGAAGGGTTATTGCATATCTGTGCCTACCCCATCCCATCTTCTCTCCTCTTCCCATCCTTCTCCTCCTCCCTTTTCCCTCCAGTGTGTTCTTGATCAAGGTTGCTCTGTACCTCTGTAGTGCTATTTTGTAGTTTCTTTGACACACATAGAATAGTTTTAACCTTCTGTGTTTTAAAGGAAGCTGAAGTTACCCCCATGGTAGAGCTGTGCTTGGGGAGATCGCTGTCTGTGGGGCTTGGCCTCCCCTTGGAGCACAACTAGGCTGGGTTAGAGGAAAATTAAACTCGGGTGCAGAGCATGGACAGGTTCCAGAAGATCAGTGAGGGGGGTACTGCCAGGAGAGGGGGAACAGAGTCAGCAGGAGCCCTGGCACAAGCAGGTGTAAAGGCTGAACGAGGAAGTGAGAGTCCCCAGTGAGAGGGCGTGGGGCTGGGCCGAGCCGGCGGGAGGAGGGCGTACAGAGGGTATGCCAGGCAGGATGGGATGGAATGAGGGGTGCCCGAAAGGGAGAGCTGGGTGCAATGACAGGCAGGCAGCTAGAGGCACCTTTGGATCAGTCAGAGCAGCCTGAGGGAAGGGTGGCTGCTGCCCAGATCCAGAGACAGGCAGGATCCTCAGGACCCCTCTGCCTAGGCCAGTGGCCACATGGCCACATTGCTCCAGCCCTGCTGCAGACCAGGGTTTGGGGGCTCTGGTCACAGTGACCACAACATCCACTCAACTAAATTTGCAAACAAATGTAGCACTGTTTCCTGGCAGATTAGTGGCCAGACATATTTTATTTATGTGCTACCAGTGAGGAGGGATTAAAGTGGGACATCTGATGGCTACTGCAATTAAGGTAGGAAACCAAGTTTCAAACGAGATGGTGGATATAGTCTGAACGGTTTTGATGTGTTTAGAAGAACCAAGTTTCAAAATTGTGGGAAGGACAGGATCCAGGGCTGAGGGGAGTGTGGAGTCCTGGATGCTCCCCTGTTTGAGCCAGGAGCAGTGGCTGAGCCTGGCATAGGGTACCAAAAGCAGAAAGGAGGATTTGGTCTCCAGGAGGAGCGTGTTCGGGATAGCTCATTTCTAGCACTGTGTGTTATCCAGCATTTCTACAGCAAGGGCTGTAATGACAGAGCTACAGCACGAGTAGCATACACACAGAACATTAAAATCTGCCTCTTAGCTGCATCTGCTTCTCCAGCCAAGCCATTAGTTCAGTAACAGCTGCAAACTCAAGTCATGCTGCTGATTTTCTTCTGCTTTTGGGAAGGCTTTGGCAAAACATGAATGTTGTGATATCACCTAAAAATTGTGGGAACTGGGATATCTCCCAACCACTTCCTTCTGTGAAGCAGAGTTTGTAGAGGGTCACAGAAAAGGCTGTTTCTTGCAGTCTAAGGTTAGACTCTGGTGTTGCCTATGAGGCAAAGAGAGGGTGGCAACATTTGGCTCCTGTGCCCCTCACCCTGTTAGGAGCTTTATAAATCCCTTGGAAAAAACTGTAGTGGAACCAGAATTGAACGAGGAGCTGTCCTGACTTGTGAAGCCCTTGTGTAGCATTCTCTGTTTGGCATGACCCACTTGGTTGGTTGTATCATGTCAACAATTGCCAACTCAAAAAGAGAAATGTTGGGATGATGAATGTACAACTACTGTGGCAGATTTATGACAGGGTTGGGTGGTGTGCAGCTTGGTGGAGAGAGGGGGAAAAGCAGTTTTTAGGGACTCTTATTTTTTATGTCAAGGGTCTGTGAAGTCTGTGGCCAGAAGAATGTGCACTGCCTTCACTGGCATTGGAGAAATGTTTTCAGATGACATTAAGGTGGTGTTTTTTGCTGGTTTGTTGTCTTTTCTTTTTCCACTTTGTATTCCTTAGGCTTTTGTGGAAGTTAGGCTGACCCAATACATTGATGTGCAAGGACTCAGCTGTCTGCATGGTATAAATCACAGCTCGTAATTACAATGAGTGTGAGGAATGTAGAGTTAACCATGCACCCAGGAGGAACAGGAAGCCTGTCTTTTGAAACCTGTCAACATAACCTGGACTTTGATATTAGCCTTATCTGCATTTGTAGAGACTTCATAGGAAGAGTTATGTCAGGGGGAGACTGCTTCTTATTAGAATTGTTTTTTACATTTTTTGCATATGAAGAAACTCTACCCCATAAAAATAATAAAAAAACCCCAGTGTTTTTCCTATGCACTAACTCAATTCATTGAGAAAAACCTCCAGGAAAGAATTCCCTTTATTTTCCATGTTGTTATTGGCTCTCAATTGTATCTTTCAAGGAATAGTGAAATTTCTTGATAGAAGAGTGAAGGCTGGGTTGATCTTTTTCAGGATGTTGATACAAGATATTTTTATTCTCTTTGAAGGAGATTTGTAAAAATATTTCTAATGAGTTCTGCTGTAAAAATCTTAATGTTATCCCTACTAATTCTTCATTTAATCCTTTTCAGATCAGATTAACAAAAGAAAAATTAGCTGCAGCATCAGGAAAAAATGTACTGCTGCAACACAATGCCATATTCTTCTATTAGGGCTCAAGTTTGCAATCTCTTAAAGCTAGAAAATACCTGGTAGTGTTAAAATTGCCTTATTACTTTCTAATTCAGGAGAGCTTTCACTAGGTCATCTTTTCCCAAAAAGGTATTCTGGAATTTATAATCACCTCCTCCTCGTTGTTGTTATCCAATACCCACAGTGAAATTTATCCAGCTCGTACATCTATCTCTGTGTGGTAAAATCTTGAATTTACACAGCTGCTACTCAGCCTGAAATACTGATACCTAATCTTTTGACTTTGATAAGCTTCAGAAAACTAGGGAGTTGAGAAAAATTAATATTTATTCTGGAGTCTTTGTTCAGTCACTTTACTTCTCTTTCAAATGACTGAGCAATCAGATAAAATTATTAAAACCTGGTACTATACAAATGTTGAACTTTAGACGATTGTCTCTGGATTTCCATAACTTTCTGTATGAGTCCTATGTGTTTATTTCACAATATCAGTAAGCCATAATGTAATTTGGATCATTTAACAGCCAAGGGCTTTGCCACATCATCAGATTGTTGGTATCTTTTATCCCCTCTGAAGGAATGAAAGGCAGTTCTCACATCTTTGTTGTCATTATGATACAGCGTGGATGCTTCCTGCAATGGGCTCCCCAGCATCCTCTGTGCTTTATCAGCTGTGTATTTGTGTGATGTGCTATTCCTCTGAAGATTATTGCTTCTGAGATCTCTTCAGAACTATTAACGAAAGCATTCCTAGTTCATCCACATACTACAAAACAATGGAAACATATATGCAAAAATATCCTGCTATGCATGGAAAGAGAGTTAAATTCTCATCTTTTTTACTGTGCACGAGATTAGTCACTAAAAAAAATTAACAGGCAACCCCATGTTAAAGAAAATCAGTCATTTTTACAGGATGATTTTTTGTTTTCTGGGAACTGATACTTGTTGCATCTCTCATAAGAGGTGATATTGATTCACTTACATTTAATATATCTCTTGAAAGACAATGTTAGAATGACCCCAAGAAATTCTTGGTTTGATTCTTTCATTGCACAGATAATAGATATGATGAATCAGAAATCTATTTTTCCAATCCAGCTGTGCTCTTGCTGGCATAGGGGAATGTGAGTGTTTCAGAAACTGGACCCAGTGTGTTTGGGATTCTGTAGTGCAAGAAGATTTGGGGGTTTTATTGGTTAAGGCACAGCATAGTTTTCCGCCTCCTGAGTTGCTACTAGTCATTGTCTCATAACTTGTGTCAAATTTATAATTCATTAACAATCACAGTCTTCACAGCTTAGTTGGTGATTTCTTTGCTTTCTCATGCTTCTGCAAAATCATTTTATTCAATAGACTCTTCTCACTTTTCCATCTTTACTTTTTATTTTTAAATTATTAAAAGGTGGCAGCATTTCAGGTACTCTCCAGAGTGCGAATGGTCTTGTGTACTAGCAACAGCACCTTATAATTCCTATTTCCTGCTACTCCATGCTTCATTATGTCTTGAATCTCAAAAAGTCTAGACTCCACGAGCTCCATGAGACAGTGGGAGGTAGCAAAATTACTCTAACAGTTGTCAGAAGTATTTTGGCAGTACGCAGGATGAAAGAAAGAAACCCTGTATCTCTGGCCAAGGCAGCCTCTCGTGGTCTGCCTTAAACTCCCGTTTCCATGTCCGCTGATGTCCCTACCCAGCCTGCCTCAGAAATCCATTCTTCCAGCTTTAGCAGTCATGGAAGTTACCCACCAAGACTCTTTTCTGGTCATTAGAAAAGCAGGAATCCCAGTGTACCTTACAAATGGAAATGGGAGGTGGCAGACACGAGTCCAATGGATCCAAATTTGTCGCTGCTAAGAATTGTGGTTTGCACTGTGTTCATCTCACTTTAGTTCTCCAGCCAGATACTATTCCATGGCAATCGTGGCTTCTGTACCTTCAGCATGGTGTCAGCAGTGTTGGTTTTGATTATTAAAGAGTCTCTTGCTTTCACCATTGTTTTCACTTTCCTTGTCTTTTTCCTTGTCACTTCATTTACCTTGTCTGCTTTGTGGTGTTACCTTTTTATCTGACAATTTGATTTGCCCCGGGATGGTTCCTTTTGAGAGTGAAAGGAAACATGAGATCATCAAACCGATATTTTATTTTCCTTTCATTGCATGTTCTCTATATTTTATCTTGTTTTTATTTTAAATTATTTTTTTTCTGTATTTTAATGACATGTCTGAAATCTTTGTACATTTTTTGCTCAGTTGCATATAAATTATCATTTGTTTGTACCACTGTATTGTATTCTACTTTTCTAAGAATAAATAAAGGTTTTTTTGGGGAAAATAAATCATGCAAACATTGGCAAAATAATGCATTTTAATGCCAGCTAGAAATTCAGTTTCAAACCAGCTTGGAATGTAATAAGCTGAGAAACTTCATTTAACTAGCATTTTTAAATCAGCAAAGCGGTGTTAGGAATCAGTCATCCCAGAACACAAAGTTTAATGTTGTTTGATGATAAAATATAAGCTGGAAGAATCGGTCGAATGAAAAAAAAAGAGAGTGATATATATAATATATAAACTACCTTGTACAGAACTGGTAATAGCTGGAAAGGCATCTCAACTAACTCCATGTTAGCTTTTTATGTGAGTGAAGATACAAGATTTTCTCTTTGGAGGTGCCTATAGTAAAGCAGATATTCTGTAATTCCTGGTCCCCGGCAGGGTGCACATCCAGAATCCAATGAAATCAGCCAGCTCTTGCTATTGACCACCATAGATTTCGGTCAAGGCTGTAATGGATTTAAAAGTGACATGACATCCCCGTGATTTATGGCACTGGGCCCAGGCTTCTCTACCCAAAGCAGCAGTGAAGCAATTGAGTTTTTTACTAGCATATTTCCCTAACTGCAAGGAAGGGGTTTTTGTGTTTGGTTTAATTTTTCGCTGTCATGTAAGAAAACCCTGCTAATGGGATCCTTAGAGATATAATCTGGATTTACTTGGCGTGAGCCTTAGGAGGGGAAGAAAATTATTCAACAGAAATAAGCTTAAAAAATGAATGTTGCCATGCAGGGAAATCAAAAAGAAATGACCTGTTTAAAGTTTCAGTTTGGTGATGAGTGGAAGCACTTGCTTAATTTGCATTACATTGCCTATCCCAGAGAACTGTGGATACTCATGAGCTTGGCATGAGCTTATGTATTTTACTGAATTGGAGCCTTAATGTGTCAGATTCTTTTAGATTCTTCAAACAATGTTTACAGAGCTAATTTTTGTATGTCTTATCTCAGCCTACGGCGGTATTTTAAAGTTGACTTTTTGAAGGGGGTGTAAAATAACAAAATCAGCAAAAGTTTAAAATAAAAAAAAAAGCATAAAATTTGACTTTTTCTCAAATTTCTTTTGCATTTTTGTGGTTTGTAAAATGCCTTAGGTGTTGATCTGACTAAGCTTTTAAGCATGTACATAAAATTAAATAAGAGGTGTATTCTGATCTCACCCAATGCACCAAAACATTTCCATTCTTATTAGTGGTATAGGATCAAACTTCAGTTGCTTTGAAACCAACACATATGAAGCAGAAACTGGGAGTTAAATGTGCATTGAAGTTATTTGCTGAAGATTGACCTTACCATGCAGTAATATTAACATGCGATTTGTAAACCTATTCATCAATTGAATTTAAATAATTTTATAGTACCTGAAATAACCTGTGGTCGATATTAGCAAAATATTAAGGAATCATAGATTCCAATACTGTGGAAAATATTATTTTTTTTAAATTAATCAATGACTTGATTATGATTTTCCTTAAGTCCAGACCCATATTTTTAGGCACATGTATAGAAAAGAGCTACTCAAACTCACTGAACATAAGAAGTACTATATCTTCAGAATTACTCAGTATGCAAGAGTAATCTTTTGGGAAACTGGTGTCCAGATTTTTTATTATGCTGAGCTATTTTAATGATTTGGCTGGTCCTGTCTTATGTCAAAATAGGAGCTTGGGCAGTTTCCAAAATCCAGCCCTGAATGGGGGTGCAGAAACCTTTTCAAAATTCGGTTTTTAATTGAAAAAATATTGTGCCTAATAGTCAGAAGTAAGGATTTAGTCAGGCTTTCACATAGCTGGAGACGAGAGGCTTTGTAAGTCAGCTCACACTGGGCATCAAACAAGATGTGGAAGCAATTCTTTGTCTCCTGTGCCAACTCTCTTTTACTCCTGGCATAACAGGAAAAAATGGGAACTTTTGAGATTTGGATGTGACTAGACAGGAGTGGTGAAGAAGGAGGGTGTGGAGCAATCTGTTACGCCTGATGCTCCGGTAGAGTAATTCAGTAGTGTTAAAGGATAGCATTGCTTTGATTTAGGCTCACTAGAGAGAAAAATTACATCCCTTATGGACTAGATTATAATTTTGGCTTAAGAACTGTGTAAAGCAATGTAAAGAAACCATTAAGTTTTAGTGAGTTTTGGAATAGAGCCTTCATTAATTTAATTTTTCCTTCATAAAAGAGGTATCTGTCACCTCACAGTGTAACTTTAGATGATATCAAATACTTAAAACACCACCCTCTTGAGGGCCATCCTCTTTTGTTGCAATGCTATTTCAGACGTGATAAAGAAGAAATAATATGTATATGTATGCTGAAAAGAGTGAAATATTAATTACATTATTAGCCTCACTATCTTGATCCTTTTTTTTTTTCTCCCCACATCTTCCTTTCCCTTTCCATCTGGAGATGGCCAATGATGTGAGGCTGGGCCTCAGAAGCATGGTGAGAATTTATAATAAACATACAGATGATTGGTTTCTTGTTGAAAGTGCCTGCACAGATGAATCCCTGTTAGTTTTTTCCTCATCTTTACCTTCCCCTGGAACTCCCCTTGCTCCTGACCTCTGTGTTGTTGGAAATGCCTGTAACTGCAGTCTGTAGTGTGTACACGGTAGAGGTTTCTCTGGTTGCAAGTTCTCCTTCCTCCCGAGTTCCTTTGCAGAGACGTTGGCATGCTCATCAACCAGCATCCATTCTGTACTGCATTTTGCTGCTTGTGTTGACAAATGCTCCTTTGCATCCTCTTACTGTCCTGTTTATTTTTAACCTCATGAAAACTGTGGAAACATCTGTACCCTGTGAACCACTCACTCATCCTCTGTAGCTGGGTTACCAGCTGGTGAACCAAGGTTGGTAAGGATTTTAAAGCTTGAATATCTCAGCATGAGGCTGAATGTCCCCTTTCCTATCAAGTAACAAATGAAAATGCTATCACAGCCTCTTCCCTGGCAGGTTTGGTTCTGCTGTGAGTTGTGAGGGCTATGATTGCACTTAGTTAATGGATAGTGGTGAATGTGGGAGCAGATCACTGCAAGACACTGTGGGACGACCTGTTGTCACCTCATGTGCGATGCTTCTCCCGTCAGGACTGTGTCCTGTGTGTTTATTCACACAGTGCCAGAGATGAGGATGCAGCTGAAGAGGATAAATAAGACAGAGAGAGAGGTTTAGCTGGTTTAAAGGGGTGTGCGTTGTCAGCTTCACTGGCCTGCTGGGGAGATCACTGTCTGGGTTATTCCTGGCAAGGCTCATGGGCAGGACCCGTGGGACACTTCAGAATTAGACCCCTGGTTAGATGTGATTCCAGGTTAGATAAATCCAGCCTGGGTAAGGTGTGCAACAGGAGTGTGGGAAGATGTGAACTGCTTCATGAAGGTTCTTGCTCCTTGCACCAGTTCTGTAGCAACTCACTGTTACTTATTTGGTGTCTAGGCTTTTGGTAATAATTTATTTACACCTATTTTCTGGTTGTGGGTAGCTGGAAATAAACTTTGTCGATGTATTTGAAACAATTTTCTATCACATTAACATCAACTTTGCAGTATTTTGTAATATCTCACCTTTTTTTCAGATTTACTTAGAAGGAAAAAGAGTGTTACTGTCTCTTCGTAAAGGAATTTCTGCTCTCTGGTGAGGGAGGGCATCACCTAGTGAATAAGGTGGCCTCTTGTACACAATTTTTATGAAGTTTTGTTTCTTTGCAGGTGATTCCACATTGAATGAAATTAACATACCGCAAAACTTTCATTTCTTTTATTCTTTCAATTAGGTACCAGCCAACTGGACCTCACCTGATGTCAGTCTCAGTGCATTCTTCTAACAGCTGGTTTATGGACAATAATTTAGCTAATTGCTAATTTAAAATACATGGTAGAGCTTCCACTTATAAGAGCAGAAGCTTGATTGCAGGATTGGGCCTATTTCTAAAAGCAGTTTTTGAAGTAGACTCTTGAGGTGCATCCCTGCATATTTCTATTAAGATTCTGTTACGGTCAAACCAGCTTCGAGCAGAGCACGCTCAGAAACCACTCAGCAGATTTTATGTAACATTAAGTGCTGTTTGACTGGGTCAGTTGCCTATGTTAAATTAATGACAGCAGACATAGATCATCACTGCATCTGTTTACACGTCTCTCTGCATTTCACTGCATTGTGGGCTGCAGAATCTCTGGAGTAATGAGTGTCACACACGTATTAAAAAGGGGTTATTTGTATTAATGTAACACCCTACTGTACTGTCATTGTTTTGCAGCACATCTATTACATATATCATCACTGCTTTTTCTTCTTGAGCAAGCCAATTATGCCTGGTTTTGCCAGTCTGTCAGAGCCTCCTGGAATAAATTAAAATTACAGCTTTGCATATGCAGTAGCTGTAACTGAAAGTAATGATAATGACCCTGGGTGAATACAGGATTTCACAATAATCCTGAACAATTGTACATAAGCAGAGCTGCTGCTGCTTTGTTTCTCCTTAACAAGCTAAATGTTTGAGTCCACGATGGCTGAAACCCCACAGACTGAAGGTTGCTTGATGGAGCTGTGGGTTTTGATGCTGAGTAAGAAGAGAATAGTTTGTGGGTACCTGAGCATGAAAACTTTGCTGTTTCAGTTTTATTTCTCTGCCTCATTTTTCAGTTTTGCAGTATGTCTGTCTGTGCCTGGAAGTGCCTCAGAGTGTTCCTTTCTCTATAACTGGGTACAGGTGTGCCTTCCAGCACCTGTGTCTCATGACCTCTGACACTGTCATCATGAGCACACGTGCAGGAGTCAAGAGGACTTTTATATGGGTGGGAAAGAGACCAGCATGTTTCCTGGTCAGGGGCAGAAGTGTCTGTCTGACACTGGGTTTGTCTCAAATTTTGAATCCCAGTCCTAATCACAAAATTGCCACATTTTTTAAAAATAGTTCTTACGCAGAATGAAAACCTGATGTTAGCTTTTGTGTCTTGGTTTCATTCTCTCACCGAAAGGGAATCCTTCATGTTGTCAGCTGGGACAGGAAACAAACAAACCAACCAGAAATGTGTCCTGATTGATGATTAAGGCTATATTACCTTAAAAGCATTGTTTTCTGCGTATGTCCTGGGTCTTATTAAGAATTACTTTAACAGGCTTTTAATTCTTGGCACAGTTACCAGCACTTGACTGGGAGGTATTGACATATTCAAGATATTCCCTCCCTGTTTGAGCCTGTCTGCCCATATTGGCTACGTTTCTGAAATTTTAGTCCTTCTGGGGTCAGGGCCATCAATCTTTTTCCTCTCTAGCCTAGTGTGCTTTTATTTGCATGTGCTGGATGCAGATGCAACTTATCACAGTTTTGGCATAGTTTAGCATCACATTTCTGCAGATATTGGACTTCCCTGTTTGGGCATTTGTCTTCCTTTTTTGCGTTGCTGGAACTGCTTCATCATCTCGTAGCATTTTTATGTCTTCAAGTGGCTTCTCTTGAACTCTGTGGTAAGCTTAGAGAAATCACAAGTAAAAATCCAGATGCCACAATGGTGTCTTTAATGAAAATATTTTTCTCAAAAAATTTTTCCCTTGGAAAATCCTAAGTGTTGCAGGCCTGTCAGCTGAGCAGTATTACCTTTTAATCAGTTGTGTTTAGAGTGATGTAGGCAATTTCTTGAAAACATCAGCTCCTTTCCAACACCCTTGAATTTGATCACATTAACTGACTCCAAACCTCCCAATTAGTTGCATATTCTCTCGATATGACTGCCCATGGGCTTTTGTTAGAATCCGCTCTCAAGAGTCACAGAAAATGAGCTAGAAAAGAAAAAATTGATTAATCTGTAAATCATGCTGTCTGCATTTATATCTTGCTATAATTTCTCTCTGTGTGATAAGGCCAAACTTGGTTGGTCCTGAAAGAGAGTCATTGTTTCTTGTAGGTGTGGCCATGCAAGTTTAGTTATTTTCAGATAATTCTGGTGAGCATCCTCCAAATCCCCTCCAAGCCAGGGTGTGCCCATGCAGTCACAGGCCACTGAAGCTGTTGCTCACAATCAGGTGCTTGGGACATATCAGAAACCTGCCCTTCAAACACCCTTCCAGGACTCAAACTCACTGGGGGAGAGTGACATTTCACTTGGTATTTATGAATAAGAGAATTGCCTGACCAGGAGCAATGTTTGGTTTGCTGTTTTCCTTAAGCCTGCAGAGGATAAGCCTGGGTGTATGATTAATTTTCCTTACATGTTTCTTTCCTTCACTGATTAATTGATCTATCTGGAGTACAACATTAATATTGAAAATGGAAGTATGAAGCCAGTAAAGGAAAAATATTTTATCTTCTTCTGGCAACGCAAGCATGTACTTGTCTCCGACACAGCCGTAAGTGAGAAGTGAAGCTGAATTGGCATGCAATGGCTGAGATGTGACATATTTATAGTATTAACTAAATTTTGTATATTAAGTGCAAAAAAAGAAATTTTAACAAATGACTGATATTCAGTGAGAAGTACAGACCTAAAAATAAAGGAGAATGTGGAGCTGACAATGGAGAAAAACATTGGAACTGTTAAGATTTCTTTTTCTGGCTTTATTGCCATTTAAACCTTTTTCCATTTAGCTTGTTAGTTTTCAGTAACATAAGCTATGCTACTGAATTTCCCAGAAGAACAATAAAGAAAAAAAGGATTAGGTTTATGAAATTTACAAATTCTGAAAGGTTGACTTGTCACATAAAGCTATCCCAAAACCTTCACTGCTGGAAATCTTGGTGTTCAAAGCAGTTTTACAGTGTGCAGTGACAAACTAATCTTTTCAAGGGTTTCTGAATTTTATCTTAGTTTGTTTTAAAAGTATTTGAAGAATCATTCATTCACCATTAAGATAGTCTCATACAAACCTTGACATTTAGTTATTTAGCTGCTCTTTGTCTAATAAGACAAAGAAAAAGGGAAGAACCTTTAAAAATGTGATTTTATAATTCCTCAGAGACAAGTTGTTTTCCATAACCTTTGCAAACATTTTATTTTGACAATGAAAAGAAGGAATAATTTGAATTCCTGGTCCATTGAAAGCCTTTTAAAAGTTTTCTCTGATCTTAATAAGGCTAGAAAGTTGTCCTTAATGCTGAAGAAGTAGGCAAAAGAAATCCTCACCCCTACCTCTTAAAGCGATCCCAAGCATTTACTTCTCCACGTACTTCATAAAGTGTTCTGATGTAGATAGAACGTGATGTCTGTGTGCAGGAACTGGTTTTCATTTTTATTGAGAAGGAAAATTTTAGCACAGTGAAACATGAGTTTGTATTGTGTAACATAAACAGCTGCAAATCCACCATCCATCCATCCATTTTCTGAGGAGTGCTGTCCCGGGGTGGACTGTGCATGGCAGAAGAAAAGGCCTGATAGGCCAGGAGAGGGGAACATTCCAAAGGATGTGGTCCTTAATAATCCCTGTGGTCTGGACCAGGAGATGTGTATTAAGAGCATCCCAGCTGGGGCTCTTCATGTTTCCATCTTAAAAGGGCTCAGTTAAATATGTAACCAGCATTAATTCATGCTTTGAATTTTATGACCTTTTGTGCATGGATGCTTCAAGTGGGGATCCTGCTTCATTCACAAAGTTATTTTCACTCTGCAAGCAATTAATGACTTCTTGTTGCAATTATTGAAACCTTACTTTCTCTCTGGCTTGGCTTTATCCAAGTCACATTTTACTTGTTCATGTAGCAAAGCAGGATGAATGCACTCAGGATGTACTTGCAATCCAAAAANATATATATATATAACTATGTATATTTTCGCTTGAAATGATTTGAAGAAGGCATCAGTATTTGGCAAAAGCTCAGAAAAATGTGAATGAACATTTCTCCAAAGCCTCATTTAGGAATATTTGCTCTAATATTTCCTCAGTTCTAACCTGAGTTCTCTTTTGTTTTCTTATTTTGTAGTGGAGGCTTGACCAGGATATGAGTACCAGATACCCAGAATGCCTGCTAGGAGTCTACATCCCAGCTGGCAGCATTGTTTAGGAAAGGAGTAGTACGGGGTACCTAAAGAGTCATCACGTTATGGGCTTCTGAGAGTTAGCTCCTTAGACACAATATCATCAGACACAATGGTAGCTGAAGTTTGTGGACAAGCAGAACTTTGCAGCAAGCTTTTGTTGGCAGACAGGTGAGGAAAATGCAGCAGTGAGTGGCTGGACATCTGTTCAAAAGGAGCCCACCCAGAGAGGTCGAGCTCTTACTCCCATTGGGGAATAACGTAAGAACTTTTCTCACATTTGCCCTAAGTCTACAATTTTACTTCAAGAAAAAGGAACTCAGGAAATTACAAATTAAATCGATGTAATCCTCTGGCCAGTGTACCGTAAATCCTTAATTTTCCTAGCTACAGAATTTAAGAAAAGGCCTCTGAGTTATCATCAGCTCAGTGCACTGTCTAATATATTGAATGAAGGGCCTGACAGGTCAGGTGTGGTTGTTGTCAGGAAGGACTTAATACAGCTGCAGGGGTTAGCTGATCAAGTGTTGTGTGATCCCTTCATGTCAAAAAGTTTATTTTTTATTTTGCTATCCATTGATTTTTCTCTAACTCAAAATTATCTGATTAGAGGATTTGGCTGAAAAAGCAGGATTTTTTAAAAAATTGTTTGTTTCTTTGCTTAGGAAGATTATATGCCCCAGGTTTCTGGGAGCTTCATTGGGATTTTGGTGGATTTATGACATAAATTAAATAAGAATTCATTTTCCACTGATGAGCAAAGAATTTGCAACGTGCAGCTCAGCCCTGTAATTGTGGAGCAGTTATATTCCACTTGAAATCAATATGGATTTAGCCTAAGCTAAGGACACAGGTTGGGACTGTACATCATGTAACACTAATTCGTTTCCAAACCACTGCAGGGATCAGCAAATTCAACGGTTCTTGAGTAATGTAGAAGGGGTGTTAAATCACAAGGTTAGAATTGAATCTGTAGTTGACATTGACTGGAATCAAGGACTTTGGAGTTGGCTTGTCAATTTACAGGGGAAAGCAAAGTTGCAGAGCAGAGGATACCACTGGAATAGGATTGTAATTCTCTGTGCTCCATGTGAACACCAGTGGCGAAAGATTAAGAGGAGTGAGTGGCAGTGACACCTTGTACTTCTTCATTCCCTGAGCCTAGATCTTGGTATGAATCAGTAAGGCTGCTGCTGTTGGCTTAAACCAACATTTAAGCACAAGTTGACCTTGGGCAGTCAGGGGTTACTGGAACACAAAAGTTTTGGGTAGTCGTGCTCCCTGGGTTGGAGTCTTGCTGTCTGACTAATGTAATTACAGGTTTCTGTTGGAGCAGGGAATTTCTCCAGCTCCAGGGCTGTTGGGCTGTTATGCTTTGCTGCTATTCTGCTGTGTGTTACACTTGCATCAAATAACTACAGCTGCAATCATAGCTGTGCTTTATGAAATGTAGAGAAATGATATAATGTAATACCTTTTTATTGGCAATACAATGCTAGCTGTTAAAATTCAGTCTTACAGCATCCCAGGTGGTTGACTTTACTCTGCCTGTTTTGTTGCTTCCCAATTTGAGCATCTTGAATGCCGTGCTGAGGTGATAAACAGCCCACCACAGGTCTTGGCTACTTTAGGATTTAAAGACAACTCCTTTTGCTGTATTTCCTCATGGAAGCTAAAATATGCTGAGTGGTCCTGACAGTCAGTTGAAGAGACCGCTCTGGGAACCTTAGGAAACGCATTCTCTGAAGATGGCGATGCATTTTCTGAAGTCCAGCATTGTTTTCCCAAGCTCTGACCACAGACACACCTTTTCCAGATGTCGTGTCAAGGTGACAGACATCTTGTGGTCTGCCATGCAGCTGTTCCAAACACAAATCAAATGCGTGGTCCCCTCCCCAGGGCTCCCAGAGTAGGTCTCTCTCAGGGCTGTTCCAGTAGGTCTGTGTTCTGTGCTACACAGGTGACCCAGGGCTTCCTGGTGGGAAGGCAAGAATTCATCACTGCCACAACCCCTGGCCAGTAGATTTTGAAACGTGAAGCAATTGCCCTGAAGTCGGGGGTTTTTACTGACATGTTCTTTAGAAAATGCTCTGCAGATAGATGGGACAGGGGGGAGCTGTGATGACAAGGGGCTGAGCTGCCCACTGGAATGTGGAATCCCAGTTCATTTGTTTGCCTGCCATAGGCTTTTTTCTGAGCTTGTGCAAGGTGAGCCAAGGGCATGAGGGATGTGCTGGTCCCTGATGCCAGACCCTGTTAGCTGAAGCGCAGCCATCAGTTTACCTCCCAGGAGGATGGGATTGACAACATCAGGAGCTCCAGCAGGCTGAGACTGAGCTGGTGTTTTCTTCAGCATTTCTTTCAGCAGGTTTTTCAGCTGGAGATGTTGGAGGACCTTGAGGTTTTGCACAGGCACGGTTGAAATCCAAGTGATACAATGAGTGAGCAGCAATGCTGGTCACAGAGGAGATGAAGGGGGGCCGGACAGGGTTGGAGATTGTGTTTGGACTGATTGTTCTGGTTTCTTCCTCACTAGGACAAAGAAGTGAATCTGGAGCAGGTGCACAGACGCATGAACAGTTTGATTGATGAAGACATAGCCCACAAGCAGATCTCCCCCGCGTCCATCGAGATCTCGGCGCTGGAGATCGGTGGCATGCAGCCAGCTCAGACCCTGGAGCCGGTGCGCGAGTACCAGAACACGCAACTTTCTGTCAGCACCTTTTTACCAGAACAGACAACTCATGGTGCCAGCAGGACACTCACAGCTGCCTCGGGCAGCAACCTGCCGCTGCCCCTGAGCAGCTCAGCCACCATGCCCTCCATACAGTGCAAACACAGGTCACCCAACGGAGGACTATTCCGGCAGAGCCCCGTGAAAACCCCGATCCCAATGTCATTCCAGTCCGTGCCGGGCGGAGTCATTCCAGAAGCGATGGAGCCCTCGCATGGAACATCCATATGACGAAAACAAACAGTAAAAACAACCAGCAGAGATTTTTAATACAAAATTTAAAATAAATAAAAAACAAAAAAAAAAAAAAAAAAAAAAAAAAAAAAAAAAAAAGAGAAAAAAAAAAAGAAAACAAACTCTTACGTTTTTCTTGTACATAATTGTAAATAATGAAAGAATGAAGTGGGGTAAAAGTGTATTTTGAATATTCCCAATTTTCGAAGTAAGTAAAAAACAAAACAAAAAACAAACAAAAATGTATGAATGACTTTGTAAATTTTGTTCTATATGAATAAAAAGGCAAACTACTTGTGGTCGTTCTCAAGTGCCAAAGAAGACCTGTTACTGGGACTGAGGGCCATACTTTTATTTTTTTTCCATGGATTTCAACACTTATTCCCTTACAGGTATGGTTTTTTAAGAGCAAAAAATTTATCTGTTTCTTGCTAGAAAAATTCACCATGCTCAGATCTCTCCTTTCCCCACAACCCTGTTTTATAGCCAAGATGACAATTCACTCAGAGAACTTAACAGCTGGTATTAGTGTAGCAGTAAAAAATGCTTTAAAGGTGAATTATAACTAAAATCCAACAAACAATAAACAGAGAACATTTTCCTTCTAACAAGGATTTAAACTTCCACACAGTTTCTAAATTTAAGNTATATATATTATGACATATATATTATATATATAAATGCTTTGAGGAACAACAGGTTTTAGGTTAAGGGGAAAGCTTTTGAGAAAAACTCCTCAACTCTTTTTTTTTTTTGTTTCTTGTGTACATGACTGAAAATGGGGAGGAACCAATGGAGTGAGGCAAGGAGGACCTGTAAGGGCAGGAGATAATGGCACTGCAGTGACTGTGCCCTCTGGTGCCATCTCTTTCTTTAAGATTTCACTGAATTTGTTGCAGAATGGGTGCAATGCTCCCTGTTGAAGTCATATCCCTGAATGACAAGACTATAAGCACAGCTCTGCTTTTTTTCCATTGATTTTGTAAAGAGAAACATTTCAATGGCCATGTCCATAATTGTGGTAGAAATGGCTG